>CM032642.1:7605898-7981021 GCA_019097785.1 Fraxinus excelsior
ACAATAAATTATATATTAATATGATAGAATTTATAATATTATGTATAAAAAATAATATAAAATTGAATGATAATGATGATAAAAAATTGATGATTCCATAAAATATATTATCAAAAAAAAAAAAAAAAAAAAAAATAATAAATATATAATTGATATTATACTAGAATTAGGTCAGCATGTTAAAGGTCATCCATATTTAAGTATTCCTTTTAACAAAAATATTATAATATTAAAATTTATGGATATATTAATGAATAAAATATATAACTAATAATAGATTAAAACTTGACAAATTAAAAAAAAAATGTTTTTTTTTAATAAAATATTAATAAATTTAATATATTAATAATAGAATATTATTAATTAATTGTTAACTTTTTTTTTTTTTTTGATTAATATTAATATTAAACATTATTTAATTTGATATATCCATTGTGGAAAATTCTATGTGTACAAAAAAAAAAAAAAAAATTATATAAAATGTTAAAAATTTGTATGTAATATAAATAAAATTATTGAAATTAAATTGAATAATAAACATAATAATTATCTTATAAAAAATAATTGATTTAAATATAAATTAAAAATTTTATTATAATAATATTTGATATGATATTCTATAATTGTTTATAAAAAAAAAAAAAAAAAAAAAAAAAAAAAAAAAAAAAAATAAATATTATTAATATTTATTATAAATATATATGAATATGATTATAATAAAAATATTTAAAATAAATTGATTATATACTAATGATGGACATTAAATTATTATGATAATCTGAATAGTTAATATTGATAATTTAATATGTAATGAATATATTAATAAATTAAAAGATAATTATTATAATAAATATATATATAAAGAGGTTAATGTATGGAAAAGATATTTATAAATAAATATATTACTTTAAAAGATATTAATTGATATTACAAAAAAATAAATATTGAAATATAAATTTGATTTAAATATAAGATAATATTTACAATTTTTATAAATATATAAAAATTGATATATATTTTTTTTTTTTTTTTTTTTTTTTTTTTTTTATTAATAAATAAATACCTTAATAAATAAATATTATATTATTATTATGATTGTTTGAAAAAAAGTAATAATAAAAAAAAAAAAAATGTAATTAATTATATATACAAAATATTATTATTGATAAATAATAAAAATTTAATATAATTATTTTTTTTTTTTTTTTTTTTTTTTTAAATAAAATTAATTTGATTATAAACGAAAGATAATTATAGAAATTTTACCAAAAAAAAAAAAAAAAATTAAATAAAATATGAAATAATATATATCTAAATAGTAATAAATTAATGAATTATTTATATTAAAAATATGCTATAATATTATGTAATTATAATATTTATTAAATTTATATAAATATATTTTTAATTATACTCTAATATTTATATATAAATCAGAGTATAGAATTATAATTTGTAATAAATGATAATAAATGTACTATTAAATTGATGATATACAAATGAATTATAAAGATATAATATTACGAATATTATTAATAATCAAAGAAACAAAATATTATAATGTTATATTTATATAAATATATATAATATAGATATGTAATAATTAATATAAATTAAAATATTGGTAAATATAAATTATATATTATAATGAGTTACAAATATATATATAATTTGTAAAAAGTTTAATAAACAAGGATATAGATTATTAATGAAATTACATTAATATAATAAATTGATTTAATTTATTATAATATATGTAGTATTTATATAATAAATAAGAAAATTAATATTATTTATATGTTAATTAATATTTTTTTTTTTTTTTTGTTTATATTTATGAAATTAATTAATAATATTAAAAAAAAAAAAAAAAAAAAAAAAAAAAATAATAAAAATGAATATAAATAATTAATATACATAATATTTATTTGTAAAATATACTATTTAATATGATATAAATAATGATAATCTTATATTTAAAAATTATAAATAATATATAAATAGTAATGATATAATTAAATATAATATAAAATTATGTAAATACTAAATAATATGAATTGAATTAAGGTAATTTATGTGATGATAAATATTATATTAAAAAAAATTATGTTATATATATAAAAAAAAAAAAAAAAAACAAATATTATTTATATAAAAAATAATTAATTATAAAATACTATTTAATTCTATTGATTATATAATATTAAATTAAATGAAATTAATAAAGGAATAATAATTTATAATTTAATGATAATAACATTTGTAATTAATAGAAAAAAATTTTTTATTATAATTATAATATGATTAATAAATAATTTATAAATGGAATTATTGATTTAAAAATTTGTTTTTAATGGTTAAAATAATGTTGTATATGATTATATGAATATATAATTAATTGAAATAAAATTTTTTAATAATGATTAATAGTAGAAAACCCAAAAATTAAAAAAAAAAATTGATAAAAATAAATGAATTATCATATAATAATGATGTAGATTTATGAATATAATACAAAGAAATGAATATTAATGAAAATAATTGAAAAATATATATATATTACAAAAAATTGTATTTATATGTTACTAATATTAATTGTAAATAAATATGATATTATAAAATTTTTATATACTATATGATTTGATATAATAAATATAAGTAAAAATACTAATATTAAATTAAAATATGAAAATATAATAAATATTATATTAAATATATTAAAATTATATATAAATCTATGCATTATTTTAAAATGAATTATTATTATAATGATATATAAAATTATATCAAATAAAAAAAAAAAAAAAAATTTATGATAAAAAATTTAAGAAAAATTTATTTAAAAAAAAAAAAAAAAAAAAAAAAAAAAAAAAAAATTGTTATATATATTAAATAAAATTATGATAATTATTATAATAAAATTTTAATAATTAAATGTTATCTTGAATATCTATATAATAATTGTATTTTATATAAATTTATTTTGAATATATAATTTTTTTTTTTTTTTAAGATAATTAAGAAAATTATAATTATTAAAAAAAAAAAAAAAAAAAAAAAAAAAAAAAAAAAAATGAATAAATAAAAATCTGAATATTTAAATAAATTTAAGCTATATTAATTGTATATAATATATTAATGTAATGTTTATATTTTATATTATATGTGTATATATTAATATATGATATGTTATAAAAAATTATAGCTGTAATTGAATTATATATGTATATGTATATAAAATGTAATTATTAAAAATTATTTTTTTTTTTTTTTTTTTTTTTTTTTTTTAATATAATATTTACATAATTAAATATGTAAATATGAAAATATGAAATTTAGGCCATGGAAATATAATATAAAAATAATAATATAATATTAATAGGTTAATTAATATAATATATAAAATAAATTTATTATTTTTAAAAACTTGAATAAATGATGAAAAATTGATAATATATCTACAATATATTATATATAATTTCAAAATAATGAAAATATATATTTATATATATAAAGATATAAGATGTAAATATAAGTTAATATTAAATAATATGATGATTTGTATTGTACAAAAAATATTAATATATATATATAATTTATAATATTATTTTATTAGATGCCTTATTAAATAATTTAAATGATTAATAATTAAATGATATATTATGTTAATCTAGTGTAATAAAGTTTGTTATTTTATAAAATAAAAAAAAAAAAAAAAAAATTCAATCAATTTATTATTTTAATTTATTAAATTTATGAATAATTTACAACTAATAATTACAATGAAAAAAAATAATAAAATATTTTAAAAATGAATGGATAATTTAAAAATATATAATAATAAATTTTTTTTTTTTTATGTAAATATTAAAAAATAATAATATATATGAAAAAAAAAAAAAAAAAAAAAAAAAAAAAAAAAAAAACTTATAATTATTAATTTGAGAAACTTAAAACAGAAATTTAAGGAAGAAAATAAAAAAAATATTTTAATAAATTTTATTAATATGATTATAATAATTATATAAAAAAAAAAAAAAAAAAAAAAAATTATATTAATAATTAGTCTAAATTTATAATATGAATATAAATTGATAAATGTAAAATGATTAAATTATATTAAAATATAGAAAATTTATTTATATAAAAAAAAAAAAAAAAAAAAAAAAATATATAATATTTAATATGATAATATAGTCAATACATGATTGTGTAATATTGATATAAATATGGATAATGTAAAAATTAAAGATAATAATTATAAATTTAAAAAATTTAATTTGAATGACTATGAGTTGAATTTATAAATAATGAATATGATTATATTATAAAATTATTTAATATATAAATTATTAAAAAAAAAAAAAAAAAAAAAAAAAAAAAAATATATTATAATTATATAAAATATATATATTTAAACTAATTAATAATATATATTATATTATGTTATAAATTTTTTTTTTTTTTTTTTTTTTTTTTTATTAATGATATTTCAATTACATATGTATATATATGTGTCAATATATTCTGCATAAATTGATTTTATATGTTTAAAATAATTAAAATATTAAATTAAATGATGATGATGAAATCAAAAAAAAAAAAAAAAAAAAAATTGAATAAATATTAAATATTATTGCACTGAATTAGTATAATATATTGTATGCAAATTTAATATAGTAATTATATATATAATATGATACTAATTATATATTATATAATTCATAACAAAAATGCATTATAAATAATTTAAATTAATAATTAATATTGTTATTATTTAAATAAGAAATGTAAAGATATATTATTCTATTTGAATATAATTAATTAATAATTTTATAATATATAATTATATTGTATTATATAATAAAAATTGTTAGATAATGATAATTAATTAATAATTATTAATATAGTATGATAAATTATATTAAATAATTAAAAAAAATTTTTGGTACAAATTTATGTATTATTAAAGATATAAATGCTATTTATTTATGGACAATATATATCATGTATTTATTATTAATTTTTCTTTAATAATAAAATATAATATAAAATAATTTATATTAATAAAAATAATATAGAAATATTGATGAATGATATTAATTTTTAATATAATAAAATTGAAATATTAATGTTATAATAATGTAATATGAAAGTAAATAAATAAAAAAATTATAAATATAATTTATTATATTAATATAAAAAAAAGAGTGAGTAATAAAAAATATATAAAAAATATTTATATTTTAATAAAATATTGAAAATTTAATATAAATAAAATTAATTAAAATTAAATTAGTATATAAAGAAAATAAAGTAAATATAAATGAAAAATATTATATATAATATGAATTATGAAAATATATTATATTATATAACATAAAAACTCACCTTTAAATTATTCTCTACATTAATCAGATCTTAGTGTAAGAATACACACACACAAATAAAAAAAAATTTAATAAAATAATTATATGGATATTGAAAAATTAAAATAATATGATTATTATTTAAAAATTAATTAAACAATTTTTTTTTTTTTTTTTTTTTTTTTTATTTATAAAAAATGAAAATTAATTATGATATAATATAAAAATTAAATTTTTTTTTTTTTTTTTTTTTTTTTTTTTGCTCAAAATATTATTGCTTATAATAATTTTATATAAAATGGAGTTTAATAAATTATAAAAATAATTTATTTATATTAATTATGCTGATATATAAATTAATGTATTAATTGGAATTATAGATAAATATATAAATTTTGTTATTTGAATATATGAAATTAATGAATAATATATAATAAAATATAAAAAATAATATTAACAATTTTTTTTTTCTTTAAAACTCAATATTATGTATTTTGTGATATAATTAAAAAAAAATTATTGTATGATTGATGTTTAATTAAAAAAAAATATATATATGATGAAAATAAATAAAATATTTGTAATATATGATTATAATCATTTTGAGTATAATAAAAAATAATATTTATAAAGAATATTATTATATTAAAACTTATAATATTAAAAATTTAAAAAAAAAAAAAAAAAAAAAAAAAAAAAAAAAAAATATTATATTTATATAAAATTCATTATATATGATTTTTAACAAAAAAAAAAAAAAAAAAAAAAAAATTTATAATAATATATTAATTATTATAAAAAATTTAAAATAAATAATAATTAAAGTATAATATATTTTATGTATTGATAAAAATATAATTTAATAAAAAAAAAAAAAAAAAAAATAAAAGTTTTTTTTAATTTATTATTATAATTGATTTATATGTAATATATTATTAAAAAAAAAAAAAAAAAAAAAAAAAAAAAAAATAATATATATGATTATTATTATTATATAATATAATATTTTTTTTTTTTCATTATTAATAATAATATGATTATATTATAAAAGGATTGAATTTATTTTATAAATTAATAACAATTTTTTTTTTTTTTTTTTTAATAAAAATGATAATTAAAAAATTAATTAATATGTAATAATAATATGCTTAATTTAATATCTCATATTAAATTATTTAATTATAAAAATTTATATAATGTATATATATATTGAATAAATATATATATTAATAAATATTTAATGAATAATTAATATATTTAATGATGATTTGATTATATAATTATATTTGAAAAAAAAAAAAAAAAAAAAAAAAAAAAAAAAAAAAAAAAAAAATTCTCAATAAAAATATAAAATATAATTAATGTATATGGTGAAATAAATATAATTATATCAATTATTTGTTTAGAATTATTTATTATAATTTATTAAATATATTAGTATTTTTTTTTTTTTTTTTTTTAAAATTATTGAGTTATAATATATTGATTTATGTAATTTTATAAAGTTTATGGAATAATAAAATAATATAAAATATTGAAAAATTTAAATGACTTTACTAATGATAAAAATAAAATTATATGATGTAAAATATTATTTATAATATATAAATATATTATAAAAATTTAATAAAAAATTAATACCATTACATAATATTGATATAATGTATACAAATAATGTTTAATATGCAAATATTGAAAATATATATAAATATGTATATAATTAAAAAAATTTATTACTAAATTATATATTTATATATAATTAATTTATGAAAAAAAAAAAAAAAAAAAAAAAAAAAAAAAAAAAAAAAAAAAAATAATTTGATTTTATGTTTTTTTTTTTTTTTTTTTATATTATATATAATATTTGTATTTAACTTAAAAGTCTATATTGTATATATAAAATTTAATATATATGTTGAAATAATTATTATATAAAAAAATTTAAAATAAATATAATAAAAAATAATGAATTATATATATAAAATTATATATATTAAATTAATTAATGTAAATATTATATGCATAATATGAAAAATAATAATTTATTTATTGTGTTTTTTTTTAAAATAATTATATACTGTACAATAAATATAATATTGTATTTAATGTATTTTAATAGATTAACTTTTTAAGAAATAATTTCAAAAAAAAAAAAATTGATAAATAATTATAAAGTATAAATATAATGAAATTATATAAATATATTTAATGATAAATATAATTATTAAATATTTTTAATTGATTTTTTTTTTTTTTTTTTTTTAATTAATATAATTGAATGTATATGATAATTAATTATATTATATAATTATGATTTTTTTTTTTTTTTTTTTTTACTAAATAATTTAATGAATATAAATGAAATGAATATAAAATCTTTAAATAAAATATTATTAATGATCTTAATGTATTTATATAAATAAGATGATAATATAATAATTATTAATATTATTAAATTAATGATTTTATGACAATATTATATATTAAATAAAATTTATAATTATTAATATATGATATAATGATATATATATTGAATATTATGTATTGTTATATAATTAATTATTTATATAATGAATCATAATAAATATTCTTCAAAAATAAAAAAAAAAAAAAAAAAAAAAAAATATTATTAATTAATATTATAAAATATTGGCATATATAAATATATAATAATATATTATATAAATAATTGATTATGTATGTAACTCTGAAATGTCTTTAGAAGATATAGTTAAATCTCTTACAACTAACACTTTACAATTTCAACAGGAGACAAAGGCTAGAATTCAATGTTTGGAGAATCAAATGGGTCAAATGGCTAGCGCAGTCAGTCGACTGGAATCACAAAGTTCGGGAAAGCTACCCTCTCAAATAGTGGTAAATCCAAGGGAGAATGCAAGTGCAATATTATTGAGGAATGGTAAGGAAGTGGAAATCCCAGTAAATGAAAATCCCACATCGTTAGAACAAGACAAGGAGAAAGACATGGACATCACTATGGAAAATAGTAACAAAACTGAGGATAATGCACCAAACGTAAGTTTCCTCCACTATCTGATTATAAACCAGTAGCCCCATTCCTTTAGGCTTTGGTAGAATCTAAGAAAAATGATCCAAATAGGGAACTTTATGAAACTTTTCGAAAATGTGAGGTAAACATCCCCTTGTTAGATGCTATTAAGCAAATACCCCGTTATGCTAAATTTTTAAAAGAATTGTGCACTATTAAGAGAAAGCAAAAACTGAAAGGGTGTGAAAAGGTGAAAGTTGGAGAAAATGTGTCTGCAGTCATTCAAAGGAAACTTCCAACAAAATGCAAGGACCCAGGTATGTTTACTATTCCTTGCATGATAGGTAACACCGGATTTGAGAAAGCCATGTTAGACTTAGGAGCTTCTATAAATGTCATGCCATATTGCATTTATACTTCTTTGAAACTTGGCCCCTTAACTGAAACTGGTGTTGTAATTCAATTAGCTGATAGATCAAATGCCTACCCAAATGGTGTGATTGAGGATGTCCTTGTACAAGTTAATGACTTGATTTTTCCTGCTGACTTTTATTTGCTTGATATGGAAAACAGTGACCAAACTAGCCCTATCTTATTAGGAAGACCATTCTTAAAAACATCCAAAACTAAAATTGATGTTCATAGTGGTACATTGACCATGGAATTTGATGGTGAGGTAATTACATTTAATATCTATGATGCCATGAAATTTCCTATTGATGATAATGTTGTATATTCTATCAATGTAATTGATGATCTAGCACGTGATGTTTTTGATCTTGATGGGAATGATGATTTGGAGGTCGCTATTCGTGAGAGTGTAGAGAAAGAGAATGATGAATTAATGTTGAGTCCTAGTTTGCGAGAAACTGTTGATATGTTGAACACTCCTCCAAGGTCACAACAAGCAGGTAAGGGTTTTTATGTTGATTTGCTTGTTTCTAATGAAAAGCCTCTACCTTCTGTTGTTCAGGCCCCCGTTCTGGATTTGAAGCCTCTCCCTAATCACCTTAAATATGTGTTCCTGGGAGATGACAAAACATCACCAGTGATAATTTCCAACGAACTGACTTCATTACAAGAAGAAAAATTGTTGCAGGTCCTCAAAGAGCATCGAACAGCCATTGGTTGGACAATCGCCGACATCAAGGGAATCAGTCCATCCACCTGCATGCATTTCATTTTGCTTGAAGAAGGAGAAAAACCTTTCCGTCAACCTCAACGAAGATTGAACCCACCCATGATGGATGTTGTGAAGAAAGAGGTCCTCAAGCTTTTGGAAGTTGGCATGATTTATCCTATTTCTGATAGCAGTTGGGTCAGTCCAGTTCAAGTGGTTCCTAAGAAGACGGGGATAACTGTGGTGAAGAATCAGAACGATGAATTGGTTACCACCCATGTTCAAAATGGATGGAGGGTTTGTATAGACTATAGGAAATTAATGCTGTGACCCGAAAAGATCACTTTCCTTTACCATTTATTGATCAAATGCTTGAAAGGTTAGCTGGTTATTCTTACTATAGTTTTCTTGATGGTTATTCAGGTTATTTCCAGATTGCAATTGCCCCAGAAGATCAAGAAAAGACAACCTTCACATGTCCATTTGGAACATTTGCATACCGTCGCATGCCATTTGGTCTTTGTAATGCTCCAACTACTTTTCAACGATGTATGGTGAGTATATTTTCTGATTATGTTGAGCATATCATAGAGGTTTTTATGGATGATTTCACAGTTTATGGGGATTCATTTGATAACTGTTTGCATAACCTTGAGTTAATCCTTAAAAGATGCATGGAAACTAATCTTGTTTTGAATTCTGAAAAGTGTCACTTTATGGTAGAACAAGGTATAGTTCTAGGGCATGTTGTCTCATCTAAGGGCATTGAAGTAGATTAAGCTAAAATTGATATTATTCAATCTCTACCTTACCCCGCTAGTGTGCGGGAGATTCGCTCTTTTCTTGGACATGCAGGTTTTTATCGCAGGTTTATCAAAGACTTCTCCAAAATTGATTTACCCTTATGCAAATTGTTACAAAAGGATGTGACTTTTGAATTTGATGAGGCATGCAAAATGACATTTGACAAGTTGAAAGAACTGTTGACTTCTGCACCAATCATTCAACCCCCTGACTGGAACTTCCCTTTTGAAATCATGTGTGATGCAAGCAACTTTGCAGTAGGAGCAATGTTGGGTCAAAGAACTGGAAAAGCATCTCATGCCATCTATTATGCATCCAGAACTCTAAATGATGCCCAGAGAAACTACACCACAACTGAAAAAGAACTCTTGGCTATTGTTTTTGCTTTAGAAAAATTTCGTTCTTATTTACTTGGTACTAAAGTGATTATTTACTCTGATCATGCAGCTCTGCGTTACTTGATGACAAAGAAAGAGGCGAAACCAAGGCTAATACGATGGATACTTCTCTTGAGTGAATTCAACCTGGAAATCAAGGATAAAAAAGGAACAGAAAACAGTGTTGCAGATCATTTGAGCCGTTTAACTAACGTGGATGCTGAACTCCAATTACATGAAACCTTTCCTGATGAGCAATTATTTTCTGCAAGCACAACTTTACCATGGTATGCTGACATTGTGAACTTTTTGGTTGTTCACACTCTACCTTCTGATTTGTCTAGGGCTCGAAGAGATAAGTTAAAAAGTGATGCGAAATATTATGTATGGGACGATCCATACTTGTGGAAGCATTGTGCAGATCAAGTGATTAGAAGGTGTGTTCCTGAAAATGAGATCACTTCCATTCTCACATTCTGTCACTCTTATGCTTGTGGAGGACACTTTGGAGCAAAACGAACGGCAAGAAAAGTGCTTGAATGTAGTTTCTATTGGCCATCCATGTTTCGAGATGCTTATTCCTTTTGTAAGTCATGTGAAAACTGTCAAAAAACAGGTAATATATCTCAAAAGACTGAACTGCCACAAACTCCCATACTTGTTTGTGAAATCTTTGATGTTTGGGGAATAGATTTCATGGGACCATTTCCTATCTCTTTCGGTTTTACTTATATTTTGCTTGCTGTGGATTATGTTTCGAAATGGGTGGAAGCCAAGGCCACCAGGACTGATGATTCTAAAGTTGTTGCAGATTTTATCAAGTCTAATATATTCTCCAGGTTTGGGATTCCGAGAGCTCTCATCAGCGATCGTGGAACTCATTTTTGTAATCGAACTGTGGAAGCTCTGTTGAGAAAATACCATGTCACCCACAAGGTGTCAACTGCATATCATCCACAAACTAATGGTCAGGCAGAGGTGTCAAATCGGGAAATCAAATCCATCATTGAGAAAACGGTCTGCCCGAAGAGAAAAGATTGGAGCTTGCACTTGGATGAGGCTTTATGGGCGTACCAAACTGCATACAAGACACCCATCGGTATGTCACCTTACCGGTTAGTGTTTGGGAAACCATGTCACCTTCCAGTGGAGTTAGAACACAAAGCTTACTGGGCCGTCAAGAGTTTCAACATGAAGATGGATGAGGGTGGAGAACACAGAAAGTTGCAACTTCAAGAGCTAGAGGAAATTCGCAATGATGCCTATGAGAATGCAAGACTTTACAAGGAGAAGACGAAGGCTTTTCATGACAAGATGATCTCTAGGAAGGAATTTGAAGTTGGTCAAAAAGTCCTCCTATACCAATCACGGCTTCGTCTGTTTCCAGGTAAATTGCGTTCCCGTTGGATCGGACCTTTTGTTATTACTAATGTCTTTCCTCATGGTGCTGTAGAAGTTCAAAGTTTGGAAACCTCAAAGGTATTCAAGGTAAATGGTCATAGACTGAAACCTTTCTATGAAGGTCTTCAGGTGGAGAACGTGACACAATTAGATCTCAAAGACCCTTTCTATGTCGGTTGAAGGAAAGAGCAATGAGTCGAGCCTAAGACGATAAACAAAGGCGCTGCTTGGGAGGCAACCCAAGGGGAGTTCGTTCCTTTATCTTTTTATTTTTGTTTTTATTTTTCGCATTCCATTTTTTATTTTAGTTATATTTGTCTTGTTCTTTGCATTGGACCTTACATTGGGGACAATGTAAGTTTTAAGTGTGGGGGGAGGGATTTAGATTTAGGTTGCATTTAGATTGAGTGAGTTAATTTTGAAAAAAAAAGTTTGCATGATTTTATAAGAAGAAGAGTTGAGGTTAAAAGATTTTTTGTTGTATATGCTATTTGTTAGAATTAGTTAGGCTTTTGAAGAACTCATAACGTGATTGAATGAATGATCCTCCAATTTAGAGTTGATTAGTGGAGTTATTTTCTTTGAGGATGGTAGTAACTAAATTCTGTAGACAAAAGCCGATGAGATTTTTGAGCCTTTAGACTGATACATCCATAACAGTCTCATTATTTCTTTTCGTGTGGGATATTCTTCCATGGTTTTGTTTCTCTAGAACTTGCCTTGATTCTCTTCAAGATCACATTGATACATGAATGCACGAACATGATTAAGGCCATCTTTGTTACATAAATGAGCTTCATTAGCCAAATAGCCAACCCTGTAATTGAATTTTCCATTGTTGAGCCCATTTGAGCCTTATTGCCTTTTCTTTGTATAAACTCACATTACAAGCTTTAAACTGAAAAAAAAATCTTTACCTAAGCCTTAGAGCTAGTGGAGTATCATTGAATGTCATGAGAAGTGTGGGTATGCAAGAAAATAAGTGTGGGGGTATCAAGATTTATGGCAGTGCTATTATTGGTAAATTGGAACAAATTTTCTATGTTAATTCAAGGAGTTCCAGTATTGGTGTATAATTTGGAATTTACATTGTACAAGAAAAATACAAGGAAAAGAAGGAAAAAAAAGAATGAGTGAAGAAAAAGAAAGTAAGTGATGAAAAAGAGTGATTTTAATGTGAAAAAGATCTATATTCATAACTCTTCCTACATCTAAAAAAAAGAGTTCGATTTGTGTGGGATAGATGCAAAAATGATGAAACTATCATGTGGAGTGGTTGGTTTACATGTTTTATGTATATTTTTGAGCTCAGTCTTTTTATCTTTACTCCACTAGTTTCGATGGCTCTTGAGTCACATACCCAAATATTTCTCACCTTAACCATAAACCACATTACAACCTTCGAAAAGTCCTTATGATTCTTGTAAATCATGTGATCTAAGTGGTGGCGAATGAGAAGATATGCAAGCATATGGTAGAACATCTCCATTGGAATGAATTTGAGCGAAACACTTACCATTTTAAACACATGAGAGTTGAGTGCTTATATCCGTGAGGGTCTACATGTTTAGTTTACTCCATCTTCATATGAACATGGTCGCTAATTGATAATGAGTTGTGTGGAATATTTATTCATGGTATTTTATATGTTTTGAAAATGCTTGATGGTTCTATGTTGTTGGCATTATGACCTGGTGTTTTGGAAAATTAAATTTGAGTTTTGCCCGAGGACGAGCAAAAGCTAAGTGTGGGGGAATTTGATAGGAATGTAAAATGCATATTTTTCCCTCCTTATTTTATGCGTTCGTATGTTTATTTTGTACCTAAGTGTACTTAGTATTCTCATATTTTGGTTTAGGTGGCAATTCTATGGATATTGCGTAATTTGGAAGAAATAGGTGAAAATGGACCAAAATGGAAGAAAATGAAAGTTCAAGGGCTAAAGTGTAAATATTCTAAACTTGTTTCTAACCTTGTGATGAAGATTTGAGAGTGTTAGAAGTCAATTGGATGAAGAAAGGATTCAAAAGGATGAAATATGGTCAAGACATTTTCACATATCATCTTTCAAGCTGAAAAGTTTTGCATCGGTTTTCAACCTCATATTGAGACCAATTTTGGACATGGTAAACGATCGAATTTGAAGATGGTCTCTGAATACAAGTTGTAGCCCTTTGAGTTATCTTTCTAACGCATCTTGAATCGTCTCAATCGGATATCGGAAGAGAAAGTTATGATGAAAATACTGAAGCTGATGCAAAGTGGACAGATTTCTAGCGCTCAAGCGCTCTCCTATAGCGCTCAAGCGCCGCGCGCCGCCACAGATTTTAGGTTTTTATTGTTTGGGCCTCGAAAACTCAAGAAAAAGACTCCAAATTGGCCAAGAACATGGAGGGAAGTATAAATAGACCTAAGGAGACCAAAACAAAGGGAGGAACCTCTCCAACTTCATTCTTCTCTATTTTTCGCTTAGATTCATGAATTGTAACTAAACTTTTACACTTGGTCGAAGGAGATTGAAGCCTCGGAACCACATATTGTGAGATCTAAATGATTTTTCTTAATTTAATTCATGTTTTTGAGTATTGAATATTTTTCTGCACTTATTTCTATGATTGTTATGTTTAATTGCTAGGAGGCCTACTAGTTTATTA
Source organism: Fraxinus excelsior (assembly GCA_019097785.1). Lineage (NCBI taxonomy): Eukaryota > Viridiplantae > Streptophyta > Magnoliopsida > Lamiales > Oleaceae > Fraxinus > Fraxinus excelsior. The sequence goes on from CM032642.1 coordinate 7,620,634, forward strand.
TTCGTTGCAATCTACCGCTAAGTTAAATATCAAATCCGTAATTGTTTGATTCCTTTAACTTGTGAAGCACTAGGATTTGATGATTTTCTGCGATAGAGGTTATTGAATCTTAAGAAGAATGTTTAAATGGATTGAATGCAACCGCTAGTGTTTGTGTTATCTAGTTCGTCGATTTCTCTATTGTTTAAAGCTGTTATTAAATTGAATCTTGAGCGCTGGTCTGGGGTTATTTAATAATTAGGGTTAATTAGAACGCTGGTTTCTAACTAACTAAAATTAAGGAGAAATAGGAAAATAATTCCAACGGTGAATATTCAAAATATGAATTGAATTATCCTTGCATCTATGATCAATTGTGGATTTCCGAAGGTGGATATTGACTTGGACCAAGGTTAGTCTTTTGATTATTTTCGTTAATTTAGTTTTCATTGTTGTTAATTGCATTATTTACAATTGTTTGCATACAAAAACCCCCCAATCATTGTACGGAGCATAAACTATTAAATTACACACTCTTCGTGGGATCGACCCTTACTTCCACTACTACGTTAGTTTTAGAGGTTTAAGGACTATTTTTGGGTGCCTACGACAGCACACCAGGCACCATTAGATGTTGACACACAGCTGCTCCGCCAGATGTTCGCTACGATGACGGCATCTGGTCGTGATATTGCGGGGTTTGGGCAGACTTTGGGCACCATGGGTACCACTTTGCACGCCATTCGGGATGATGTGATCACCGCCGGACCCTTGCCGTGGCAGCCAATAGGGAGGGTCTGAATACTCGCCGATCAGTGGAGGTTTTGGCTGGGCGTCTGAACACCTACGTAGGTAGGGTGGACGGGATTCAGATGCGGGTGGATGACTCTTGGGATCGGTTGGGCGCTATGGAGACCGATATTCGAGAGATGCGCACTGAGTTGGCCCATCAGTCAGAGCTTATGCGACAGATCCTTGCCCGTTTACCCCCACCGGCTGCTGATGACAGTGCTGCACCAGACGTTCCTTCTACCTCCCAGCACTGATCAGGGGCGTTTTCTGTACTCCATTTACTTTCCCCTCTGCATTTTTATGTTGTTTGTCTTTTTTTTTTCTTCCATGCCTGTTTATTTGTTTTTTTTTATTTCCACCCATTGAGGACAATGTGTTATTCAAGTTTGGGGGATGGAGTTTATTAATTTCTGCATGATCGTTTATTTCTTGTGTGCTAAAAAAAAATAAATAAATAAAAAAAAATAAAAAAAAACATATTTTTATTGCATTCTTAGGTTCGTTTATAGTTTTTGTGTGCTTGTGTGGGTTTGACAATCCTGCTAACCATGATGAGTATTATTGGACTATGATTGAACTGTGGGGGAGGAAAAACTGTGCTCATTAGGTTAATCAATACATGTTTATGTGAGACTTGATTTATTCTGCGCACGATGCTCATGCTAGTATACTGTTGAGTGATTTAACCCATTATCTAGAACTAAGTGAACATAGTGATTACACCCAGAAACCACCTCAGATATGATATCATACCAAAAGTTTAGAATGGTCTAAATGTTATATTGTTACAACAGAACACTGAGATGAGTAAGGGTTCCATGCTTGCTAAATTGTGTGGATTATCTGAGACCAATGAGATGAAAACCATGTGAACGATTCAAGTTAGAGAGTGGTTTTGAAAACTGGATGTCTAGAAAGAACAGGGGCATTGCACTAATCATTGAAAAAAAAAATAATAATAAGGACATCTGTTCGAGCCTATGTAACTCGGGTGATTAAGCCTGCAAGGGTTTAAAACCTGGTGCCCTATGGTCATCAGACTTGGGAGTCATCGGCCTAAAGCTCGCTACAGGGGTTACATAGAAAGCAAATGAAAGATGTTAAAAAAAAAAAAAAAAAAAAAAAACGGTTTTGATAAGTAGCATCTGCATTCTCACATACAAACATCATTGATTAGCCCCAGACATCCAGTTGATGAAACTATATCCTTGATACGAATTTATTAGCTGAGTCTAATCTAAAAGGTTGAAGGAATCAAAGAAATAGGAGAACCTCTACTCATTAAAGTGTGAACTTGTGATAATACAACGTATCTGGACTAAGAGAGGGACATGATTAGAACTTGATGAATTCAACCTAGGACACACCCCGGGATACTTGAGTGAAAAGAATAAGTTTGGGGGAAGTGTGTATCGTTCGAGGGATGGAAGGAAAAATTTGACCACATGGGATCGGGAATGAGTCAATCATGATATTACTATGTTGGCATGAGTTTACACACACACACACTTCAAGTTTTCATATAATATGTAGAGATTGATGTGATGTTGCACAGTTGTAGTTACCCATGTTCTTTCATGCTGTCCCAATCCTGAGATAAGGCAAATTGTCAAACCATGTGTCATGTAGGGTAAGTTATGAAATAGTTTGAGGACAAACAATGATTCAAGTTTGGGGGAGTTGATAGGAGTGTATTTTACACGGTTAATTCATGAGTTTAACTTGGATATCCATCGTTATATGCGTGAAACATGGCTAAATTGGTTACAAATCTTGTTTGTAGGTCAACATCAGTGATCGTGGTGAAAAAGGAAGAAAAATGGAGAAAAAGGACCAAAAAGGAGACAAATCAAAGTTCATGGACTAAGATGCAAATACTCAAAAGATGACTCGGAGAAGAAATTGAGTACATGGAGATGAAAAGATTCAATTGAGTATTGAAAGTGTGCATTGGAACAAGAAGAAGATGGAAAAAGGGTCGAAAAGTGGAAAAATAGGATTCAGGGACCAAATCGCCACGAATTGAAAGATGTTACCACTATGCGGTCGCATAGTGGTCCCCTGCATGCGACCGCATTGGTCCATGCAGGGAATTCCAGAGCACAAACAGGTCCTTCTATGCGACCGCATTCATTCCTTCTATGCGGTCGCATAGAAGGAAAAAGTGGCGAGATTCCGAGTTTCCTATTTCGAATCCAACACTTATGGTAATGACTTGGGGACTCCTATATAAGCCGAATAACGTCCAGAAGCTAGGGTTACGCCTTTCTAGAGAGAATTTCATCCTTTTGAGGCAAGAACAAAGGCTAGGGCAAGGATTTTCACATCAAAACCAAGGATTTCAAGCTTTATTTCTACGAATTGGGTGATGTCTTCCCTTATTTATTTATTTCTTTATTTTAATTCAGTTATGCTAGGCTAGTTTCATTTGTGCTAGGTGAACGATGAACCTCGTATTGTAAACTTCTAATTTCCTATTTTGCAATTTGATTCTAAACATATTTGTTGGGTGTTGAATGGTTTGTATTCACGTTATCGTCTCCATAATTATATGCGCAATGATTATGTGAGTTTGGGTGATCTATTTCATGCATTCGAGAGAAGGGGAATAGATTCTACAAGATACAAATCATCGTAGGGTTCGATAGGGGATAGAGATATACCGCTATGCTTTACGTGAGTCTTTAAGTGTTCACAAAAATCCATGCATTCTTGTATATTTGCATTTGTCATAGAGATATAGTCAAATGGTATGCGAGCATAGGTTCAACTCTACTCGAGAGAGATTGTTGAATAACATAGGAGCATTGATTCTTCAACCGACGCATTGTGTCATCAAGTTGTGAAATAGGGATTAGAGGTGAGCTTACGAGGGGATTCGGGAACCTAGTACGCTTTTCATACATATATTTTCATCAAACATTCACATTTGGCATTCCGTTAGTTAATTTGCATTCAATTACATAATTTTAGTTCAATTTAGTAAAAATTCACAATTTCATAAAAATCTCTTTGGATTCGTTTACTTTAGGTTAGGGTCGAGATAAATAATATCTAAACTACTCAATCTTCGTGGGAACGATACTTGGACTTTAAAACCCATTTTTATTACTTGAACGATCCGTACACTTGCGGTAATCAAAGTCGAACACTTTTTCGACCTGTCAAGTTTTTGGTAGATTTATGGAAAAACAAGCACAAAAGGATTCAGTTGAGATAAAAAATGACGTAGAACGATACTTATTGGATGCTTGTGAAAGCATATAGAAAAAAGATTTTGAAATTGTAAATTGGTGGAAGCTTAATAGAAATAAATATGGTGTCTTGTCCAATTTGGACAAAGATGTGTTGACAATTCAAGCGTCAACTGTTGCTTCAGAAAGTGCATGTAGAATTGGAGGAAGGATATTTGATCCTTTCCGTAGTTCCTTAAGTCCTAGGACGGTCGAGGTCTTAGTATGCACTCAAAATTGGTCGAAAACTTCTCTGAACTTGGATGGTTTTGCATGGAAGATGTTGAGCATTACAACCAAATGGATGAACTTTTAGATTTAATGAATTCAAAATTAACTGAAGATGACCACGGGCCCAAAACTTGAGAACCATGAAAGTGGCGTTTAATTTTTCTTTTTGCAATACTTGTGATGTTTCAAGCCCTACTGAATTTATTTCAATGTGATTTGTTTACTTGTGTTCTTTCATAGTAATAATTTGCTATTGTAGTTTGTTTTAACTTTTAATGAAATGTGTAATTGTTTTTGTTTAATTTGATGAATATTTAATGGATTGTATTTTATTTTTTAAGTTTATTGACATTGGATGGCTAATGACTATATTATTGTTATTTTACATCAAAAAATTGGACGATTTTAATTTTTGTGCAATAAACTTTTCTCAAACCGACCAACCCAACCTAACCCGACCGACACATAATTGGTTTGGATTCCAACATTTACATGGGTTGGGTTGGGTTGAGTTGAATTTCTAACAAACCGACAATGTTAGATTGAGTTTAGGTTTGGGCAAAAATCAACCCGACCCGACCCGACCCACGCCCACCCCTATTGGGGAGGGGTGCAAAACGTTTATTTTAAAATTTTTATTTAATTATCATAATTGTATTTTTATGAAAAAAAATATATAATTTTACCATTTTGCCCTTTTTAATTTGGTCAAAATTAGTCAAAAGAATTTGTCAATTAATAGTCAAACTAACAATTTCCTTCCATTTGGACTTCAAGTGCAATATTTTGAAAGGTTTGGTTAAAGTATGTTACTAAATGAAAGATTTGGTAATGTGACTGCAATTTTCCCAATGTTTTATCTACTGTATTGTCTAGGATGTCACCACATTTGAGTGGAGAAGTGTCACGGACTCATTAGTATACATTTTCATCTTAGGACCTAGTATCATCAACTATTTACAGTAATGGCTTTGTTCAAAGTTGATTCTGAGTTCAATTGTCTTGAGAGTCTAATAGAAAGATGAACAATAATTAAGATAGAGATCCCGAACACAAAATATTTACTGTAATCAATGTCAACGAGGATGTTGACAGATTAAGTGCAAGAGAATGTCAAGGACCATAACTAAACATGATGCTAATGTCAGTAACAATCATTAGGAACGAGGGGAGTTCAATTGGCTTGAGAACTTAGAAGAAAGAGACCATTAAAGGTGAGAAGAGTTGATAAGGAGATCTCATACACTAAATCTTTAGAATAGTCTATGTCAACGAGGATGTTAATAGATCGGGTGAATGAGAGTGTCGCGCATCGCAACTTAGTATGAAGCTAACTTTCATGATGACCATTGGGGACAAGAAGAGTTCAACTTCTTAAAAGAGCGAGACTATACAAGATGAAGCAGAGTTGAGGTAGAGATCCCATACACTAAATCTTTTGTGTATTCTATGTCAATGAGAACATTGAAAATCGAGTGGATCGGAGTGTCACGGACCACAACTTAGCATCACAATAATGTCCTCAACAACCATTAGGGATGAGAAGAGAGCTTACCAAGACAAAGTTCAACAGTAGGCTATAATGATTGCAAGTTCGTGTGTCAAGTAGAGGACCTTAGCAATGGAGTTTTGAGAAGCAGCGTTATGGAAAGCTTGCCAAAGGGATTAAGAAGCTTCCCACCAAAGCAGACAAAAATTTGAGCCCATTTGGTTAGGAAACCTAAGGGTAGAAGAAAACAACATCATGCAGTGACATTGTCATAATTTGAATATATTAAGAGGGCAATGTCTCAAGGACCGTGTATCTGTTAAGGCTCAAACTTTGTAAACTTGATACTAAAAAGGTGTTAGTTTCACTACAGATCAAATGAAGCATCATTCGTAGGTCAAGAACGTCAGTTATCAAAATTATAATTCATCAACCAAAAGTAGGGCTGGGCAAAATGTCCGAACAGAACCGAACCGAACGGGTTTTCTTAAATTAAAAACCCGAACAGTTATCCGAATCAAGAACCGACGGGTTTGGTTCGGTTCTCGGTTCTAGACCAAGAACCGAAGAACCGAATTTTTTTTGACAATTGAACATTTGGGCTTCAAGTATATTGAATATAACCCAAACCAACATAAAAAAATTTGAAAAAAAAACCACTAAATATAAAAGGGACAGAGCCCTAGAATTTTCGGTCTTCTCTTCTTCTTCTTTCTCCAGTCCATTCCCGCCGCACAACATGTTTCTCGTCCAGTCATGAGTCATTTTCCCACACTAAGCTGGAGTACTCTCGTATTTATTCTTTTCATATTTAAGAGACGTGAGATTTTACCCTCTTAACGCTGGCAGTATTTTCGTTCTTTTATCGTATTTACAATGACAAGTTTTCTAAGCCTTCCAAGAGCTTTGCACAGAGATTTTCAGCTCTAGTTACTGGATTCTTTTTCTTTATATGGTACTCAAGAAATTGTTAACATTTTAATGGTACATGGCAAGTCAAGCAATCGATGATTACATTACATAGTTGGTAAGTATTTTTAATACTTTAAAATATTACGTTCATTTGTAAAAGCTAAGATTGAACCTGGTCAATATTCACACACAGATTCACTCGGTGAAAGTACTGAGCACGTTGGGATTACCTCACTTCTCACAATGTTTTCAGAAAACAGGAATGATTTTGGTAAAAATGGAGAATATAGTTAGATGCTTTTATATGTTACCTTTTGGTGGGTAAGTAGTGAAGCAGTAACTGTTTGAGGGAAGAAGCAAAAAAAATTGTGATATATATTGTTTGTACTAAAGTGTTAGCATTTTGTAAAAACTTTCTAATATGTTATGGATTAATTATTCAAGACGCACTGACAAAGTTTTCTAAATATATTTATATAGTGTTATTATAAATGTTAAAAAAATTAATTATAGTAGGAATCGAACAGAACCGAACCGAACCGAACCCGAACGGTTCCAGAATTATATCTGGAACCGACGGTTCCATTTACTAAATACCCGAAAATTTCTGGAACCGAAAAAATCGAACCGAACCGACCCGCGCCCACCCCTAACCAAAAGACGTCTAATGGTGCAACTTGAATTTTTCTTGTTAAGTCTATTATAAAATAGGCATACTTGGTGAGAAGCCAGCCAACCTCTTCTTTGCTTCCATTCCCACGGAAAAGTAGCTTGCGAGCTATCTTTTGGCACTAAATGCACAATCATTAGGGGTCATAGAGGCAACTAATGGCTTATTTTAGGCACCTCTACGAAGGGAAATAAATACTCGTATGAGGTCTGGAAGCCATCGAGTGGCATTAGGCCTTCGTGGTGCACCCAAGGGGCATGAGGCTTCCAATAGAGCATTGTAATGCTCCGCGGGCTATGTTAAGGTACGATAACACCTCTCTAGGTCAAACGAGCTATCGAGGAAAGCGAATTGAAGGCTCCATATGCTAACTTGTATGAATTGGCCATGGGTTCTTACCTTGATGCAAGGTTATTGGCTAGAAATGAGGTTGTAAGGCAAGGTTGCATAGTTGAGCTAATATGACAAGATGCTAATATCGTGGGAACGAGTATACTATGAAGGCACTTATAATTAGCCACCGATTAGCGGATGACTCTACTTGAGCTAGGCACTAATGAAGGGCATGGCAGCAAGCATTAAGTTAAAATGACAATAGATAGTAGTGACTAGCACGTGATTACATTGTAGGGGCATGCAAATGACCCTCAATGCTTTGGATTGGGCTAGGATATCTCCTTTTCAACGAGTATGCTTCGAGAAGATAATATGTTGTGCATGAGCATACAGACAAGCTAGAAGATTCGCAATGTGAATAGACGAGCGCCTTGACACCAGGTGTAGTACAAGGAGAATTTAGGTGATAAACATAGTGAGATTACTACTGCATAAATGCGAAAAATAGACCCCCTACAAAACTTAAAGAGTCGACTCGTGTCACTTGATCTGTGATTCTCACACGCTTTTACAAACACCTCAAAGAGAATACATATGAAGATACATGAGTTTGACACACTCGTTCATTGGACGATCAGAATACTAAAAAGTTAAGACTCATGCTTTGAATGTATTATTTGACTCAATTTATTATTCCAGTTTAATTTCACAGTAGTCATTTAGTTGCAATAAGTTAATAAAATATTTAGGAAGAATAGCGGATGTAGTCCCTAACCTTTCAAGACTTATCAGAGATTACTCAAACTTTTCATTTTGGCAGCTGAAGTCCCAAAACCTTTACTTTCCACTGCAGGGAGAGAGGACTTACAAATGCTGCAATCCATCCATCCATCCGTTAGTTGACCAAAAAAAAAAAAAAAAGCAATTTGACTACATTTTGATTAAATTTAAAAGTGCAAAATTGTAAATTTATATATTTTTAATAAAATAATTAAATTGAATACAAACACAAACACAAACACAAACACAAAAAAAGAAAAAAAAAAAAAAAATTCAATAACAAAGAGTAATATTGTTCACATTCGTTGTCTCCTTCTTCGCCCATCCCACTTGCACCCCAAAACTCAACCAAACCATCCTTCGGGGGTAACCAAGTTAGTGGAGCAGGTGAACGCGGAGACTGAATGTCACGAGTTCAAATCATCTGCCAACATTTCCTCGGTTGAGCTCGTCGTACTGGGCTTGCCTAGTACGGTTTATCTTTCCTGTGTGGTTTGCGGGTTACTGCACATTGAGCGAAGTTTACCTAGTGCGCACTCAGGAGTAGCGATTACGAGTTCCTACATTAATAGAAAGAGAGAAAAAAAAAAAAAAAAAAACTCAACCAAACCAAAATTCATCCGCCTCGATGCACAAGTTTGCTCACAAAAGTATTCACTCTACTCTCATGGAAAACTTAATCAAAGATAAATTAACCGATGAAAAGGTCGGTGTTACAGAATCTGAGAAATTCATATCCTAATTCTTCTTTTTTGAAACCTTATTATGCAAAGGTTTGATTAGCTTCAAATACATGGGCACAAATCCTTTGAAGATTGTTTCGATAAAAGGACAATAGAAGATTAATCACATATTTCTTAAAGCAATTACTTCTCAAACTTTTATCTCCGGTAAAATCGAAAGAAACCAGAACTTTATCCACTTTGCAATCTATCGAATGACGCTTGATTTTTTCGCTATTGATCTTCATTTTGTCACATTTTGATGATTTCTTCAACCCCAACATGACCACTTCGAATTTCGGAGCTATCCTCTAAAAAGTTATTGGGGGGCTAAGGCTTCAAATTGGAATCAGGTGACTGCAACCAAAAAAATCGAAGAAAGAGTCTTAATCATTGATTTTTTTCATCATTCGAATTTTTCGATCTATTGGTGGGGATAGGGACGAGGGTGAAATGGGTAAAGAAGAAGGTGATGACAACGGTGGAAAAAAAGATGGTGAATAGTATTTTTTATTTAATTTTATTTATTTTATTGGAAAATACAAATTTACAATTTTAATAGTCAAATTGCTTTTTTATGTCAACTAAATGGATGGATGGATACCGTATCTATCCATCTAGGGATGGTAATGGGCCAAGTCGGGCTCGGCTCATCTCGGCTCGGCTCGACCCTTATCCGAGCTGAAGCTCGGCTCGTGGAATTTTGGACGAACTCGGTTCGTGCCTCAAGCTCATCGCTCGTGGGTACTTGGCGATAAAGTCGAGCTAAAGCTCGCCGACTCGTCTTTTTTTTTTATTTTTTATACTATACTAAACATAATACACACACACACACACACACACACCCCCCCCCCCCCACCCACACAAATTTTCTAAACATTTTTTAAATATATATTTTTCAAAACATTTTTCTTTCTTAAAATAATAATAAAAAAAAAAAGATAAATCATCCTCGTTTATCCGAGGTTGGGACCAGCTACTTCAATTTCGAGTAGGTAAAGTTAAAAATTGTACACGAACAACTTGTTACATATACAATTTTTTAAAAAAATTATAAAGGTATTAAAATAAGATTTTGTGATGAATATGATAAATTAAATATCACTCACTTGATTACATGTAATTTCGGCATATTTATTTTTTAGTCGATAATAAGTGTCTTCATAGTCCTTCACGCACATTAATGCTTCCAAAATATCTTCTTTTAGTCAACTCCTAACTTTGGAGAGAACCATCTTCCTTGCACTAAAAGTAGACTTCGAAACTATAGTACTAATCGGAGGTGTTAGTAAATCTTTTGCCATTACACAAACTATTGGTCATCGACGTTCATACTTTCGCTAGAAATCAATTACTTCTTTTGAATTTTTCCTAATTGCATTGTGACTAGACATATTATAAGTAAAGTAATCAATTAATTCAGCAAGCAATGCATTTGGACTATTACTCGATGTTTGAGTACATGTAGTGGAAAACAAACTACTACTACTAGATGAACCACATATATATGCAGTTAAATCATATCTATATAAATTCATGCATTGGAATAAATTTAAAACTTCAGTGTCGTCATCTCCTATATTAGTGGGATGAGTAGTTGTAGCATCGGATGGTACATGAATAATATGTGTACCCATTCGTAAAGCATATACTTCATACATTTCACATAAAGTTTATTTTATTTTTTATTTTTTTGTATGAGCCACGAGCCTGGCTCTTGGGCTTGCTCGATGAGCAGCTCGTCTAAATGAGCCGACCTGCTTGACTCGTGCTCGAGCTCGTCTTTTTGACTGGGCTCGTTTTTTGCCGAGTCAACAGCCACTTGGCTCGGTTGCCACCGCTACATATTTTTTAATAAAATAATATTTTTCATCACATCAATAATTTTTCATTCTTTTTCTACTACTCATTCTCCATTAATTTATTATTTCATAATACATTCTTCCAACATAGTGTTATTCAAACACACCCTTAATGTTTTTATTTCGAGGACGATTGACTTTGAATTACTATTCTTAATGGGTAAAGTAGTCAACATGATGTTAAATTGTCCTGTCATAATTTGCCGTCGAACTTATTTCAATTCTAGAGCTTTAATCAAATCGTTCGCATCCCAAGTAATCTATTGTCATATCAAAATCTTATGTTTAAACATCTGTATTTCTTTTTATTCATTTACTTTCTTTTTTATGATTGAGAGTTTGGTTTACTTGTTTTGATTGTTCATCGATACATCAATCTAAGGAACTATTTGATTACAACGAATTTCATGAAAAATATTACATTCGAGAAAAACGAATTTCATTTTGATCGTTTGATTGCAACGTGGAAATTGAAACCGAATTTTAAGGTACAACCACTTTAAACTGCATTTTATTTATTTTAATGGAAAACGAGTTCATGTGGATTTGGTTGGCTTTTATTTTTCAATTAACATGAAATTGGAATTCATTTCCACCATTGTCTATCAAACGGTCCCTAAGTTCTAAAAGTAAATCAACTTAAAGTGAAATTATTTTTAATTCATTAACCAACCCAGTATGTTAGGATCAATCACGGTAAGTATACATTATGATTGGCATCTCCTTTTATATTCCTTCACATTGCACCATCTTATCTTTTAATTTTCTCAGCAATCTTTCCCATCATCGTCCAGATTGTGCCACATAGAATGTGATGTTAATCACGTGATAAGGCAGAATTTCCATATAGCATTATTGGTATTAAGATAGATACATACATTACGTACAACCCAAGATTTTCAATTCTCATTTACGTTCTAGTGTACATTTGAAAAGGGTCATGATATAAATATATAACGGTATACACAAAAGTGTACAATTATGCCGACCCGTCCATGTGAGAGGGTGTAAACTTTTGTGTATACCCTAAAGTGTACAAGTAGCATAATCTATTATAATTTTTTCCTAAAAATGTGATTATTACTGTTCAAGGGACATGAAGTGCCTACTATATTCTTTAGTGGAAATCTAACAAGCCCACCAAACACTTCTATGTCCTTTATGATTAGGATTGAACAAAACTCCCGAATCGAATCGATCGGTTATTCATAAGTTAAATACCCGAACAAATATTTGAATCGAGAATTGATGGATTTTGTTTGATTTTCGGTTTTAGATCAACAACCGAAAAATCGAATAAGAACAAAATCTAAATAATTTTTTTATATTGAATTAATTAAATTATTTTAATTTATTCTAAAAAAATTAGTAAATTAACTAATTTAGTGATTAATGCTCCAACTCCCAAGCCAATTTCATGCCTAGTTAGCCCAGTCCAACTCAACCCAATTTCTAATTCAATTTTTGGCCCATTTATTAATTTTATTGTTAGCCCAAAATCTATATCTTTTTAAATTTTTATCATTTTCTTTCCAATTTCATGTTTTCATTAGAGGGAAATTACAAAAAATCAGGAATTTTAAATTTAGAATTCAAAAATCAGAGACCAAACTTCATTTTTCAAAACTCAAGTGATATATAAAAAACCTAACCCTAATTTTTCACTCACTCCCCCCTCTCTCTCTCTCTCTCTCTCTCTCTCTCTCTCTCTCTCTCTCTCTCTCTCTCCCTCCCCTAGTCCGGTTGCAGCCTCCTCTCTCTCTCTCTCTCGGCCTCTCCCCTCCCCCCCGGTTCGACAGTCGGCTGCAGCGGCTCTCTCTCTCAACCCCCCTCCCCCGGTCCGGCTGCAGCCGCCTCTCTCTCTCTCTCTCTCTCTCTCTCGACCCCACCCCACCCCACCCCCGATCTGATAGTCGGTAGAAGCCACTGCAGCCGGCAGCGGCTGAAGCTGTTGCAACAGCTTGTTACTGCCACAACAGCTTCAGCCGCAGCGGCAGCAGCAAGCTGCTGCAGCTGCAGCTGCCGACAACGACAACTGCTCGCAGTAAATAAATCTGTAACTTATAATTATGAATCTGTGACCAAAATTTGATGATATGTGACCGATAATAAATCTGTAACTTATAATTATGAATCTGTGGCCATTAATCATAAAATGTGACTTTATTTAATAAATATTTTTAATTAATTAAATGCATACCTAATTTTTGAATTTTCAAACTATTTTACCTTATTTTTGAATTGAGGTAAAGAATACACCTTAGATATGAATTTTTCCCTTCATTAGATAAGCACATGTCAACTAACCCAAAATCATTTGATAAATTGAAAACCTATATATAAACGTCCAAATCAAAGCCCTATCAAATCCGACTTCCCCTCTCTAACTGCCCATTGAAGCAACAAATAGACATGACATTAGTTGTATATATATAGTGTTGCACTGTGGTTGTAAATGTTAAAAAAAAATTAGTTATGGTACGAAATCGAATCCGAACGATCCATAATTATATTTGAACCCAATGGTTCCATTAATTAAATACTTGAAAATTTTGATTCGATTCGATTCTGAAGAGAATCGAATCGAACCGGACCATGTATTATGGTGTCAAAAACTCAATTCTACCTTCAGCTTGTTTTAATGCTTTATATCAATATTTTTAAAATTTGAAATTTACCCAATAAAAAATCAGATTTAAGCAAGTATATACATATAGAAAAAATTGGACGATGAAATTCCATCCATATCCATTCGGTTCAGATCATATAATTAATTAGGTGTTAATCATAAAAGATTCATTAAATAATCGACAGAAAAAACAGTGGTACATTGTGCAGCACGTATGGTACCTCCATTGTATTCACACCGACAATCAAATGGGATGATGATAATTGATATAGATCTCACACAAAACAAACTCAAATAATAAATTTTTTGAGGTAAAATAGCGAATTTCATAGGGAAATTAAATTCAGTGCAAAGAAATATTAGTAAAATATTTCATTAATTAATGATGCAAAACCATTATTTTCCTCGATTAAAACTCATTTTCTCGAAATACTTAATCGAGAGTAAGGACAGTGAAAGATTCACCTCATCCTTTCCCCATCGAGCCTTCAACCGTGGCGGCGTCGCCGGAGCCTGAGGAAGGCAAGGCCAAGCAGAAACAGCCGGTGGAGAAGAGGAAGACGAAGAAGATGGCTTGAGAAGCGGCCAGAGGTGGCTGGAGTAGAGCCTGCGGAAGCCGCCAAGAGCTAGAACGACGACTCGGAGCTGTAGAGGAGTGCGGTTGTAGTGCTTGGTGCAGATCAATTCCCACAGCTGCTCGTCTTGCGCCGTCCGCTTCCACTGTCTGCTAACGCAGGCAGCTGAGGCTAAAGTACGCCCGTCGTCGACATGTTTCAGCACCTCGTACAACAGATTGTCGTCTAATAGTACGGCCTCAGCTTCTTTAGACATTTCTTCTTCTTCTCGTTTGGGCTTCTTGTTCATATTGATGTCTCCGGAGGCGACGAGTGGGCGTTTCATTGCCGGTTCCGGAAGGGGAAATTCAGGGATTTGAGGGCTTGGTTTTGGTGGAAAATAAGGAGGCTTGGTGGGATCGTTGAGGGGATGTATGAAAGGGAGGTTTTTGGTTGTTTTCGATAAGAGTCAAACAGCGAAATGAATGCCTTTGGTGGGTTGTTTGAATGTTAAATGACAATTTTGTCCCTACGATCCATTTTTCTTTAATTTGTTCAAGTGCCCGAAAAATTTGACACAGAGGTTGACTGACTCTCTCATTTGCGCGTGGGTCCCACCTGAAACTCTCTCATGTTTCATTTGTTTGTGTTCGATCATCCCTTATATCATCATTTATGTTCACGTGGCATGGTTTATTTTTCTTTACTCTTGGCTCATTGTCCAATTAGGAAACTTGCAACTCTAGTGCCCAATCTATTTGACTTTGTTGCAACTTCGTCCCGATTTATATTTCCACGCCCCAACGTCCACAAGGTTTAGGTTTTGCTTAGTTCTTAGTCCCCGAGGCTGTTTTACATCTAATAGACTTTTAATGAAGAATTTGCTCCTTACATTTCTATTTTTTAAAGGTTTAATTGTTCGTTAACCAATTTCAATAAATAACTATAAGTTTACCTCAAATGTTTGTCCTTGTTCTCTTAAAAATGGACAAAATGGGCCTATGAACATAGTAAAATAATTGTCATTTCATGTACAAAAGTTAAGTAAAAATGGTAGAATCAAGCTAAGCACTCTTCTCTTCTCCCTCTCTATACGTCGTAAGCCACACACAAGACTAATGCTTGTGATGGATGCTCCAGTCGAGTGTTGTTTTATTCCTAATTTTTTCTCAAACCCTTCAACTTATGTTCTTTTTTGTGTTGTCCTTGAACAAATTTATCAAATATATTAATATCGTCATTTTAACTAAGAGCCGCCAACGAATCTAAATTGAACCGATATAATCCAAGTTTCAAAGATTTTAAATTAAACTCATTTAAATTTTAACTTCACCTGGTTCAAAACATTGGTCTCGACTTATTCACTAAAACAATCAACAATATTAATAACTGTTATAATTAAGTCCCCTATTATGCTATATTTCATGATACATACGTGATTGTGGTATATTTGTTATCGAATCAGCCTGACATTGGACAAATGAAAATGTTCAAAAAATTGGCGATCATTATGACATTGCTACTGCCAAAATTCAACTTGCACCTAGATTATTCAAGTACATGTTGAAAAGCTACAATGTTGTTATCAGATAGACGTTAGCCCCCATTTGTTATTGATTCATATTCTGAGTCAAGATCAAGAATCAATTTAAACCGTATATTTCATGGACCCCACTACTTTTCAACTACTCATTTCATTAACTTTTATCAAAATTTGCTAAAGAAAGAGACTCAAAGAACCCACAAATAATCAAGATCAACTATGTTATCAGTAGGATGTTTTGTTATTTACGAAAACTGACTCATTTATTACAGCTGTCCCGTATTTTATTACCCGGTAGGCGGTGTCTGCCCAAACATTGCTTTTGTTGGTTTTTGATGAACTTGCTTCGTGCTATATTTGAGTAGTCTGCCCAAACATTATTCAGAATGGCATCTGTTATTTGACCATAGCTTGTCATTTACATTTGAGGTTTTTGAATAGTAGTTTAAAAACGCGTAGTTCGACCTTAACAACACCTAGAAAGAGGTAAATAGGTGTATAATACAGAATTAAAATAACTAACAAATTAAACAGCAATAAGTAACTTTTTAATTCTTTTCTAGATGATTATTCATACAAGTCAGTTTAGTCCTAAAGTTTGAATGTCGTAGTTTGTATGATCAATCATTATAACGAAAGTAATAATAAACACCAGAATGATCACGGAGAAACTCAACTGGAAAACACTCTGGGCACTTTGTCAGTTAATTCACTATAAACAATTTAACAACTTACAGCCTACCAGACTAGACGTCTCATACTACCTGATCTCCCGACTGCCCTCCTTACAGCCCTTCCTGAATCCCATGCTTCCATGTACCAATCCTTAGCTGCTATTGGCAAAACTTTCCGTGGAATCTGTTACTCTGCAGAACTCCAAGTCTTGTGAATTTGTCTATTTCATGTGGATCACGAAGAACGACCCGTTCTTCACAGACAAGAACTCATATCAACTTCCTTTAATCTTCAATAACTCTAACAGATGTGTAGGAAGTAGTGGTATGATAGTTGGATTAATGAAATGATATTTTTCTCACCAAAACTATCTCACAGGATGAAGGTTGAAAGATAAAATAGAATGAATCTCTCACAGATGAGGCTCTTTCAATTGTTCAACCTTAAGAAATTTCATACATATGTGTTTTGGCATTTATAGGTAGGTTAGGAAACGAATGGGCTGGGTAAAAAGCCTTTAAATTGCGAAATAAATTTCTTTCGGATAACTACGTAGCTTGACCGAGAGCATGTCGCTCGACCGAGAGCTCAGTGACGGTCGAGCGACAACGTGTTGCTCGAGCGAAGGTGGAGCGACAGTCCAATGATAATATTTATGTTTTTGTAGCTCGAGTCAAATGTTGGCGACAGTCTAGCAAAAATCCTTGCCATTTTCCTTCTATTCCTATTCTCGAATCCCTAAACCTAAACACCTAACTTTTAACTCTTTGCACATTATTCCTTAATCTTTTACAATATATCAATTTCGATTCTTTTGTTCACAAAATCGCTAATAACAAAACATCTAGAACCTAACAAACTCCTCATTTATCATTCTGTGACAAAACTACAATCTACGTCAATGTATTAATTAAATGAAAATTACAAACTCAAAATATGACTCAGCCTTAAACTAAAAACTGTTTTGAACGAAATCTTCATTTCATGTTTGAGTACCTGTTTCTTGAAATAGACAATTCAAATACCAAGTGTAAGATGTGTAGAAAATAGGATCAATAATAAATGTAGTTCAAGCAATTTAAGTGTAAGAGTAATTTAAGCAATTGTAACTCATAAAACATATTTTTCAGTTTTATATCACAAGCTAAAATAAGACATAGTATCAATACAACCCAACGTACCAAAACGAAACATTGACACTATAAAAATATCAAAAACTTAATTTAGTGAAACTGAAACTAATTATGCACATACTTACCCTTACTGCAAACTTTCAATGATTTAAAGTAGTAAATGTATCTATATCTCACCCCAACGACCCCTCAGACATAAAATGCAAATGATCAAAATAAACACATTTTTATATATATCAAAAATTTAATTAAATCTTGATTTTCGATAAATAGATACATCATGTAATCATCAACAACAAAATCAAAATAACAACTAGTATTAGGAAGAACCAGCAGCAGCATCGGAGTCTGTCATCTCATCGGAAGCATCATCTTGGTGGCGACGAATCCATCGTAGTCCACGCTGTATGTATCCAACAACCCCCAAAGTGTAGTGAACTCGACTGTGTGTCTATCAACTGTAGCATGCAGTTGAGTGATCTTTGCCATCATATGAGCCTGGTGCTCGATAAGCACCGTCATCTAATTTAAGAGAGCTATTGAAGGGTCGATGGGAGCAAAGCAGAAGGAGCAGACTCGGGAGGTGGAAGAAGATCCGAAGTAGAAATAGAAGGGATATCAGAGGGCTGAGGAGTAGTGAAAAATGAAAGGAAATCGAAGGGGTCAAAAGAAATTAGGTCATCAATTGAATCAGCCAGCACAGTCGGGTCAACTGGCTGTGCGGGCTCAAAAGAAGCATGAGACTACTATGGGTAATGGTGGTATGGTCAATTGGCCATGAAACTCACCTCGGACCCCCATCGAGAAAGGTGACTCCTAAGGCTGTAACTAACCTAAAGATAAGACAAGCATACGACAGCCCAACCCTCAAAATCTGCTAACATATGAACGAAGGTAAATCAATGGAATAGCCATGCAAAATGGCATAGAGAAAACGAGCCTTCTCCATCAGTGATGAAGAAGTGTGTAAGACATGGCCCTAGATTCGTGCACACAATGCGCACAGAATCTGGTGCTCGATCGAAAGAGAACTAGTGCAAATAGCACATGGACCTCCCTCTAACGGTGTGTTAAACACCATCAAATGGACTAACAAGTCCGCCATAAGAGAATTGGGAGTGAGATAGGGAAACATGGAGTGGACAACACGATGAATATGAATAAGACTCTAGATAACTTTCAAAGTAATCTTAACTACCCTACCACAAAGAAACACCCAAAAAGACGAGCCACTAACGTTATGGATGTTAGTGTAGAACTCTTGAATTAAAAGACTCGAGGGACAGATCTGATATAATGACCTCGCGCTCAAAAAAGAGGGACGCAAGGAAAACTGTGACCCAAAAATATCTTGGGCAACAGCGGATATGAACTTAGACCTATAAGAAGTCGAGGCACTAGGAGTGGAAACGGCAATACGTGCTCTCTTAGGTGACATCTGAAAGAATTGGAACACCACATTAAAACCTTGATAACCAAATGCATGAGATGCATGAATGCACACAAATCGAGGCAAGTATGATATCATGCAATGTGCCCTAACATAAATGTATGACAACATGCAGTAATGCCTAGACGTGAGTGACGTGAAGACATGACGCGTGTCGTGATGCCTAGAAGTAGAGACGTAAAGTCATGACGCGGTGACGTAACGTCACCGTATGATGCAAACCAAGCACAATCAACACAAAAGCACTTCCCCAATCAAAAACCCGACATCAACAAACGACCACCTATCCTAACCTTAAAAAACCAAGTTCGATCAACCAATGAACAAGCTCAACTTGAAATAAAATTTTACTTTAAAACAACCATCCTAAAGTTCACAACTCCAATCACCACTCATTAACACCACATTCAACACACAAACACATACAATTAACTCAATGAACTTCAATGCACAATGAATCATGCCAAAAACATACAAGAACCTTAATGTGAGTTGCAAAATCATGAAAAATTGATGATAATCTATGACATGGTCCTAAACATGTCGTGCAATGTCAAACACACACTCAATAATGGCCAAACAATGCAAAAATTCAACAAAAATTGCAAAAATAACGAAAAACCACAAATATCGACATTTGCCTTTGAAGATTAATGTTCGAATGAAATACCATGTTCAATGAAGGATTTGAAGTGTTAATTGAGTGGGCAAAGCACCAATTTTGTGTGGGATAGCAAGAATATGAAGAAATCAAGTGAAGAAATTGGGAAAGTGCGTGAAACCCCTGAAAAATAACCTTAGAGTGTAAAAACATGGTCTATCGCTCGAGTAAGTGTCGAGTGACAAGTGAGCGAGGCAGCTTCTACTGTTATCGCTCAAGCATGTTCCAGCGATAAGCGGCGACATGTCAAATGACTAAAAATTCAAAAATTAAGAAAAATATCAGTTTTTAATAACACAAAAATTAAGCAAATTAAGCTCACGACACCTCGGTAATTAGAATCATGTATGCAATTACAAGTCGAGCATTATCAAAAAAAATCTCCACATACACAGTTAAGTTCACAATGGATTAAAGTGTATAAATGACTCGCGCGTGTTAAGTGTCACTATTTTCTCGTGAAGATGACTCTAAACCTTAAATTTGTGAGAAAGAACATGCAAACATCACTTGTTAAATAAGTATGATCCCTAGTGATGAAAGTTAAACTCGAATAAATTTTAGGACCTGAAAACAAGGTCAATTGCATGATATTTTTTTTTTCTCCTCCTGAATTTGAGTATATTATTTTTATCGCTTTTTCGTGAATAACATCTTATGTGCAGACTAGTGTTCATTAAGCGATTGAAATGATCTCTGCAACTAGCTTTATGTCGGTTGACCCAAATCAGATGACTATAAGCACCAGGTTATCAGAAACCTCTCAGGTTTAATTACTCGAATCAAATATGTTTCGAACAAAAGTATAAGATGAACCAAATAGGTATTGTTGACCCCAAAAAATGAACTCAACAGATGTCGTACCCACTCTTGCCACGTCAAGTACAAATCCGACGCGTTTGTACCGGGATGGAATCGGTAGTTTGACTGGAATGGACGCGGGAGGCACTTTTCGGTAAGATACAAAGATGTTCGGACCACGACGGTTTGATTATATCGACATTCGCGCTATCCACGAATATCCAATCGATTTTCCGTACTCAATCTCTCATTTTTCATGGAATACGTGGAAGGATAGATATGATGTAGAATGATAACAAGTTTGTGTTAGAATCTTGGTATATTTGCTATTATGTTTGTTGACTCATATGTAAAGAACTAAGTATGTAAAATCTTATCAAAAGTGTCATAAGGTGAATGTATTTTGTGTTTTTCTCTCCACGCATACAGATGCCAACCCTATCTTTCATACAAAGATAAGCTATTTATACTACACTGACCGGCTTGGTGGTCGTTGGATCCAATTCAAGTGGCCGTATCTCCTAGGCACAAACTTCACATCACTGTTAATTCGTTACAATTAATATTTGATAAAGGGTCAGTCGCCCTACACAATATAGCCTGACGTACGAGCAGAGTATTATTACACATCCCATCAGTCACTTCATAAGGATTTTCAGATCTAAACAGGTAGCATCGGACTCTGCTAGATCAAGGTCGGCCTTTGTTGAAGAGTTTTTGGTGGTAGAGGTCTTCGGACGCCTAGAGCTTCAGATATAAGTAGCCTCTGCATTTAAGTGGATGTGTTTCAAGTAGGCCTCCAATGTCAGAGCTGAAGGGACGCCAGTCGAACGGTGCTTCGGCTCTTGAAGGGGCCTTGGATAGCCATAACCCTAGTCGACTGGCCTTTTAGCCTTTTTTAATGATCTTCCAACTGGTTCTCCGTCAACTTATCTTTTAGGCGTTTGTGGCTGTCCATATGGACATATTGCTTATGTGGCAGCTCATGTAGAGTGCTGATCTGGACCTTCTAATATTGGGGGGGTAACAAAATTCCCCTAAATCTATGCATGATTATTTATGTAATGCATGGACTTCCTGGTGTCGGGTGATATTTTGAGGGAAAGAGGTTCGAACTTTCCGAGGTGACCCTACTTGTTTATGACGTTCATGTTGCCAACGTCTAGGATGAATAATGTATCCGAAGTTCACGAACGAAGTTGGGAACGTCTGTTGTTGACAAAACAGCCTCAGATCGATTTTTATGAGGTGTTAATTATTATTTTAAATCACTTTTTGCGAAATGGAAGGAGTCCTTTACGATAGTGCCTGGATGATTTGATGTTATTGGCCATTTCTAAGAGAAGGCAATCATGATGGTGCAATTCACAATACATGCAACAACCGCCACATTTAATGCGTAATCATGGCTGTCTCTTCTGTTCTCCTTTATATTCCAGACGCGGAAGGGCGTGTGTATCTAACCCCTTAATCTGGACCCTTGAATCCGAAGCTTCCGGAGCAATATGTGGATCTGATTTCATCCTCTAAACATGCGGTTAGATGGTTTGGACCTTAATCCAACGACTGGGGTTGATTCTTCATACCTATAAAAGAAGATTGCCCTTAAGAAAAATCATTTTCCTTCTATCTTTATGAAAAACATCGCCCGCAAGCTTCATCTTTTTCACAGTCCCTTCAAGTTTACAAGCTTCCTTCGCGTCCTCAAGTTCTTTGTTGTCTTTTTCTTTAGGGTACATCTGTAAGTGTTGTAAATTTGCAGTATTTTCCGCGAAGAGTTTTATTTGCATTTTGGGATTGATGGCATCTTCTGCTTCTTCTAAGGATAGTGCGGGGATACATAGGTTAGCTGGTGAGATGGGGATTGAAATTACACACACTGCTGACCTTGTTAGGGCTGGTGAGGCTGGCTGGGGTGCGATTACGTCTTAGGAAGGGTCTGATAGTGAGGATGACGGGGCATCGAAGATTCCATCAAACGCTAATTCGACCCTCCTCGCTAACCCTAGGGAGAAATATAGGATCCCGTACAATATTAAGCTTCTATCTCCCTCCCATGATGAGCAAGTCTATCATTCGAGGCAGGGGCGTGTCGCTATTAGCGACTTTCTGCTTAAATCGAGGTTTCGCCTCCCTGTTCACCCTTTCTTCCGAGTTGTCCTTAGGTTATATAGACTGGCTCCTACCTAAATTAGTTAGGTCCTATGTTCTCTAGAAGCGGACCTCCTTAGGCGAGGATATGCCTCTATATGTTTTCCAAACCATTTTCTAGCCTAGGGCATTAGGCAAATGGGACTCCAGGGATTGGTACTCCATGTGTCCATGGGGGGCTCATGCTCCTTTAGTAACAGGTCTTTCTTCCTCCATCAAGGGGTGGAAAGAGACCTGGTTCTAGGTTTGAAGGAAGTGGCAGGAGTGTGAGGGTGACACTGTCCCCTTGTGTCAAAGTTCCAACCTCTTACTCTGAACATAGTGAGTGCCACTTCGTAATTTCTTTTTGTAATTATTGAATGATTCTTCATACTAACATAATGCTTCTTTTCAGGAACTGTTGAGCGTTTCGAGCTTGAGAAGAGTCACTGGGAGGTCCTGCCAGATTCTATCGTCTGCCCTACTCAATTCGACATTTCGACAACCTAATCGTTCCCTACCATTTTTACGAAGATCAAAACTTGATGGCCTCCAGAGGTAATAGATTTCGGTTGATATCAAAATAGCGTATGCTTATATATTGTTTTATATACTTCTGACTTTGATGTCCATTTCTTACAGAGAATTTTGACAAGAAGAAGCTCTTTACTCCCGACATGACAACTTGCCACTTCAACCTCTGGCAGAAAGGGGGTAAAAGGCACTGATAGGAATGTAAAATGTATATTTTTCCCTCCTTATTTTATGCGCCCGTATGTTTATTTTGTGCCAAAATGTACTCATTACGCTCATATTTTGATTTAGGTGGCAGTTCTATGGATATGGCGTAATTTGGAAGAAATATGTGAAAAAAGACCAAAATGAAAGAAAGTGAAAGTTCAAGGACTAAAGTGCAAATATTCCAACCTTGTGTCTAACCTTGTGATGAAGATTCGAGAGTGTTAGAGGTCAATTGGATGAAGAAAGGATTCAAAGGGATGAAATATGGCCAAGATATTTTCACAGATCAACTTTCAAGCTGAAAAGTTTTGCATCGGTTTTCAGCCTCATATTGAGACCAATTTTGGACATGGTAAACGATCGAATTTGAAGATGGTCTCTGAATAAAAGTTTTAGCCCTTTGAGTTAGCTTTACAACTCATCTTGAATCGCTTCAATCGGATATCGGAAGAAGAAGTTATGGCCAAAATACTAAAAGCTGTCCGGAGGAAGTTTCGTAAAACTATGCGGCCGCAAGCCTTTAATTCCATGCGGCCGCATAGACCATTCCCGAGAGTTAAAGTGTTGGTTTCACTTATTCCTTGCGGCCGCAAGCCTCTAAACCATGCGGCCGCATGGTTCATTTTCGGGGCGAAAATTCTGGTTTCCTAATTTCAATCAAACACTTATGGAAACAAATCTTTCTACACTTTATAAACCCTAGAACACAACCAGAACGAGAAAAACGCCTCCCAACTCTATTCTTCTCTTATATTCATAAATTGTAACTAAACTTTTACACTTGGTTGAAGGAGATTGAAGCATCGGAACCACATATTGTGAGATCTAAATAGTTTTTCTTAATTTAATTCATGTTTTTGAGTATTGAATATTTTTCTGCACTTATTTCTATGATTGTTATGTTTAATTGCTAGGAGGCCTACTAGTTTATTATTCGTTGCAATCTACCGCTAAGTTAAATATCAAATCCGTAATTGTTTGATCCCTTTAACTTGTGAAGCACTATGATTTGATGATTTTCTGCGATAGAGGTTATTGAATCTTAAGAAGAATGTTTAAATAGATTGAATACAACCGCTGGTGTTTGTGTTATCTAGTTTATCGATTTCTCTATTGTGTAAAGCTGTTATTAAATTGAATCTTGAGCGCTGGTCTGGGGTTATTTAGTAATTAGGGTTAATTAGAACGCTGGTTTCTAACTAACTAAAATTAAGGAGAAATAGGAAAATAATTCCAACGGTGAATATTCAAAATATGAATTGAATTATCCTTGCATCTATGATCAATTGTGGATTTCCGAAGGTGGATATTGACTTGGACCAAGGTTAGTCTTTTGATTATTTTCATTGTTATTAATTGCGTTATTTACAATTGTTTGCATACAAAAACCCCCCAATCATTGTACGGAGCATAAAATATTAAATTACACACTCTTCGTGGGATCGACCCTTACTTCCACTACTACATTAGTTTTCGAGGTTTAAGGACTATTTTTGGGTGCCTACGACAGCACACCAAATTTTGGCGCCGCTGCCGGGGAAGTGGTGTTAATTTATTTTTGTGCTTCTTTAGTTGTTTATTTTATTTTTAAAAAAAAATCAAAAAAATCAAAATTTTTAGGTTTTTAGGCGATTTATTATTTTTAGGAATTTTAGCATAGAATTTTATTTATTTTTCTTATTCTAGTTTCTTTTTAACTTTTTTTTTCATATTTTTTTTTAGTTTCCTTGATAGTTTATGCCCATAACTCGATCTACAACTCAAGAAACTTGATTGCAAATATGGTTGCCAATTCTCAACAATTTGGCGCCAGATTTGATCCCCCTTCTAGACAAGTTAATGAGGTAAATGTTTCATCCATTGAACAACAACTTGCGAGTCTAACTACTCTTATTTGTCAAATGGCTGTAGGTACTATGCAAACAGCAAAGACTTGTGGAATTTGTTTATTTGCAGGCCATCCAACTGATATGTGTCCAACACTTCAAGAAGAATCTGTTGAACACGTAAATGCATCCGGTAGCTTCCCTGGACAACAACAGAGGAATTATGATCCCTATTTAAACACGTACAATCAAGGATGGTGGGATCATCCAAATTTTAGTTATGAGAATCGACAAGTGAATCAACATATGAACCAAAATTGGCAGAATTTCCAACAATATAATCAGCCATACCCTCCTAAACATCAACATGGCCAAACTTCTAACTCTAGTATGTCTTTAGAAGATATGGTTAAATCTCTTGCCACTAACACTTTACAATTTCAACAGGAGAGAAGGGCTAGCATTCAAAGGTTGGAAAATCAAATGGGTCAAATGGCTAACGCGGTCAGTAGGTTGGAGTCACAAAATATGGAAAAATTGACATCTCAAACAGTGATAAATCCAAAAGAAAATGTAAACGCAATCATGTTGAGAAGTGAAGTGGAGGTTGAAGCTCCAGTGAATGCAGCCCCTACATCATCGATGGAAGAAAATAAGGAATATATCACAACAAAAAAGAGTGCTCCTAACGATACTGAGGTAACTGAGCGTAAGTTTCCACCTCTTTCTGATTATAAACATGTACCTCATTTCCCTCAAGCTTTAGTAGGATCTAGAAAATATGAACGATATCATGATGAGCTGCATGAAATTTTTAGTAAATGTGAGGTAAATATTCCACTTTTAGATATTATTAAACAAGTGCCTCGTTATGCTAAAGTTTTGAAACACTTGTGCACAAGTAAAAGGAAACAGAAATTGAAGGGGATTGAAAGGGTAAAAGTTGGAGAATATGTATCTGCAATAATTCAAAAGAAACTTCCTGCAAAGTGCCCGAATCCAGGTATGTTCACTATCCCTTGCATGATAGGCAATACTAAGTTTGAAAAGGTCATGTTAGATTCAGGAGCATCTATTAATGTTATGCCATATTCTGTATACACTTCCTTGAAATTAGGACCTTTAATTGACACTGGTGTGATAATTCAACTATCTGATAAATCTAATGCCTATCCTAAGGGGATAGTTGAGGATGTTCTCGTGAAAGTTAATGAGTTGATTTTTCCTGTTGATTTTTATGTGCTTGACATGGGCAGTAGTAATCAAACTCTCCCTATTTTGTTGGGAAGACCATTTTTAAGGACATCCAAAACTGAAATGGACTTTCATAATGGCACACTAACCATAGAATTTGATGATAAAACTATTACACTTAATATTTATGATTCCATGAAACATCCATGTAATAATAACCATGTTCATTTTATTGATGTGATTGATAAATTAGTACAGGATGTTTTCGAATTTGTTGCTACAAAAAAATGGGAAGTTGTCAATATTGAGCATCTTGGGAAGGAAAAAGAGGAGCTGGCCTTAAACACTGAGTTACAAAGAACTATGGCAGCATTAAATGTTCTTCCAAAGTCAGGTACCAGTTCTTGTTTTGTATTACCAGTTTCTAATGAGAAGCCTCTATCTTCTGTTTTGCAGACTTTCATTTCGGATTTGAAGCCTCACCCCAGTCACTACAAGTATACATTCCATGAAGGTGGAGGAACAATCCTAGTTATCATTCCCAATGGACTTGGTGCACTGCAAAGAAGATCGAAGCCAACTATGATAGACCCGGGCTGAATAAAGAAACATTGAGTCGAGCCAAAGACAATAAACAAAGGCGCTGCTTGGGAGGCAACCCAAGGGGAGTTCGTTCCTTTATCTTTTTATTTTTGTTTTTATTTTTCGTATTCTATTTTTTATTTTAGTTATATTTGCCATTTTCTTTGCATTGGACCTTACATTGGGGACAATGTAAGTTTTAAGTGTAGGGGGTGGATTTAGATTTAGGTTGCATTTATATTGAGTGAGTTAATTTTTTTTAAAAAAGAAAACACAAACGTGCATGATTTTTCAAGAAGAGAAGTTGAGGTTAAATGATTGTTTTTGGTTGTGTATGCTATTTGCTAGAATTAGATAGGCTTTTGAAGAACTCATAACATGATTGAATGAATAATCCTCCAACTTAGGGTTGATTAGTGGAGTTATTTTCTTTGAGGATGGTAGTAACTAAATTCTGTAGACAAAAGCTAGTGAGATTTTTGAGCCTTTAGACTGATACATCCATAACAGTCTCATTATTTCTTTTCATGTGTGATATTCTTTCATGGTTTTGTTTCTCTAGAACTTGCATTGATTTTCTTCTAGATCACATTGATACATGCATGCACGAACATGATTAAGGCCATCTTTGTTACATAAATGAGCTTCATTAGCCAAATAGCCGACCCTGTAATTGAATTTTCCATTGTTGAGCCCATTTGAGCCTTATTGCCTTTTCTTTGTATAAACTCACATTACAAGCTTTAAACTGAAAAAAACAATATCTTTACCCAAGCTTTAGAGCTAGTGGAGTATTGTTGAATGTCATGAAAAGTGTGGGTATGCAAGAAGATAAGTGTGGGGGTATCAAGATTTATGGCAGTGCTATTATTGGTGAATTGGAACAAATTTTCTATGTCAATTCAAGGAGTTCCAGTATTGTTGTATAATTTGGAGTTTACATTGTGCAAGAAAAATACAAGAAGAAGAAGAAAAAAAAAATGAAAAAGAAAAGAAAAAGAAGAAAAAGAAAATAAGTGATGAAGGAGAGTGATTTTTATGTGAAAAAGATCTATATTCATAACTCTTCCTACATCTCAAAAAAAAGTTCGATTTGTGTGGGATAGATGCAAAAATGATGAAACTATCATGTGGAGTGGTTGATTTACATGTCTTATGTATATGTTTGAGCTAAGTCTATTTATCTTTACTCCACTAGTTTTAATGGCTCTTGAGTCAGATACCCAAATATTTCCCACCTTGACCATAAGCCACATTACAACATTTGAAAAGTCCTTATGATTCTTGTAAAGCATGTGATCTAAGTGGTGGCGAATGAGAAGATATGCAAGCATATGGTAGAACATCTCCATTGGAATGAATTTGAGCGAAACACTTACCCTTTTAAACACATGAGAGTTGAATGCTTATATCCGTGAGGGTCTACATGTTTAGTTTACTCCATCTTCATATAAAAATGCTTGCTAGTTGATTATGAGTTGTGTGGAATGTTTATTCATGATATTTTATGTGTTTTGAAAAAGTTTGATGGTTCTATGTTCTTGGCATTATGACCTGGTGTTTTGGGAAATTAAATTTGAGTTTTGCCCGAGGACGAGCAAAAGCTAAGTGTGGGGGAATTTGATAGGAATGTAAAATGCATATTTTTTCCTCCTTATTTTATGCGCTCGTATGTTTATTTTGTGCCAAAATGTACTCATTACGCTCATATTTTGATTTAGGTGGCAGTTCTATGGATATGGCGTAATTTGGAAGAAATATGTGAAAAAAGACCAAAATGAAAGAAAGTGAAAGTTCAAGGACTAAAGTGCAAATATTCCAACCTTGTGTCTAACCTTGTGATGAAGATTCGAGAGTGTTAGAGGTCAATTGGATAAAGAAAGGATTCAAAGGGATGTAATATGGCCAAGATATTTTCACAGATCAACTTTCAAGCTGAAAAGTTTTGCATCGGTTTTCAGCCTCATATTGAGACCAATTTTGGACATGGTAAACGATCGAATTTGAAGATGGTCTCTGAATAAAAGTTTTAGCCCTTTGAGTTAGCTTTACAACGCATCTTGAATCGCTTCAATCGGATATCGGAAGAAGAAGTTATGGCCAAAATACTAAAAGCTGTCCGGAGGAAGTTTCGTAAAACTATGCGGCCGCAAGCCTTTAATTCCATGCGGCCGCATAGACCATTCCCGAGAGTTAAAGTGTTGGTTTCACTTATTCCTTGCGGCCGCAAGCCTCTAAACCATGCGGCCGCATGGTTCATTTTCGGGGCGAAAATTCTGGTTTCCTAATTTCAATCAAACACTTATGGAAACAAATCTTTCTACACTTTATAAACCCTAGAACACAACCAGAACGAGAAAAACGCCTCCCAACTCTATTCTTCTCTTATATTCATAAATTGTAACTAAACTTTTACACTTGGTTGAAGGAGATTGAAGCATCGGAACCACATATTGTGAGATCTAAATAGTTTTTCTTAATTTAATTCATGTTTTTGAGTATTGAATATTTTTCTGCACTTATTTCTATGATTGTTATGTTTAATTGCTAGGAGGCCTACTAGTTTATTATTCGTTGCAATCTACCGCTAAGTTAAATATCAAATCCGTAATTGTTTGATCCCTTTAACTTGTGAAGCACTATGATTTGATGATTTTCTGCGATAGATGTTATTGAATCTTAAGAAGAATGTTTAAATAGATTGAATACAACCGCTGGTGTTTGTGTTATCTAGTTTATCGATTTCTCTATTGTGTAAAACTGTTATTAAATTGAATCTTGAGCGCTGGTCTGGGGTTATTTAGTAATTAGGGTTAATTAGAACGCTGGTTTCTAACTAACTAAAATTAAGGAGAAATAGGAAAATAATTCCAACGGTGAATATTCAAAATATGAATTGAATTATCCTTGCATCTATGATCAATTGTGGATTTCCGAAGGTGGATATTGACTTGGACCAAGGTTAGTCTTTTGATTATTTTCGTTAATTTAGTTTTCATTGTTATTAATTGCGTTATTTACAATTGTTTGCATACAAAAACCCCCCAATCATTGTACGGAGCATAAAATATTAAATTACACACTCTTCGTGGGATCGACCCTTACTTCCACTACTACATTAGTTTTCGAGGTTTAAGGACTATTTTTGGGTGCCTACGACAGCACACCAGGCACATCTGCTGGGAGGAGGCAAATAAGGAGTAAAATTTAGAGGGTCAGCAAAGAGGCTATACCTCAAAACGAGAGCGGGCCTCCAGTAGATAAGGGAAAGAAAATTATTGTTGATGAGCCTAAGAAGAAAGTTCGATTATCCACCACTAGGGTGGGTTATTCTGCCAACGTCCATCCACCTCGCTCAGGGGTTCCTGCTGGGTAGAAGTTATTAGCAGCCTTTATTGTTACTGTTAGTGGAGGGTAGAAACGCCCTGTAGTCGTGGAACCTCTGAGGCAGAAGCCTGTCAAGAAAAAGAGAACCTTAGGTGGTCCTACTAGCTCAGAGAAAGGGCCCCTGGCCAAGCAGTCTGTTGAACTTGAAACACAGGCCATCGCTCTGTTGCCTCCTGAAATTCAAGCTGCCACGACAACTTTCCACACGTTTTGGACTGAAAAATGGCAAAACTTATTGAAACCAGCAATACTGTGGACATTATTTCTACCGTGGTTGCTTAGGCGACGAGGTTATTTGGAATGGCCATTGAGACAGAGGCAATCTTCAAGATGCTCTAGATGATTTACAAGGAGTTTGTGGGCAAAGCTTCCCAGGTTGAAAAGGCAGCAAAGAAGGCCCATGCCGAGGCTAAGGTAGCCAAGAAGAAGGAGGCAGACGGGTCTGCCAAACTTGCTTATGTTTTGGGATAATATAAATATTTAAAGAAAGAGATTCATGAGTCATAGAGTGAGGTGGCTGCCTTGATGAAGTGGGTGGAGACTTCTGATGCCCACAAAAAACTTGCTGCCAAAGCCCTTGAGAAGGTAACTAGGAGAATGCGGGGTTGAAACGGGAAATTGAGGAGCTAACCTCCCAAGTAACTGGCCCTACCAAAGAGGTAGAAATTGTTCATAGCGATGTTGAAGTTGCCAATAAAGATGCTGAACAGAACTTCTTAGCCAACTTCCACCTCACTGAACACTACCAGCGGTTCGGCTCCTACTGGCGAAGGTATGCCTATAATGAGATGATCGAATAGCTGGAGGTGTATAACCAGGGGGTTCAGACTTCTGACTTGAGGGCTGAATTCTTGGAGGATGAAGAAAAAGAGAAGGAGCCTTAGACCCCTACGGAGGTGGAAGGTGTGTAAGAGGTTGTTGAAGTGGCTAACCCCTCCAAAGCTGGAGCATAGTGCCTTTCGAACCTTCTCAGTCCCCACTCCCCTAGACACAAATGTAAGGACTTCGGTCCAAATTATGTAAATCAATTTTTTGTTAATGGAATCCAATATTTTGACGTCATATGATTCTCATGTGGATGTTTGATTTTTGTGATTTATTCGTTGTTGTTTGTAAATAACTTTTTAATTTTTAACAACTTGCCTTGTCAATAACTTCTAACCCTTCATAACTTGCTGTCTTTCGAACCAACGGGTCATGTAGTCAGGTAATGAGGCTTTCTTTTGAACGTTGGGGGTTCGGCTAAGAGATGATCAATGTCAATTAAGCTAAACCCCAACCTGTTTAATCGTCCAGATGTTACCTTTATGTCGTCGAACCTTCATTAAATTCATACATCCTTTAACGAACACACTTTTCTGAAGTGATAATAAGAAGTAGCATTTTTCTTTGAGGCGGGGGTCCTTTCGATAAGAAAGAATGCCCGTCTGTGCGGAAGTTGCGTTTGGCCACTTGGAAGTTATGTAGCCACTTGGAAGTTATGCAACATCTCTATCTCCCAAGTCCAGGCATAAATATTTACGCTATGTGTGGAATTTGAGTAGTATACTAGACTTTGATACGGGAAAAGGAAAGTTTAGTTTACATAAGGCTAGCCGATGTTGTTTCAAAGCTGTCCGAGGTTGTAAGCAAGTTTATGAGTGTGACTTGATGGTTTTGCGTGTTTCAAAGGCGACAGCTGTATTGAACCAATCCCTAACACACGCACAACCGTGTTGAATCAAATGCACAATGACAGCTAATTATTAGCTTACATGACTTCTAGGATTCTTTCACATGATGATGCCCTTTCGTGAGATGCACGTGCTGATCTAGGACGTTGACAAGGAAAATCGTTCGAATTTTGTGGCCTAGATTATACAAAGATTTGGACGCCTCTGATCATCATGACCTCAATCCGACGGCTGGAACTCATCTTGTTCCTTGTATAAAATCGAGAATTTTGTAATTTTGACACTTTATTTGCTACCATTTTTTGAGAGTTTTTCGGCGACGAATTTTCGAACATTTCCCTTCCATTTGTGATTAGATTCAAGGAATATTTCACAACGCTTGAATAAATGGCACCCAAAAAGGAGTATCCCAAACCTGATATGGCCACGATTCTCAATGCTACCTCCCGGAGATCTACTTTAGGTGCTAGGCCAAGGTAAAAATGCCTTGTCAAGTATTCTTCCAAGGAGAATATAGAGAGGGAGGTTTCCCAAGAGAATCAGTTCACAACCGATAAGGGCAAGGGGATAGCCGAAGAGTCCTCAAAGAAAAGGAAGTTGGCACATGTTGGGGGGTGTTCTGGTAGCTTAGGAGCAACTGTATGTTATGGGAAGAAGGTAACTCCCGAATAGCCTAAATTGCTGCAGGCTTCCATCAATACTACAATTGAAGAGCACCTTCGGGAGGTTGGTGATGACTCAGAGGATACTGCATCAACGACTGTAGAAGCTCCTGAGAGGATATTGGAGAGAACCCCAGGAAAGTCAGGGAACTTTCTGGGAGGACTGACAGCAAAATTGCGTCTACTATGATAGAGATGCTGCCTGTTGAGGTCCGGGTTGCTACTGATGCTTTTAATAAGTTTTGGACTGACAGGTGGCAGGATTACGTGGCTATTTGCGATGTAGTGGACCTTACTGCGACCCTGGTGAGCCAAAATTCCAGGGCTTTTGGAGTAACCTTGGAATGCCAGGAAGTTTTGGCTGACATTCAGCAGAGGAACATGGCCTGTTATGAAAAGTTGAATGTCAGTGAGGTTGAACTAAAGAGGTTCAAAGCAGAAATTGATGACTTGAGAGCTCAGAAAGCTGAAGATGAGGCAAAGTTGGCCTCCACCTTTTCCGTAATTGAAACCATGAAGCAGGAGGTCCATGAATCACAGTGCGAAGTGGCTTTGCTAACCAAAAAGGTGGAGACTTCTAACAACCATCAGAGGCTCACGGCTGAGGCTCTGGAGAAGGTGAATGCCCGGCTAACTGTCACTGATGCTGAACTAAGGGAGGTTAGAGCCAAAGCTGATGAGTTGAAGGCTCAAACTTGATTGTTTTGTTTACAGCTTCAACTTGCCCGTTTGCTTGATAGTGATGTGAGGAAGAGAAATACTTCTTAATGCCCAATTATTCACACATTTCTCTGACTTTCTTGTTATCAAACTGTCTGCCATTGTTTGAAATGATTGAATGGGTGATATCAAACCTGCAGATGAGGTTCTTCCAGAGAAACTTCGAAGTATTGGCTTTAGTTATTCTCGCAAGTGGCACAGCTTCCACCTATTTCGTGAAATAATCTATAATGACGATGGCGAAACTATTACTTTCCCTTCCCTTGGGCATAGGTCCAATTAGGTCAATCCCCCATTTCGCAAACGGCCAAGGACTGGAAACCACATTCAGCTCTTGCGAGGGTTGTCTTTGGACAGTAGCAAATCGCTGGCACTTGTCACATTTTCGGACAAACTGTTGCGCATCATTTTCCGAGGTGGGCCAGTAGTATCCTTGCCTCAGTACTATTTATGCTAGCGACCATCCTCCAATGTGATTGCCATAAATGCCATCGTAAATTTCTTTGAGTACATAATCCGCCTGTTTCCGTCCAATACACCTTAACAGGGACAATGAAAATCTGCATTTATATAATATGTTGTCCGGAAAAACGAAATGGGCAGCTCTTCTACTGAGTTTTTTAGCTTCTTCTTTCTGAGAAAGTAGGGTTTGGTCCTTCAAATAGGATATGTGGGCTTCATCCAGGGAGGTATCAATTGAGGGTCTGGGAAGATGCTCAATTGGAATTACTGGGAGTAACTCAGAGTCTTTTCTGCTTGCCAACTTTCCCAAAGCGTCGGCATGTGTGTTGTAGGATTTGGGTATTCGCATTAGCTCAAACCTTTCGAAGGAAGGAACGAAGTTTATTACCAACTTTACATAAGCTGCCATGGTTTTGTCCCTAATAGAAAAAGTTTCCATGGACTTGGCTAACCACTAGTTGGGAGTCACTATTAATGATGAGCCTCTTTATTTGCATTTCTCTTGCCAGCCGGAGGCCAGCTAACAGGGCCTTATACTCTGCTGCGTTGTTGGTTACCTTAAAGCCAAACCTTACTGCACAAGTTAGTTTGTGTCCTTCTGGGTTGATTAAAAGAACTCATGCCCCTGTCCTTGATCCCGCATCCCTAGAAGATCCATCAACTGAGAGTCTCCAAATTTGAGGTTCGGAAGGTTCCATTTCTTCTTCGACGTTTGGTACAGGGGTGAATTCTGCCACAAAGTCAGCCAAGGCTTGCCCTTTGGTGGCTGCCCTTGGTTTTTAAGTGATATCGAATTCGCTGAGCTCAACATCCCATTTAAGCAGTCTCCCAGAGGCATCAGGATTTTGAAGCACTTGTTTGAGAGGATAATTGGTTAGGACATGGATGCTATAAGCTTGAAAATATGCCCGTAACTTCCTTGAAGCTATTACTAGAGCGATGGCTAATTTTTCCATGTTAGGGTATCGTGTTTCTACTACAACTAACGCCTAACTGACATAGTATACTGGCAGTTGATGACTGTTTTCCCCCTTATCAAAACTGAACTCAGAGCCCCGAAGGTTACTACTAAGTATAGGTACAATACCTCGTGGTCCTTTGGTTTGGAGAGGAGAGGTGCCTGACCCAGGTGTTTCTTCACCCCCTATAGAGCTAATTTACATTCTTCTGTCTATTGGAACTTGTTCCCTCCTTTAAGAATTTTGAAGAAGGATAGACACTTGTCTGTTGCTTTAGAAATGAA
This sequence comes from Fraxinus excelsior, assembly GCA_019097785.1. Classification (NCBI taxonomy): domain Eukaryota; kingdom Viridiplantae; phylum Streptophyta; class Magnoliopsida; order Lamiales; family Oleaceae; genus Fraxinus; species Fraxinus excelsior. The sequence continues at coordinate 7,655,706 of CM032642.1, forward strand.
ACGATTCAAGGTTGCAACTCGTCTAGTGAGGCTCTGCACCTCTTTTGACTTCTGAGGCGACCTCATTTCAATCAAAGCTCTGACCTTTTCAGGATTTGCTTCGATACCTCTTTGGTTGACAATGAATCCAAGGAACTTGCTCGATGATACCCCAAATACGCATTTCAAGGGATTGAGTTTCATTCGGTACCTTCGTAGAATGTGGCACATTTCGTTGAGGTGAGCAATGTGATCCGTTACTTCCAAACTCTTTACTACATGTCATCTACGTAGACCTACATCATTTTACCAATGAGGTCAGCAAACATTCTGTTAACCAGCCTCTGGTATGTCGATCCAACATTTTTCAACCCAAAGGGCATTGTATTGTAGCAATAGAGTCCTTTATCTATGATGAAGGAGATGTGCTCTTTGTTTGGTGGAAACATCAAAATTTGGTTGTACCCAGAGTAAGCGTCCATGAAGCTAAGAAGTTCATGTCCAGCGGTTGAGTCCACCAGCTGGCCTATCCTTGGAAGTGGAAAACTGTCTTTTGGACAGGCTTTGTTTAGGTTTGAAAAGTCAATGCAGAGCCTCCACTTTCCATTGTGCTTCCTAATCAGAATTTGGTTGGATACCCATTTTGGATATACAGACTCTCCAATGAAACCATTATCAATCAGCTTCTTTACTTCGTCCTTAAGAGCATCGTATCTTTCTGGGTTGAGGGCCCTTCTTTTCTGCCTATGAGATGTAGCTTTTTCATCAATGTTTAAGTGATGACAGCTGACCTTGGGATCGATGCCTATCATGTCGCAGTGTTTCCAAGCGAACACATCTAGATTGTTAAGTAAGAAACTTTTCAGCTGTTCTTTTATTTCCTGGGGGATATTGCTTCCCACCTGTAGGCGTTTTGTCAAATCCATGGGGTCAGTTGGGAAGGTTTCCAACTCTTCCATTGGGACTGTTAAAGGTTCGCAATCAGTAACGCGAGGATCCAGTTCTTCCAAGTAGACTATTACCCAGGGGTTTGCATTATGTCAGAGATACTTCTTTCTTCAGTGACATCAGTCATGATGACATCTTCCTCTTGTTCAGGAGTAATCCCTTTTCTAGGTAGGTCGTCTATTTCAACGTCAGCAAAGATAACATTTGTTTTATGCTCAGCTTTTCTTAAAGAATTGGAGTAGCATTCTCGAGCTTTTCTTTGATCACCTCGAACAGTAATAATGCCATTTTCAGTTGGGAATTTTTTGTATAAGTGGTGAATGGAGGTACCGCCCATAGCTCCTTTAAGGCGCGCCTTCCAAGTACCACGTGATAAGCAAAGCGGTTATCTATTACGAAGAACTCTATGAAATGGCGAGCAATCAGAGGTTCCACCCCTATCTATATGGCTAGAGTGATTTTGCCTCTTAGGATGATGTTATCTCCCGTGAAGCCATATAAAGGGGAACTTATTGCGGTTAGTTCTTGGTCTACTTTCATTTTGTCAAAGGTTGTGCAAAATATGATGTTGACCGAACTTCCATTATCCACTAACATTCTTTTTAGGCCATTGCGGGCCACGACAACCCTTATTACTAAGGCATCACAGTGTGGAGAGACTGCTCTTCTATTTGGAGATTGGTTCATTATGTAGCTGGTCATGGACGAGTCTCCTGCTTCCTTAGCATAGTTCTTTTGAGAGTTTCTGGACTCTCCCCCCCACATGGGGTCCATCGATGATGGTGTCAATTTCTCGAACCGGCTCATGTTTGTTATTTGGTAGGGAACCTTGCCTTTGTTTTTGGACGTCTCTAGGCCTTTCACCGTCATTTTCCTTTCTACGTGAGCGGTTGTCCCTGTTGGATCGATGTTGTTCATTGTTTAGAGGCTGATGATTAGGCCTACTAGGTAGGCTTCTTGGGGGGGTGCCTTGCAGCGTCACGATAATTTTTCGTTAGATGTCCGTAAGACTGGTGATAGGTGTAATATTGTGACGCTTCATCCCTATCTCTAGGTTCAACACTTCGTCCCCTAGCTTGGCCCCTTGGTTGGCACATTGGGTTGGCTGGACATTGACGCGTTACTACACTAGGTTTGACTTTCTCATAAGCTAGGGTCGGCATCGCACTGAGTGTAGCTACATCAAGTTCTTATCCATGAGGGCTTAACTGTCCATCAAATGAGAGGTAGGACCTTTCCCTCTTTGCATTTGCGGAGGTGGCAGACATTGGCTTGCCCTGTTCCTGTGATCTTTTAACTTTTCTTTAAGGATCTCTCGCCTGATCTTTTCTAGCAAGGCGTCGTAGGTGGCAGGATCTTTATTCTGCACATCTCTCCAGAAAAGAGAGTTCATGTCCAATCCTCATCTGAGAGCAGTTAAGGCTTCTCTATCCGTAACTTGTACCTAGTACGTCATCTCATCTAGTAAATCGTGAAATGAATTTTTTCAAAAATTCACCTTGCTACTGCCTCATATTCTGTAATCTTTAGATGGGTCTTTTCCCTTCCTTGTTGGTTACGAAGCGTTTTAAGAAAGCTTTTTTAAACTCTGGCCAACTTCGAATGCTCCCCTCTAGTAGGCTGGTGTACCAAATTTCCGCTCCTCCACTTAAGGTCAAGTGGAAGGCTCTACACTTCATGGTCTATGTGGTCCCTTTCAGATTTATGTGAGTCTTGTAACTGTTCATATGCTTGACGGAGTCGCCTCTCCCATCATACTTTGGGATTTTAGGGAGTATGAACTGGTTTAGCATTGGAGCATTTCTTATAGCTTCAGAGAAAGGAGAATGATCATCATCATCATCTTGATCACATGATCTTTGTGGCCCATCTGAATTCTCATCTTCTCTTTGGAGAGCTTGGGGAGGTAATTGGAAAGTTTCTGCTTCATTCCTAGCCTGGTCTTATTTCTCACGCGTATTTCTAAGGGGTCGGACCAGAGGCTCTTCATGGTACATGAGTTGGTACTCGTTTGGATGGGGTTCCTGTTGCCTATTCCTAATCATTGAAGGAGGACATGCGTGTCTATTTCTAGGTGTCCATGATCCTATCCTGTCAAAAGCACTTGCAGACCTCTGAGCCTATCTTCAGGCTCATGATTCGGAGGAAAGCTGAATGGAACTTCGGGAGGTATTCCTACAGCGTAATTGGTCGATAAATATCAACCTCTCTCTCTCAATGAGCTTCAATTCCTCCATAATTATGCCCAGCCTCTTGACTCCGGACCTCGTTTTCACCTTGGTAAAATGCTGGAGCCTCGGTGAATACATCATCAGGGACGGTATGTTTGGGAGCCTGATAGCCTCCATGCCCTTACATGTTCAACAACATTTCTTGCATGGCTAGGTTCTGTTAAGTGATATTTCTCATGTTGGTAGCCATTGTAGCCATTTCCCTAGTGAGTCTGGCCGTGACCCTGTTTCCGCCCTTGGAACCTCCTCTTCTGCGCATTGGAGGTCGTTGGTGGACTGCTGGGATAGTGCGCGAGGGATCCCCTTCTTCAGGGCGTTTCTTCGTTCTTCTTGGGGCATTTTCGTCAATAGAACTCATATTTTACGCACTCGATATAAAGCTTCCTTTGCCAAACTTAGAAACATAGCCTGGCCTTTTCTCCACGTATACTCATGGTTAAATGTGGGAAGTTCCCACAGACGGTGCCAATCTGTTGACCCCAAAAAATGAACTCAATAGGCATGGACCCACTTTTGCCATGTCAAGTACGGATTCGACGCATTTGTACCAAGATGGAATTAGTAGTTTGACTGGAATGGACGCGGGAGGCACTTTCTGACAAGATACAAAGATGTTCGGACCGCGGCGGTTTGATTATATCGACATTCGCTCATCAACGAATATCCATCAGTTTTTCGTACTTAATCTCTCATTTTTCGTGGAATACGTGGAATGATAGATATGATGTAGAATGATAACAAGTTTATGTTAGAATCTTGGTATATTTGCTGTTTGACTCTTATGTAAAGAACTAAGTATGTAAAATCTTATCAAAAGTGTCACAAGGTGAATGTATTCCATGTTTTTCTCTCCACGTATATAGATGCCAACCCCCTCTTTCATACAAAGATAAGCTATTTATACTACACTGACTGGCGTGGTGGTCGTTGGATCCAATCTACATGGCCACATCTCCTAGGCACAAACTTCACATCACTGTTAATTCGTTATAATTAATATTTGATAAAGAGTCAGCTGCCCTACACAATATAGCCTGACATATGAGCAGAGTATTATTACACGTCCCATCAGTTACTTCATAAGGATTTCCAGATCCAGACAGGTAGCACCGGACTCCGCTAGATCAATGCCAGCCTTTGTTGAAGAGCTTTTGGCGGTAGAGGGCTTCAGACGCCTGGAGCTTCGGATATAAGGAGCCTCTGCATTTAAGTGGATGTGCTTCAAGTAGGCCTCCAATGTTAGGGCTGAAGGGACGCCGATCAAATAGTGCTTCGGCTCTTGAAGGAACCTCTGATAGCCATAACCCTAGTCGACTGGCCTTTTAGCCTTTTCTAAAGATCTTCCAACTGGTTCTCTGTTAACTTATCTTTTAGGCGTTCATGGCTGTCCATGTAGACATATTGCATATGTGGTAGCTCATGTGGAGTGCTGATCTGGACTTTCTAATTTTGGAGGGCAATAGGTATGCACAATTTTTTTGTAACAATGCAACAGTGCAGGGAGGCTATCACGAGCTAAGGTCATCTAAGTATAGGTCAATTCACATTCGAGGTCACCCTACTAACTCGTGATTGCCATCCCAAATCTCACACATACGGTCCAAACTAACTTACAAGATCATAGTATATATAGTGCAGAAGATTACATGACAACAAATACTTAATACTTCAAATTTAACCAAAGCAAATAATGAAATAACAGTGTAAAACAGATAAATGCTTACTTGGTCTCACATGCTCACATTTAAAAATGTCACGATGCGTCGTTTGCCAAAAAAGAATATTTTTATATTTTTTCCATTTTTCCTCCAAATTTTTTGTTTTTTTTAAACCAATTCTTAAAACAAATAAATGCAAAAAAATAGAAATAACATAAAATAACATAAAAATAAATGGGATGCATGCAAAAATGAATGGACACAATGAATAGCACATGCATGCACCGAAATGCCAAATCAGGGTGAGATTTGAATGTCCTTACCGTGAAGAGCTCGACCAGCTTCAGGACCTTCTAGGTCGCTCATTTGAACCCAAACTTTCTTAGAAATAGAAGTTAATTGAGTTGATCGAGGCATCATCTCAGTTAAGTTGCTAACTTTATTAGTAAGAAAGTTAACCTTACTAGTGAAATCCTAATTCTTACTTCTAGTCACACGGTTACGACTCCTAGGTCTAGTGTGTCCCAGAGCACCATAGTGGTGGCAAGTGGGAATGAACTCAGGCTCAAACCTGCTCGGTGGTTGTTGTCGAAAAGTAGGACAACTGACCTTATGCTGTCTGGTAGGTGTCGATCCTATGGCATGTTTACATTTGGGTTTAGGATAAGCAATCTCACAATCTTTGTTTGTGGCAAGAACGAATGTGGTCCTGGATGTACTAGCAGTAGCATCATGGTTATCAACATAACCCAAACCATGCCTATTTCCACCATGCTCGTTCATCCCAAGCAAATTGTCCAGTTTCTGCGAGCCACTCATAAATGATTAGAGTTGAGCATTAGATTTATCAAGAGTAGTTGTTAATGATTTGACTTTAATTTCCAAGTTTTCATTAATCAGCTTCAACTCGCTCAATTTTGTAGTCGAGTCCTGAAGGCCACTTAACAGTTTTTCACGTTTAAGTTCAAGCTCGTTCACCTTTTTTAAGATGGCTTTATTGACCTTCTTAATTTTGAGACTCTCCTCAAACAGCTCATGATAATGCTTGTGAATGTCGATCTCATCATCAGACTTTTCACTCTCAACCTTCTTTTCAACCTTTTCAATCTCACGGTTAGATTCGATTGTAGCAATCGAGGTGAAGGCCATGAGTTTTTGTTCATCCTCACCACTAGACATCTCATTTTGAGAACTGGAATCTGACCCCTCATCACTCATGGTCATTGCTAAAACATTATGACGTCCTTTACCCGAACTCTTCTTCAAACTAGGACATTCGCTCCTAATGTGACCAAATAAGCTATTTCTTAATGGGAGTTCTAGAGGTGTTTTTCTCACGTCTACCTCTTGAGAGTTTACTAAAGACATCACTATTTCGTTTATGAGGCTTTCTCCTATTCCTTATCACCTTCTGGAATTTTTTAATGAAATAAGCTATTTCGTTGTCCATAAGGGTCTTAGTATCAATGGATTCACTCTCCTCTTCTCTAACAGTGTTAATGGCGATAGATTTAACCTTTTTAGGTTGTGAGACTACGAGTTCATAAGTTTGAAGTGATCCCACGAGTTCTTAAATCTTAACAGCATTTAAGTCCTTACTTTCTTCTATCGTAGTGACCTTAGGTCTAAACCTTTCATGCAGTAATCTTAGGACTTTTCTAACAATCTTAGACTCAGGGATCTTTTCACCTAAGTTAAAGCTAGAATTAACTATATCATTAAGCTTCACATAGAATTCATCGAACGATTCATCTTCCTTCATTATAAACTCTTCAAACTTAGTGGTCAACATCTGTAGTTTAGAGTTTTTGACCATTTTAGTTCCCTCGTGTGTGATTTCTAATATGTCACAAACTTCCTTAGAAGTTTCACATATCGACACTCACCTAAACTCCTCAGTAGACAAAGTCATGAACAAGGCATGAAGACCCTTACTGTTCCATTTACATTCATCAAGATTAGTTTTCGACCAAAGTGAGATATCAATGGGTGTGACTACACCAGCAACAGTAGTTGTAGGTGGAGTCCATCTATTTTGAAAGCTAATCCAAATACGTTCATCCAATGCTTTTAGAAAAGCTCTCATTTGAACTTTTCAGTAAACATAATTGCTTTCGTATAAGAATGGAGGCACAGACAAAGACGGACTCATCTAGAATTATAAACTAAGAGTTAGAAATTGATTTAAGGCTCTGACACGAATTGAAAAATGCATAGTTCGACTCTAACAACACTTAGAGAGAGTGAATATGTGTATAATACAGAATTAAAATAACTAACGAATCAAACAGTAAAAAGTCACTTTTTAATTCTTTTCTAGATGATTATTCGTACAAGTCAGTTTAGTCCTAAATTTGAATATCACAGTTTGTATGATCAAGCAGTAATCAACACCAGAATGATCATGGAGAAATCCAATTGGGAAAAACTCTGGGTACATTACCAGTTAATCCACTATAAGCGAATTTAACAATTTATAGTCTACCTGAATAGACGCCCCGTACTACCTGGGCTCTCGACTACATTCCTTACAGCTTTCCTTGGATTTCGTGCTTCCATGCACCAATCCTTAGCTACTGTTGCTAAAGCTTTCCATGGAATCTGCTACCCTGCAGCATTCCAAGCCTTATGAATTCGTCTATCTCTTGTGGATCATGAAGACTCGTTCTTCACAGACAGGAACTCCTATCAACTTTCTTTGATATTCAACAACTCTGACAGATGTGTAGGAAGTAGTGGTAAGGTATTTGGATTCATGGAACATTGTTTTTCTCACCAAAACTATGTCACAGGATGAAGGTTGAAAGATAAAATAGAATGAATCTCTTACAGATGAAGCTCTCTCAATTGCTCAACCTTAAGAAATTTCGTACATATGTGTTTTGGTATTTATAGGTAGGTTCAGAAACAAATGGGTAGAGTAAAAAACCTTTAAATCGAGAAATAAAATTTTCTCGGATAACTACATCGCTTGAGTGAAGGTGGGACGACAGTCCAGGGACAATGTTTTTATTTTTGTAGCTCGAGCCAAACCTTTGAGACAGTCTAGCGAAAATCCATGTCATTTTCCTTCTATTCCCATTCTCGAACCCCTAAACCTAAACACCTAACTTTTAACTATTTGCACATTACTCCTTGATCTTTTACAATTTATCAATTTCAATCCTTTTGTTCACAAAAGCGCCAATAACAAAACATCTAGAACCTAATAGTAGTTATCCATAAAGGAAGTTAGCAAAAATGAAATAAAATCCTCTGCCATGACTGGATGTTTTTCAGTTTTTAATATGTGTTGTTCAATCTCCGTGACTGAGAATTGTCAGCTTTTCTTTATTGGAGACCTAACGCAACAAAATGCAATTTAGAGAGTGAGAATAATAAACTAGTATTCTTTATATTGTGAGAATCATATAAAGCCCAAACCATATTACCAAATAGCAAGGCATCTTCCTTGAGTTTTATCCTAATTGGTGTTCTACGCACATTCTAATCTTAACGACATTTTTATTTTATGAACTCTAAATTGTACATATTTTAAAACTCACTAATGTAGCTGAAGGAACGGACAACCATTGTAAACTATCTTTTTCCCCTTTAATTCATCCAAAATAATAAGTAGGAACTGAAACCTTGACAAATTGAGACATTTTGTTTCTTATTTACCTGAATACAATGTATCTTCTATTTATATGCTATAGTTGATCCATGTTTCTGCATTAAATACCATTATTACATCGTTCCACTGCACCATACCATTGACTTGAGGTTCTTTAAGAGATGAAACGCATATACATCATACATTATATTTGAATGTATATTGGTAACATCGTTTTCTATGCTTGGGTGCCCATTCGATACGAACCATGAAAGCCTAAGATTGGCTAACCAAGAGGGAGGGTTAATTGGTTTAAAAACTTTTTTGTTAATCTCACAAGATTTTAATCTACTAATCACACAAATGATAATGAAACAAACTCAACACAAATAGGCACGTGGATAATCAAAATAAGTTTACACAAAGTAAAAGAAATGTTAAGTAAAAGAGTTAGAGAGTACAAATGATATAATATGGAGGTTCGATCCAACATAATAATCTACGTCCCTCATTACCAAATTCTCCATCATGAGCAGGGCCTTTTTTACTATGTTGATTGACTTATGGTGCAATCCAACCATTTACAACACTTCCAGTGACTTACAATGTTGAGCTTTCCGGGACCTCAACTCGACCCATAATCCAAAATGAATTTACAAGATGAATCTTCTCTTCTTGTCGAATGATAGAATCAAGATTGATAACAAGAAGAGAAAGGACAAACATTTCAATAGATGACAATGAGTTTATCTCAAAGTGTTTAAATGAAAAGCTTCTTGAAGAATCAAGAATATTCTCAAAATTAATTACAGAAGTGTTATTCAAGAGTTTTATGACAATTGATCTTCTTAATGATAGAGAATAAGGTGGTTGTGATCAATAAAAGCCTCTCTTTAATGCTCAAAGAAAAGTTATTGCAATGAAAAGTGAATGAGGTATTTATAGCATTCAAAATGGCCAAAACTTCTATCCATCCGGACAAGCCATATGGACGTCCGGATCATGTAAAATACTGTCGGTTAAGTAAAGAAGGAATCCAATCATACCTCGATATTTGGTGACGTCAACGGAGAATTAATCGTCCTTGTCAAGCTTTGATGATGTGCTCATAGGTTTTAAATAATTCATTTCAAACTTTTTCAACAAGTCTAATATATACTTGTTTTGATTGATGAATATGCCATGACATGATTGCTTAATTTGAAGTCCAAGAAAAAACTTGAGTTCACCCATCACACTCATTTCAAATTTCATGCTCATATTTTTAGAAAATTCTTCACAAAATTGAATATTTGTTGCACCAAAAATAATGTCATCAACATAGATTTGAACAATGAGCATGTCTTGTTTTTGGGTTTTGATAAAAAGAGTAGTGTCCACTTTTCCAATAGAAAAGCCATTTGAAAGTAGAAATTTGCTTAATCATTCATACCAAGTTCTAGGAGCTTGTTTCAGTCCATAAAGAGCTTTTCGAAGTTTGAAAACGTGATTTGGAAACTTTAGATTTGCAAAACCAGGTGGTTGTTCGACATAAACCTCTTCTTGAATGAATCCATTTAAAAATGCACTTTTGACATCCATTTGATAAAGAGTAAAGTTTTTGTGACATGCAAATGTAAGAAGCATGTGAATGAATTCTAACCGAGCTATGGGTCCAAAAGTTTCTTCATAATCAATATCTTATTCTTGATTGTAACATTGGGCCACTAATCTAGCCTTGTTATGCACAATGATTCCATTTTCATCTCTTTTGTTTCGAAAAACCCATTTGGTACCAATAACAATTTGATTTGTTGGTCTAGCAACTAACTCCCAAACATGATTTCTTTCAAATTGATTAAGTTCTTCTTGCATCGCTAGAATCCAAAACTCATCAAATTCTGATTCTTTAAAATTTTTGGGTTCAATTTGTGAATTGAATGCACAACTACTAATATGATTTCTAAGAGAATTTCTAGTAGTGATACCTTTTGATGGATCTCCAATTATCAACTCTTTTGGATAAGATGAGAAAAACTTCCATTCTTTTGGCAATATAGAGTCTCTTTGAGCTTTGGTTGACGTTTATTCTCTTTCTTGATCTTTGGATTCGTTTGATTGCTCTTCATTTGGTGCTCCTTTGTTTTGGATAGTCGTTTGTTCAAAATGAGTTTCCAAACATATCATCATCAATACATTTCTCTCGATCAAATAGATTAGTTTCATCAAAGGTAACATTCATGGATTCTTCAACGACTAGTGTTCTTTTGTTAAAAACTCTATATGCTTTGCTAGTCGATGAATAACCAAGAAAAATTCCAATATTGGATTTTGAATCAAACTTTCCCAAATTGTCTTTTGTGTTTAAGGCAAAACATTTGCAACCAAATACTTTGAAATAGCTAATGTTGGGAATTCTATTTTTCCAAAGCTCATACGGAGTTTTGATTTTCTTGTGACTAACCAAAACTCTATTTATGATATAGCATGCGTTATTAACGGTTTCGGCCCAAAAATATTTTGGCAAGTTATTTTCATTTAGCATGGTTCGAGCCATTTCTTGTAATGTACGATTCTTCCTTTCTACTACACTATTTTGTTGAGGAGTTCTAGAAGCCAGGAAATTATATTCATATCCATTATTGTTACAAAAATCATCAAATGCAAGATTGTCAAATTTTCCACCATGGTCCCTTCTAATCGTAGTAATAATGTGACCTTTTTCATTTTCCACTTTCTTGCAAAAATGTTTAAAAGCCTTTAAGGCTTCATCCTTTGCACTTAAAAATATTACCCATATAAATCTAGAGAAATCATTAACGATAACAAAAGCATAGTATTTACCACCTAAACTAGCCATTCTTGATGGTCCAAAAAGATCTATGTGGAGAAGTTGCAATGATTTTGTTGTTGAAGAACATATTTTTGATTTAAAAGAACTTTTGACTTGTTTCCCAAATTGACAAGCATCACAAATTTTGTCCTTTTCAAATTTCAAGTTTGACAATCCTTTAACAAAATAATTTTTAGAAATTTTCGAAATAAGGTCCATGTTTATATGACCAAGTCTTCTATGCTAAAGCTAAGTTTCATCTTTTAATCCAAGTAGGCAATGGTAATTGTTTTCATGCTCAACATTAATGATATAAACATTCTTATTTCGGCTTTCTATGAAAATCATCTCTTTCGATGTAGCATCCTTAATTAGGTATTTGGAAGAATCAAATTTTATATTATAACCTTTATCACACAATTGACTAATACTTAGTAAATTGTGCTTGAGCTTATCGACTAACAACACATTTTCAATAGAGGAGGATAGGCGATTGTCGATGTTGCTGATTCCAATTATCTTTCCCTTTACATTGTCTCCAAAAGTTACATGACCACCATCCTTTATTTTGAAATTTGAAAGTAATGATCAATCTTCGGTCATGTGCTTTGAACATCCACTATCCAAAAATTATTTTCTTTTGAGTTTGTTTGGTACCTACAAAAACAATTTAATTTTTGATTTTTGGTACCCATACAAACTTGGGTCCTTGGTAGTTTTTTTTTTTTTTTTTATGACTCTTTGATCCACTTATTCTTGTTTTCAAAGTATAGTTTATTTTTAGCTAAGCAATTGAAAGAGACATGTCCAATTTTATTACAAAAAGTACAAGTAGTGTTTGAAGCTTTAACAAACATATTTTTTAAGAGATTTTTTTTAAAGAGGGTTTGAATCCGATTCCCCCTTTGTCAAATACACATTTTTGGTTTTCAAGCATCAAGTCAAAATTTTTCTTTTCCTTGGTGAATTTATAAATTATTTTTGTCAAATCCTCAACCTTTTCTTTTAGAGAAATATTTTCCTTAGTCAACAATTCATAATCAATGTTTTCTTTTGGTTTTTCCAATGTTTTCTTTAATTCATCCTTCAATAGAGAATTATTTTTTTAAGAATAGAATGACTCAAGGCAAACTTTTCAAAATCTTCTTGCAACTCATCATTAAGAATTAAGTATGCCATCATAAGAAAATTCTTTTGTATTTACCTCATTTTCGACGGCCTGAAGCATATGTTAGCAATTTCATTTTGATCATCGCTTTCATTTTGATCTTCATCGTCACTATCATCCCAAATAGTTTGAAATGCCTTTTTCTTGAAACTTTTCATTTTGTTTGGGCACTCGGTTCTTTTGTGACCGGGTTTGTCACATTCATAGCAAATGATTTTCTTGTTCTTCTCTTCTCCTTTATCATATTTTCTTTGAAACTTCTTATTGTTCCGAAATCCTCTCCATTTCTTGACAAGAAGTACTAGATCATCGAGCTCTTCATCGTTCATGTTGCTTGTTGATGGTTCTTCGTCAATTGCCGATTTTAGGGCTATTTGTCTATTGGGGACTTCTTTTGAATTCTCTTTGCTCTTCCTTGTTTTTTCTTTAATTTCGGCATTGTTGAACTCATAAGTCGTCAAGGTTCCATACAATTCTTCTAAAGAATATGAATTCATATCCTTTGCGTTTTCTATGAGCATTCGTATGGGAGTCCATTCTTCTGAGAGTGATCTAAGCATTTTGCTCACAAGTTCACCGTTAGAATATTTTTGATCAAAGCTTTTTAGGCCATTTGCAATGTCGGTAAAATGAGTAATTATATCAACAATAGGCTCATCTTGTTTCATAAAGATGTTTTCGAATTCTTTAACCAACATATTTATTTTTGTTTCCTTAACCTTGTTTGTTCCAACATGAGTGACTTCTAGAGCATGCCTAATTTCATGAGCTGAATCACATGTACTAATTTTATTGAATTCATTTCTATCTAGAGCACAATAAATCAAATTTTTGGCTATATTCGTCGTCATATTCTTATCTAGATTTGGGAATACTTTGATCGGACTTGCCATCTATTTTAATAGTCTTAGTGGGCACATAAGGACCATATTTAATGATTTCCCAAATGTTGTAATCAATAGATTGAACATAAATCGTCATTCTAGCTTTCCAATAATTATAATGTGTACCATCAAAGAAAGGAGGTCATTTTATAGAATGTCCCTCAAGATTTTGAAAATCGGTGTTAGCCATAACTCAAGATTGTGAAATCATAAAAAAGTGAGTATCGAACTCTGATACCAATTGAAAGCTTAAGATTGGCTAACCAAGAGGGGGGGTGAATTAGTTTAAAAACATTTTCGTCAATCTCACAAGATTTTAATATACTAATCACACAAATGATAATGAAACAAACTCAACACAAATAAGCAAGTGGATAATAAAAATAAGTTTGCACAAAGTAAAAGAAACGTTAAGTAAAAGAGTTAGAGAGTGCAAACGATATAATATGGAGGTTCGATCCAACGCAATGATCTACGTCCCTCGTTACCAAGCTTTTCGTCACGAGCAAGGCTTTTTCACTATGTTGATTGACTTGTGGTGCAATCCAACCCTTTACAACGTTTCCGATGACTTACAATCAAGGAGCACCGATCTTTTTATAATGTTGAGCTTTCTGGGACCTCAACTCGACCCACAATCCAAAATGAATTTACAAGAGGAATCTTCTCTTCTTATCGAATAATATAATCAAGATTGATAACAAGAAGAGAAGATGCAAACACTTCAATAGATGGCAATAAGTTTAGCTCAAAGTGTTTAAATGAAAAGCTTCTTGAAGAATCAAGGATATTCTCAAAATTAATTGTACAAGTGTTCTTCAAGAGTTTTATGACAATTGAAAGAAGAGAATAAGGTGGTTGTGATCAATAAAAGCCTCTCTTTAATCTTCAAAAAAAGTTATTGCAATGAAAAGTAAATGAGGTATTTATAGCATTAAATTGGCCAAAACTTCTGTCCATCCGGACAAGCCATCCGGACGTCTGGATCATGTAAAATACTAGCCGTTTGAGAGAGTCAGAACTGTCAAAAAATTGACTATAAGGGGTCATTCGGACGTCCGGATGGGCATTTTTCCCCCGGACGTATTCTTACGTGATTTTTCATTTGTAGTATTTTTTCACATATTATTTTCAAGGTAAGTGACTTGATAAAGAATTTATGCAATCATTTGATTTTGAAAATAATTTTTCTTATGCATAAAAATTAACTTTGAGCTCTTTAGTGATCGTTTGCTAAATGTTGAAGCATTTACCTTTACATGAATGTGAAACTTCTTAGTACAATGTTTTGAACATCATGGCATGCATTGCTTGATCATTCATCGACTCTTATCTTGATTCTGGTTGAGGCTAATTTTGCGGGTTTTTCACTATTGTTCTTCGTATCCTCAATTTTGTGAAATTGTTCCATGTCGATCTTCGTTCGCAAATTTCTTGACCTCGAGCCTTCGTGTCATTTGACTTTATGCAATAACTACTATAGACACCTTGAACCCTTTTGAAAACCAATTTTAGTTCATTGTTCTCTAAATAACCTATTTCGAGTTGTAGGATCAATATGTTGTCATTCATGTCTTGTGTGAAAGCTGTGAAAAGATTCTCTCTATATTGTCCAGTTAGCAGTGTAGCATCAACAACTACTATCAGCTTGCAATATACCAACCCCTTTGTTGAAGCTCCCCCAAGACAATGAATAAATATCTAAAATGGTGATCCTTTTCAACCTCAAGTTTTGTTATTGTACTTGAATTTTTCTCTTCATGTAAAGGTAAATGTGTTGACGTATGATCTCCCATAACTTCTTCTATTACATCTCTTAAAACTTATGTACCAAAACCAATTCCACTTGGTTACTAAATAAAGGAATGAGAATAATATGACAATATGAAAATCAAACAAGAACTCGAGATTCACGTGAGAATGATACATGGATAGAAGAGGAAAATTTATTAATATCAATAATGGAGGATTACAAATTATTGCGTAAAATATAAGGATAATTTTTCTAGAGGTTTACTCCTTATTTATAAAGTACAAAGAAGAGCTAAAATGTAGTAAAGTCCAACTATAACAAGTCTATACAATGATGGAGTGTTTGGGATAAAATAGTATTTAAAAATATGCCAAAATCGAGAACTGTTCAAAATCTAGATAAGAACAGCAGTCTCGCTACTGTCGAGCGGTGGTTGATTGCTCAACCGACCTCTTCACAGATAACAAGCACTAAAACTCCCGTTCTAAGCACTCGAGTAGGATCAAGGGGTGTAGTGAGCGCTATTTCGTTGTTTCCTTCTCCTTGAATGATTACTCCCTCTCCAATTGCAACTTGGATTCTTTCAAGACTTCTTCAATTCCAACATAAATCAACAACTCTCGAATTAAGTTCCTACTTAAATTCGTAAATGGACTTCAACTAGAATTCCCAACTAGATTTCAAATAGAATTCCCAAATAGTCTTCCAAATTGAATTCGTGTCACACCCTAATTCTAACAAACTCTAACATGAGACAAATCCCACTACAATGAACAAAATTTCAAAAGTTCTCTACCTAGAGGCAAATTCCACTACAAGGAATAAAACTTAACTCTTCAACAACAAATTCTCCATAAGAAATTCTCCACCAAAAAATTTCTCTACCTCTTCAACAAAATTTAAATAGGGTAAACTCAATAATTGAGAAAATCAACTGAATCCAAGCACTACTCAGCAACACAACAATGTCACAAATAACTTCATAATAATTACCAAACAGGGAAGATACATACCCTATAACAGAATTAACATAACTAACTATTTATGTAGAAGGTTTTTTGCTAAACTCAATACATTTGACTATATTAAAGCATAAGCAACTAAATCAACTTCATCATACCTTTGTGAAGGCCTTATATCTCTCCTAGGCCCGTCTCTAATAATTAAATACAGTGGCACCACTGGTGGTGGTGATTGCAAAGTGGCATTATCTATAACTTTTGAACTTGACTAAGGTATATTTTTAATTTAGACCCTAAACCAAACTCCAACGGTACTGAAACAAACTCAAAATCCACTTAAGTGTCGAATTTCTAATGATTAATATCAAAAGATTCTGTAGAACCCTACAACAAATATAATTGGGACCTTCTCTATCCCTTTATCACAACACAGACACCTTTGCTAACCTTCAAAACTTCACCTTTACCAATATATTTGTACCCTTTTGAATTAAGAATACTCAATGTGATCAGATTTATTTTCAAATTTTGAACATGTCTTACAACATCAAGTGTTCTAAAAATCTCATCAAACATCTTAATTCTAACCATCTCAATATCATCTTACAATGTGTATTACTTCTCATTACACAATACCTTTAGAAATAGTTTCATATGTTGAAAACAAATCTTAATTAGGAAACATATGAAAAGTGCAAATTGTATCAAGATTTCAATCCTTATCAAGTTTGTTGTTTTCTTCAGAAATAATAAAAAACTATCCATCATTGTAGCAATCTTATGCAATACCGGCTTTACCTGAAGTCTCTAGTTGCTTTTTCTTCTGAATTGCAATCAATGATTTATTTTTACCATGTAACTTATAACAATGTTTCTTAATGTGTTCCTTTTCTTGCAATAAGTATACTTTATTATTGTACCCCTCACATATCCACCATGAAGGGATTCACAGATCCTCCAGATGTATCGCACGCAAGCCATTTCCATTAGCCTCAGACCCAACAAGATACTTCATTTTTTCCTTTAGAAACAAAACATCATATACTTCTTAATGGTGACACTATCACGACTGTATAAAATTGTCTCTCTAAACGACATGTATGAAGTGGACAGTAAACACAATAATATCAACCCTAAATTTTCTTCATCATATTTAACTTCCAAGATCTCCAAATAAGTAACGATTTCTTTAAAAACTGTTAGATAATCTTCCAGTAATGTACATTTTGCTATACAATGAGAATATAACCGCTGCTTCATATGCAATTTGAAATAACGAAGTTCGACCCAACTAATACATAGAGAAGAGTGAATATGTGTTTATGTGGAATTTAAATTTTCTAAATAATAAATGCAACAAGTCACTGTTAATAATTAATTCAGATGAAATCACATGTACAACTATACTATGTTAAATTACCGCAATTAATAAATTATTGAGAAATAAATAACACATGAACGGATAAAACTCGTAACTAGGTAAAAACTTTGGGCCCAAGCCAATGACAATCCACTATAAATGAATCAACTTATAGTACTGTCAGACTCGATTAACTCTAGTACTTTTTGATATCCTGAATGTAATCACCAAAGCCCTCCTGAATTGCGTGCTCATGTACCAACTCCTAGCCTTTTGAATTCGTCTATCTCCTATGAATCAATGAGAACTCCTCGTTCTCCAACAACTAGAAATTCCAGTCACCTTTCTCGATCTTCAGAACTCTAATAGAATGTTATGAAAGTATGTCTTTTGGTGTTGGCGAGTGATGGTGCGTCGGTCGAGCGAAGTTCAGGCGACAGGCGGGCGACGCAGCTTCTATTTTTACTGCTCAAGTATAACTGGGAGATAGGATAGCGAAATTGCGGCTACTCTTTTCTCCTCGTTCCATACTCAAACCTTTGGACTTCTAACTTACTACTTGCGCTTTGACTTTTAAAAACACTTTTACAACAATAATTTTATCAAAAGATTGCCAGCAACTTTGAAACCTAACAAACTTTCCCTCCGACATTATGTGACAAAATATGAATTACAAATCAAATAGATTCAATCGAATCGACCCAAAACCAACTGACTTGGTTGAATCTTGCTTTTCCTTTGTCCAACCTCTTAAAAAAATCAAATACCATATGTAAAAGCATGTGGAACAGTAACAAGAATAAATAATTTGAAATAGTTATTCATAAATTCAACCACATACCAGCTAAATTAAGATGCAATATCAATGTAAGCCAACCCACCAAAAATAAACGTTGATATCACTAAACATCAAAACTTAATCTAGCTAAGACGAAGAACATATCATGTACATCCAAAAAGTGTCAAAACAAAATACGTATGTTTAACCCAAATATCATATTTATCCGAAAAAAAATTTTCAAATCAAAATCATGACATACTAACATAGTTCCTAGCCTACTCCCCATTTTTGTCACAAAATGACAAGAGGTAACCAAGCAACTATATAGCAACATCATCATCATCATCGCCATCGATCTCATCATCAGAAGCATCACCAACATCCCAATGTTGACAAATCCAACGTAATCATTGTCCAAGATAGTCGACAACACCTCGAAGTGTAGCAAACTCTGCTATGTGTCAATCAACAATGGCTTTTAGTTGTGTAATCTTCGTCATCATACGAGCCTGCTGCTTGTTCAGCACAACCATTTGTTTCATAAGTGTGATGCAGATGGAAGAATATAATCAGTAGGTGGTAGAGCAGAATTTGATGACAAAAGGATGTCTAGTGGAAGTAGGAATATCAGATCGAGAAGGTGGAATATCAGAGGGATCAAAAGAAAGTGGATCATCAATAGGATCAATTGGCACAATTGGATCTACTGGCTCAGCTAGTTCACATGAAGTGTGATATCTACTCTAAGAAATGGTAGTATGGCGAATAGGTCGAGAAACCCCCTCAGGAAAAGTAACCCTAAGAGCTTTCACTAGACGATGAGTCAGGCAGGCGTAAAGGCCTACCCTAGTATACGTTACCCGAAAGGCTCGTAAAATCTAATGGCATATAAACGTAGGAAGATCTATAGAGTCGCCATGAAATAAAGCATAAAGAAATCAAGCCTTTTCCATAGGCAGGGAAGAGGTATGGAACATCGGCCACAGATTCGTGCACATAATGCGCAAAAAATATGTCGATCGATCAGAAGAGATCCAATATGGATTGCAGTAAGACCCCATCCCATTGGACTGTTCAAAACGATTGAGGAGACAAGCGAGTCCGTTAGGAAGGTGTCAACATATAAATATAAAAATAATGGGTGAACGACTCGGGAAATGTGGATAAGATTAGAGATGACATCATGAGTGATCTTGATGGTCTTACCCCAAATAAAAACCGTAAAGGTCCACCCACTTATATCAAAATATTTGCATAGAATTCCTGGATAAAAAAGATTAGGCAGGAGAGACAACTCAATCCGTAAAGGCTCACATCTCCGCGAAGTGAAAATGGCAGCAAGATCGAGCGAAAGATCAGACAAGATGACTTCATGTTCTACCAAAACAGGTCGTAAAGAAAATTGAGTCCCAAATACCTCCTAGGAAGTAGCAGATATGAACCTAGACCTACTCTAGGAAGTGGACATGCCAGATGTCTATGCAATAGTCATCGCTCTCTTACACGACATCGGTGATAAGTGAACAATATAAACACATCATTAGATGCAACTAAAGACACTATATATAGTGATGAAATGCTAACTAACGAAATGAAATAATGCATGTTAAACGATGAAAAAACTAGTGACGCTCATCCACCAAACTCTAGACAAAATGTCATGAGCACATAAACTGATGCAAGAAAGTCTACTACTCGTAAACAGAAATCCAAACCAAGGAAAATCAAGAAAAAAAATGCTAAGAAACCTAACACGAGTTTGAGGTTCAATCTCGCAAAATTTATGGAGAAATATGATGCAGCTTGGAATGGAAATTCATGAACATGACCTAAATATGAAATGGACATAGATGAATTTATGCTAGAATCAGAAAAAACTCAAAAGCCCAAAAAATTCGAAAAAAAAGGATAGGGATTTCGATTTTTACCTTTGAAATTCCAGTAAATGAGGTGAAATTGAACAATGTAAGTGATGAGGTAGGATGTCCAACGAGGGAAGAAATCAAGGAATAAAGATGGATGACAAAATTGAAGAGAAAATTGTGAAAAAGAGGGAAAAATGAGTTTTAGATTTTCATACAAAAAGACGCCATGTTACTCAAGCGTTAGGTGAGCGAAAAAGCCTCTACTTTTATTGTTCGAGCGACATCTCAACGAGAAACGAGCGAAAACTTGTTGACAAAAATCACACCTAATTTTTGAGAATTTCAAAAAATATCACCTTTTTTTAATTTATGGCACACATTCTGATAGGAATGTAAAATGCATATTTTTTCCTCCTTATTTTATGTGCTCGTATGTTTATTTTGTGCCAAAATGTACTCATTACACTCATATTTTGATTTAGGTGGCAATTATGTGGATATAGTGTAATTTGGAAGAAATAAGTGAAAATGGACCAAAATGGAAGAAAGTGAAAGTTCAGGGACTAAAGTGCAAATATTTAAAAATTGTATTGAACCTCATGATGAAGACTTGAGAGTGTTACAGGCAATTGGATGAAGAAAGGAGTCAAATGAATGAAATATAGCCAAGACATTATCACATATCAACTTTCAAGCTGAAAAGTTTTACATCGATTTTCAGCCTCCTATTGAGTCCAGATTTGGGCATGGAAAATGATCGAATTTGAAGATGGTTTCTAAAGCAACTTGTACCCCTTTGAGTTAGCTTTTCAACCCAACTTGAACCATCTCAATCGGACATCGTTGTTGAAAGATATGACTAAAACACTGAAGGATGTTCAGCTGTGTACTGGGCGCCCGCCCAGGCGCTCGCCTAACCATCAGAATGATTAACAGAAACCATTTTGTTTGCCTGGGCACTCATCCTACTTTCTACTGGGCGCTCGCCCAGGCCAAATCGGGGAAAAATTTTTGATTTCCGAATTTAAGTCAATTATTTATAGAAACAATTATAAATACATATTTTAAAACCCTAAAACATAACCAGAACGTACTAGAACGCCTCCAACCTATTTTCTCTCTATTTTTCTTAGATTTATCATGTGTAACTAAACTTTTACACTTGGTCGAAGGAGATTGAAGCCTCATAACCATATATTGTGAGATCTAAATGGTTTTTCTTAATTTAATTCATGTTTTTTAGTATTAAATATTTTTCTGCACTTATTTCTATGATTGTTATGTTTAATTACTAGGAGGCCTACTAGTTATTAATCGTTACAATCTACCGCTAAGTTAAATATCAAATCCGTAATTGTTTGATCCCTTTAACTTGTGGAGCACTAGGATTTGATGATTTTCTGCGATAGAGGTTATTGAATCTTAAGAAGAATGTTTAAATAGATTGAATACAACCGCTGGTGTTTGTGTTATCTAGTTTATCGATTTCTCTATTGTGTAAAGCTGTTATTAAATTGAATCTTGAGCGCTGGTCTGGGGTTATTTAGTAATTAGGGTTAATTAGAACGCTGGTTTCTAACTAACTAAAATTAAGGAGAAATAAGAAAATTATTCCAACGATGAATATTCAAAATATGAATTGAATTATCCTTGCATCTATGATCAATTGTGGATTTCCGAAGGTGGATATTGACTTGGACCAAGGTTAGTCTTTTGATTATTTTCATTGTTATTAATTGCGTTATTTACAATTGTTTGCATACAAAAACCACACAATCGTTATATGAAGCATAAATTGTTGAATTACACACTCTTCGTGGGATCGATCCTTACTTCCACTACTATATTAGTTTTAGAGGTTTAAGGACTATTTTTGGGTGCCTACGACAACACACCAAATTTTGGCGTCGTTGCCGAGGAGTGGTGCTAATTTATTTTTGTGCTTCTTTAGTTATTTATTTTATTTTGAAAAAAAATAAAATAAAATCATAATTTTTAGGTTTTTAGGCAATTTATTGTTTTTAGAAATTTTAGCATAGAATTTTATTTATTTTTCTTGTTCTAGTTTCTTTTTAACTTGTTTTTCATATTTTTTTTAGTTTCCTTGATAGTTTATGCCTATAACTCGGTCTTCTACTCAAGAAACTTGATTGCAAATATGGCCGTCAATTCTCAACAATTTGGCACTAGACTCGACATGCCATCTACATATGTTAATGAGGTAAATGTTTCATCCATTGAACAACAACTTGCGAGTCTAACTATTCTTATTTGTCAAATGGCTGTAGGTACTGTGCAAACAACAAAGACTTATGGAATTTGTTCATTGGTAGGCCATCCAATCGATATGTGCCCAACAATTCAAGAAGAATCCGTTGAACACGTAAATGCAGCCAGTAGTTTTCCTGGACAACCACAAAGGAATTCTAATCCCTATTTAAACACGTACAACTAAGGATGGAGAGATCATCCAAATCTTAGTTATGAAAATCGACAAGTGAATCAACCTATGAATCGAAATTGGTAGAATTTCCAGCAATATAATCAGCCATACCCTCATAGACAACAACATGGCCAAACTTCTAACTCTAGTATGTCTTTAGAAGATATTGTTAAATCTCTTGCCACTAACACTTTACAATTTCAATAGGAGAGAAGGGCTAGCATTCAAAATTTGGAGAATCAAATGGGTCAAATGGCTAACGCGGTCAGTAGGTTGGAGTCATAGAATATGGGAAAATTGACATCTCAAACAGTGATAAATTCAAAAGAAAATGTAAGTGCAATCACTTTGAGGAGTGGAGCAGAGGTTGAAGCTCCAGTGAATGTAGCCCCTACATCATCGATAGAAGAAAATGAGGAATATATCACAGCAAAAAAGAGTGCTCCCAACGATACTGAGGTAGCTGAGCGTAAGTTTCCACCTCTTTCTGATTATAAACATGTACCCACTTCCCTCAAACTTTAGTAGGATATAGGAAATATGAACGAGATCATGATGAGCTGCATGAAATTTTTAGTAAATGCGAAGTAAATATTCAACTTTTAGATTTTATTAAGCAAGTGCATTGTTATGCTAAATTTTTAAAACAATTGTACACAAGTAAAAGGAAACAGAAATTGAAGGGGATTGAAAGGGTAAAAGTTGGAGAACATGTATCTGCAATAATTCAAAAGAAACTTTCTGCAAAGTGCACGGATCCATGTATGTTCACTATCCCTTGCATGATAGGCAATACTAAGTTTGAGAAGGCCATGTTAGATTCATGAGCATCTATTAATGTCGTGCCATATTCTGTATACACTTCCTTGAAACTAGGACCTTTAATTGTCACTGGTGTGATAATCCAACTAGCTGATAAATCTAATGCCTATCCTAAGGGGGTAGTTGAGGATGTTCTCGTGAAAGTTAATGAGTTGGTTTTTCCTGCTGACTTTTATGTGCTTGACATGGGCAGTAGTAATCAAACTCTCCCTATTTTGTTAGGAAGAACGTTCTTAAGGGCATCCAAAACTAAAATGGACTTTCATAATGGTATACTAACCATATAATTTGATGACAAAGCTATTACACTTAATATCTATGATTTCATGAAACATCCATATAATAATAATCATATTCATTTTATTGATGTGATTGATCAATTAGCACATGATGTTTTCAAATTTGTTGATACAAAAGAATGGGAAGTTGTCAATATTGAGCATCTTAGGAAGGAAAAAGATGAGCTGGCCTTAAACACTGAGTTACAAAGAACTGTGGCGGCATTAAATGCTCTTCCAAAGTCAGGTACCAGTTCTTGTTTTGTATTACCAGTTTCTAATGAGAAGCCTCTATCTTCTGTTTTGTAGACTTCCATTTCGGATTTGAAGCCTCACCCTAGTCACTACAAGTATGTATTCCATGGAGGTGGATGAACACTACTAGTTATCATTCCCATTGAACATGGTACACCACAAGGAAGATCGAAGCCAACCATGATAGACTCGGGCTGAATAATGAGACATTGAGTCGAGCCTAAGATAATAAACATAGGCGTTGTTTGGGAGGCAATCCAATGAGAGTTCGTTCCTTTATCTTTTTATTTTTGTTTTTATTTTTCGCATTCGATTTTTTATTTTAGTTATATTTGTCATTTTCTTTGCATTGGACCTTACATTGGGGACAATGTAAGTTTTAAGTGTGGGGGAGGGATTTAGATTTTGGTTGCATTTAGATTGAGTGAGTTAATTTTGAAAAAAAAAAATTGCATGATTTTATAAGAAGAAGAGTTGAGGTTAAAAGATTTTTGGTTGTGTATGCTATTTGCTAGAATTAAATTAGGCTTTTAAAGAACTCATAACATAATTGAATGAATAATCCTCCAACTTAGAGTTGATTAGTGGAGTTATTTTCTTTGATGATGATAGTAACTAAATTCTGTAGACAAAAGTCGGTGAGACTTTTGAGCCTTTAGACTGATACATCCATAACAGTCTCATTATTTCTTTTCATGTGTGATATGTGATAATGTCTTGGCTATATACCAGAATGCCTTCAACCTATTTTCTCTCTATTTTTCTTAGATTTATCATGTGTAACTCAACTTTTACACTTGGTTGAAGGAGATTGAAGCCTCATACCATATATTGTGAGATCTAACTGGTTTTTCTTAATTTAATTCATGTTTTTTAGTATGAAATATTTTTCTGCACTTATTTCTATGATTGTTATGTTTAATTGCTAGGAGCCCTACTAGTTTATTAATCGTTGCAATCTACCGCTAAGTTAAATATCAAATCCGTAATTGTTTGATCCCTTTAACTTGTGGAGCACTAGGATTTGATGATTTTCTGCGATAGAGGTTATTGAATCTTAAGAAGAATGTTTAAATAGATTGAATGCAACCGCTAATGTTTGTGTTATCTAGTTCATCAATTTCTCTATTGTGTAAAACTATTATTAAATTGAATCTTAAGCGTTGGTCTGAGGTTATTTAATAATTAGGGTTAATTAGAACACTGGTTTCTAACTAACTAAAATTAAGAAGAAATAGGAAAATTATTCCAACGATAAATATTCAAAATATGAATTGAATTATCCTTGCATCTATGATCAATTGTGGATTTCCAAAGGTGGATATTGACTTGGACCAAGGTTAGTCTTTTGATTGTTTTCGTTAATTTAGTTTTCATTTTTATTAATTGCGTTATTTATAATTCTTTGCATACAAAAACCCCACAATCGTTATATGAAGCATTAATTGTTGAATTACACACTCTTCGTGGGATCGACCCTTACTTCCACTACTACATTAGTTTTAGAGGTTTGAGAACTATTTTTGGGTGCCTGCGACAGCACACCACATTCCAACATATAGGATGACTCAAAAATGTAAATGATTACAAGTAAGGCATCATTAATAAAATTAATTTCCTACACACTCAAATCAAGTTTAAATGGAGTATAGTGTATAAGTGACTCATGTGTATTAACTGCCACTATTTTCTTCTAAGCAAGACTCCAACCCTTAAATTCCTGAGAAAGATCATGCTAAACATCAGTAATAAATAAGTGTATTCTCCTACTAATTAAAAGCAAACCAATAAGCCTCTTAGAACCTTTAAATGAAGCACATTTACCATGAAAATTACCAATTTCTCCCCCTGAGGTTGAGCATATATTTTATTTTTAATTTTTTATACTCATCATTTTTCTCAATTTTTTTATATCTTATGTGCAGACAGTTTTTCGTTAAGCGACTAAGATGACCCCTGTTACGAGTGTTGGGCCGATGACTTCAAGTCAGTTGATCAAAGGGCATCAAGTTATGAGAAACCCCTCGAACTTAATTACTCGAATCAAATAGGCTTTGAAAAGGAGTAAAAGATGAAAAACTTTTTATATTATGATAAAGGAAACATACTTGAGCTTAGGTCAAATAAATTAAGGTCAAATCATGTTCAATGTCACCTTACCAATAGATGACTACCATCTCAAATCTCACACACACGATCAAGACTTACTTACAAGATCATAATGTGTGATGTGCAAATAGTACACGAAGAGACCTATACTCAATACTTCACATTAAACATAACCAAAGTGATGGAAACTAGGCTAAATACTAAATGAATGCATACTTGGTCACATAAGCAAATTTAAGTATACCATAAAATGTCCAGTAGAGCAAAAAGAATACCCCTCCTTTTTAAAAAAATAAATAAGATGAAATAGAACGAATATACAAAATATGAGATGCATGCAAGAATAAATGAACCTTATGAACGATACATCCATGCACCTAAGTACCTAATCAAAGAAGTACATAGATACTAATAGCATTCCTAAGAGATTCAAACATCAGACTATCCAATGGTTTGGTAAATAGGTCAGATAATTGATTTTATGTAGAGACATGTTCAAGGGTTACGACATGAGTTTATGTCATATATCGATATGTTTGGTCTTAAGAATGTTAAACAGGATTTTTGGAAATATTAATGGCACTTGTATTATCATAAAACATAGTCATATTACCCTATTCAAATCTATAATCACTCAACATGTGTTTCATCCAAAGAAGTTGAGTGTATCAACTTCCTACAACTATATATCCGGCCTCTATCGTGGATAATAAGATAAAATTTTGTTTCTTACTTATCCAAGCTATAAGATTAGTACCAACATAAAAACAACCTATGAAAGTGTTTTTTCTATCCTCGGCATTTCCAGCCCAATCGACATCGAAATAGCCAGCAAAGTCAAGATTAGAATCTTTAGAGTACATGATTTCATAATCTATAGTTTCATCGACATATCCAATGATACGCCTCACAGCACTTAGGTGGGATTCCTTAGGATCAACCTAAAATTGTTGACATACCCCTGACACTAAAGGATATGTTTGGTCTACTCACAGTTACATAACGTAAACTACCTATCACACTCATGTATAGTGTATGATCAACGCTATTACCTGTAGGATCATGACTTAACTTGACACTCATGATCATGGGGGTTCGAATGTGTTTGTTGTTATCTAGTCCAAATCTCTTAACAAGGTATTTAACGTATTTCGATTGAGATATGAACAACCCATCATCAATTTCCTTTACTTAAAAACCAAGAAAGTAACCTAATTCTCCAACCATTGTCAACTCAAATTTTTGCTTCATTCATTCAGCGAATTCATGAGCAAGAGAGTCAAAAGGAGAACTAAGAATGATGTCATCAACATAAATCTGTGTTATGGTATTGGTTTCCTCAATGTGACTTATGAATAAAGTTCTATCTGCACCACTTCTTAAAAAATCATGTTCCACCAGATATGTAGTTAGTCTATCATCCAAGCTCTAGGAGCTTATTTAAGACCATATAAAGCTTCGTTCAATGTAGACATAATGTGGAAACTTATGATTAATAAATCATTTAGGTTGTTCAACATAAGCCTGTTCTTAGAGTATTCCATTCAATAAGACACTCTTGACATCATTTTGATATAATTTAAACCCTAAGGTGCAACCAATGGTTAGAAGAATTCTAATAGATTCAAGGTGAGCTACAAGAGCAAAAGTCTCATCAAAGTCAACTTTTACAACCTTAATATATCTTTGGGTAACTAACCTAGCCTTAGTCCTAGTTATGGTATCTTGATCATCGGTCTTATTCTTAAATATCCACTTAGTACCTATAACATTACAATCACTAGGCCTGGGGACTAAATGTCATACATTGTTTCTAAAAAACTGATTTAGCTTCTCATGTATCGAATTTACCCAATATTCATCACAAAGGGCATCTTCTACTTTCTTAGGCTCAATCCTAGACACATAACTAGGAAATGTCATATTTTTAAAAACCCTCTTGTGAAGTATCATCCCTTCATTTAAATTCCCAATAGTATTGACCTTATGATGATTAGTCCCCTACCATGAATCATGGCTCTAACTATTTCTTAAAGCACTTAATTTTTCCTCTCAACTACTCCATTTTGTCATGGAGTGATCAGTGAAGAGAACTCATGTTGGATTCCCTCCTCCATGCGAAGTTCTCAAGGTTGGAGTTTTTAAACTCTTTCCTATGATCACTATGAATTCTAATTATAGTGAAGATTTTCTCATTTCTAAGCCTCTTGCACGAGTATATGACAAGATTGAAAACCTCATATTTTTCTCTCAACAACTCAATCTATGTATACCGAGAGAAATCATCTACCACAACCAAAATATAATGTTTACCACCAAGACTCCCATTCATAAATGGTCCCCATTAAGTCCATATGGAGTAATTCTAAAAGTTTGTTTGTCAATATGTTAGAAGTTTGTTTATGATTTACTCTAAACTATTTACCTTGTTGGAACGGTCCACATTAGTGTTTTCAACTTTTTCAAAGTTAGGTAAACCATTAATAAGTTCCTTATTAGCTAACTTAGACAAACTCTTATAGTTCATATGATCGAGTCTTTGATGCCACAGTTCAATCACATAAATCCTGGTACTGCTACACACATAGTTGGAATTCAAAAGAAGTCCATTAACAATTTTCAGAAGTCCTTACACCGTCGAGGACAACGTTACCAGTAGGATCATAAACAATACACCTTTTTTGGACAAAACTAACCTCAAAATCAGCATTACATATTTGACTAATGCTTAACAAGTTGAACTTTAAACCCTTCACATAAAGCACATTTGAGATATCGGGAAATCCAAATATATTAATTGTACCTTTACCAAGGATAGGTGCAGTAGCCCCATCTCCAGAAGTAACCATATCTCCATTCCAATCATCAAAAGTAGAGAACAAAATTTTATTACCACATATATGTCTAGAATATGCACCATCAAAATACCACATGGAGTTATTTTGAGCTTTAAGTGCAACATAAGCAACATAGCAATTCAATTGTTCATTATACCTAGGAAAATCACTTTTCTTAACCCCAAACATTCATAGAATAAGATGTAAGCCTAGTCTGATAGCCCAACAATAGCTAACCAATAGGGGGTGAATTGGTTTTTAAAACTTTTTCGAAAAGTTATTCTATAATCAAGTACGTAATAAGTAGATAGATTGATTCAAATAATAAGCATGAATATGAAAGTAATAAGTAAATAGTGATAGATAATGCAAACGGTATAATTATGGAGGTTCGATCCAACACAATGATCTACGTCTTTCATTACTAAGCTCTCCAGTATGAGTAAGGCCAACTTCACTATGTTAATTGAATTGTGATGCAATCCAATCCTTTACAAAGCTTTCAGTGACTTACAAGAAAGGAACACCAATCCTTATACACGTTGAGCTTTATGGGACCTCATCATGACCTACAAGTTTAAAGAAATTATAAATTGAAACTTCTCTCTTAATATATGATATGATCACAATTAAGTACCGAGAGAAATAAACTAACATTTTAATAAATAACGATGAATGAAGTTCAAGTGTTAGGCATGAAAAACTTTGATATATAGAATGATTTTAAAAGTTAATTTGATGAAAAGTTTTTTATAACTAAAATGATTTGATAATAATAAATGATATGAGAAATCAATACAGTTTTATTTAAAAAAATCTCACTTGAATTTTCTTTAGTTGTTTTAATAAATGGCAAGTGAGTTGATATTTATAGCAGTTGAAAACATGAAATGTCGAATCGGACGATCATCCAGACATCCGGAATAGTACCGGACGACTAAATAGCCCTTTCTTATTCAGAAATCAGAACGGTCGAAAATTGGATAGAGAAGAAATTATCCCCGATTTGCCCATTTTGATTTTCTGACGAGGTAGGCTTTAGAATTTCCAAGGTAAGTAATGTTAATAGGTTGAAAAATAAGTTGAAATATTTACATTTGAAAAATAATTTTTGTGCAAGCGATTTTACGAAGTAAACTTTTATCGTGCATAAAAGTTCGTCAGTGAACTTTCAATGAGTCATTGCTAAAGATTAAAGTATTTTACTACTAGTGAGTTCAAACATATAGTTATAATATCTTCAATTGATTTGGCGCGAGTGCACGGTTTGTTGCTCGATTTTGAATTTGGCACAAGTGTTTGATTTTTCTGCGATTATTTTTGGTGCGGAGTACTCGATTTGTCTTCGATTGTTTTGGCGTGAGTACCCGATTGAGAATGCTCAATTACCAAGCTTGATTATGAATGCTCAATTTTCATCAAATTCGGAACATGTAACAATGAAGACTCAAATATAAATGTTAATGATAAAAATACTTTGTTATAATCAAAATATAAGATCGACTATAGGTCAACACTAGTAAACTATGTCATCGTCTCAGTTAAGTGGCTAACCTGATTGGCGAGAAAGTTAACGTTGCTAGAGATATCATGACTTCTACTTCTAGTAGCAAGTTTATGAAACATAAGCCTTGTGTGTCCTTGAGCACCACAATTTTAACGAGTAGGAAAAAACATAGGTTCAAAACTACGTGATGATTGATATTGATTTATAGGTCGATTGGTCCTACGTTGTCTAGTGAGCCTAGGTCATAAGACACTCTTGCCCTTGGGTTCCGAAATAGTAACATTCCTAAGTTTGTTGGTCACTGGGACAAATATGGTCTTGGATGCACTAGCAGTGTTGTTATTAGTTTGAACATATCCTAGACCCTGCGTATTTCCAACTGGTTTGTTCATCCCTAACACATTATTAAATTTTTAAGAACCATTCAAGAAGGAATGAAGTTGAGTTTCGAAATTTTCTAGGTCACTTGTTAAAATTTTAACCTTAACTTCTAGGTTTTCATTGACAAGTCTCAACTCACTAAGATTTTTGGTATAATCCTAAAGGTCAACTATGAGTTTCTCTCTCTCTTTCCATCTCAAGTTCATTAACATTCTTCAATACAACTTTATTGACCTTCTTTATCTTAAAACTCTCATCAAATAACTGTTGGTATGCCTCACGAATATCTATCTCATCCTTAGAGTCTTCCTCAGAATTCTCACTACGTTCATCATTTTTCACTATCCTTATCAAATTCATTCTTAACTACAGATGTGAATGCCATAAAGTTCATTTCATCCTCACTGCTAGAGGTATCACTTTGAACGCTTGAATTGGATTCATCATCAGTCAGAGATAATGCCATGCTTTACCATTTCCCTTATTTAATTTATTCTTATAGCTAGGACATTCATTCCTATAGTGATCAAAACCCTGACACTCATGACATCAAACTGACTGAGATTTCTTACTAGAACTCCTAGCATTAGCCTTATCGTGCTTGTCTTTCTAAAATTTACTAGGGCATCATTCTTCCTCTCTTGAGGTTTTCTCCTATTCTTGAGAACTTCTTGGATTTTCTTTACAAAATAAGCTATCTAATCTAGGGATGGCAAAAAAGCTTACCAGCTCGAGCTTGGCTTGGAAAAAGCCCAAGTCGAGCCCGCTCGGCTCGGCCTGAGCCCCATTTTGGGGCGTCAGCTCAAGCCCAGGACGGCCCGTGTGGCTCAGCCGGCCCGTGTTATAAAAAAAAGTAAAAAAACTAAAAAACAACTTATAGGCAATTGAAATTCAGGCAGACAGCTATGTGAGACTACTGCCTGCTAAAAGTAGGTAGCAGTCAAAAAAATTAAAAAAACATTAATAAAAAAAATCGAGTCGGCCCGGCTTGGGGTCCGAGCTTAAAATTTTGCTCGACTCGGGCCCGAAAAAGCTCGAACCTATTTTGCTTAAGCCGAGCCTGAGCTTTGAGTTTCGGCTCGTGGCTCAGCTTGGGTTGACTCGGCTCATTGACATGGCTAATCTAATCATCCCTAAGGGTCTCAATATCAGTAGACTCACAATTATCTTCCTTAACGATGTTCAAAGCTATAGATTTAATCTTCTTCGGTTAAGATTTGGTGAGCTCATAGGTTTGACAAGTTCCTCTATCTTAATTATATCTAAGTCTTTGCCCTCTTCAATAGCAGTAATCTTAGGTCTAAATCTCTTCGGTAAGGATCTAAGGACTTTTTGAACTATTTTAGACTCAGAGATTTTTTTCACCTAAATTGAAACTGAAGTTCACTATGTCATTCAGTTTCGCATAAAATTCATCAAACAATTCATCGTTCTTTATTTTAATTTCTTCAAACTTAGTGGTTAACATCTGCAACTTGGAGTTCTTAACAGTTTTGGTTCCATCGTCTATGGTCTCTAAAACATCTAAACTTTTTTCGCGGTTTCACGCATTGACACTTTCCTAAATTCTTTAAAAGACACAGCCATAACAAGGCCCCTTTACTAGTCTAGTTACACTGAGCTAGTTCATCCTTGGTCTAAAGAGAAATGTTTGTTGGGGTAACTATACCTAAAACATTAGAAGAAAGGGCGATCCAACCAGTTTGAACACTAACCTAAATTCGCTCATCTAGCAACTTATGGAATGTTCTCATCCTAACATTCCAATATGCATAATTGCTTCCGTAAGGCATGAAAAGAGATTGACTCATCTAAATTAAATATGGGCTAGGAATCAAAATGAGGCTCTGATACCATTTGAAATAATGAAGTTCAACCCAACTAACACCTAGAGGGAGGTGAATAGTTGTTTATGCAAATTTAAATTTACCAAATAATAAACGCAACAAGTCACATTTATTAATTAATCCCAATGAATTCACATGCAAAACTATAGTATGTTGAATTACCGCAGTTAATAAATAACACTTGAAAATTGATGACGAAGAAAACCTGTAACTGGGTAAAAACTTCGGACCCAAGCAAGTGACAATCCACAATAAACAAATAAACTTATAGTACTGTCAGACTCGACTAACTCTAATACGTTTTGACCTCAGACTGTAATTACCAAAGTCCTCATGGATTGCGTGTTCATGCACTAACTCCCGACCTTATGAATTCTTCCATCAGGAGATGAATGAGAACTCATCGTTCTCCAACAACCATAAACTACGATCAATGTTATGGAAATATGTGTTTTGGTGTTTGGTTAATGTGAGGTTGATGTTTTTCAATGCAATTATGAATTCAATATGAAGGTTGAACTCTAAGAGTGATATAAAGGAAGTAATCATTTGTTTCTCTCAATGTTCAAATATAGTTTTTTACGAAGGGTGGCATGCATATATATAGTGTAGAGGTTTTGGGTAGTACAATGTCAATTAGGTTTTCTTAGGATACACTATTGCCCGAGCGACAGCTTAGGCAAGCGACGGTGTATCGCTTGAGCATTAGCTGGGCGATAGGCTAGCGAAATTGCGAAGACTTTTTTCTCCTCGTTCATACTCGAACCTTAAGACTTCTAACTTACCACTTGACACTTTGACTTTTAAAAACACTTTTACAACAATAGTTTTGTCAAAATATTACCAACAACTTTAAAACCTAACACAATTTACTAGCTAGACTTTTCTTCACGCATTACTGCTCCAATTTTAACCATAATGCGAAAACGATTTTCTCCTTTAAAATGTCTAGAAGAATTTGATTCGAAAGATGAAGATGTATATGTGATAGGGACTTTCAATCCTTACGTTGTTTCTTCTCCAGCATCTAGTTGAAGGCACCTTGTCAAATCCCAACAAAACAATGTTCAAATCCATCCTAGCGAGCACTACTTACATCTTTACTTGCCAAGTCGAGAATCTAATGTTGTGATTCAAAAGTGTCATACATCATGGTTCATCTCAAAAGTCAAACCTCTAACTGAGTTGATCGAACCTTGTTCTGATACCACTTTGTAATGATTATGTACCAAACCGATACCATTTGATTAATAATATAAACGAATGAGAATAATATGGCAATATGAAAAGTCAAACGAGAATATAATATTTACGTGAAAAATATCCACACGTAGAAGAGGGAAATTTATTAATATCAATAATGAAGGATTACAAATTATTGTGTAGAGTATAAGGATTGATTTGTTAGAGGTTTGCTTTTCATATATAGAGTGCAAAGAAGAGATGTGGACCATGTGGTGGAGTTCAACAATAACAAGTATATACAATAATAGAGTATTTGGGATAAAAATAATTTAAAAATTTGCCAAAATCGAGAAGTGTTCAAAATCCGGATAAGACCATCGCTCAAGCGCTGAAGCTTCTGTTCAAAATCGAGCAGCCTCCTCATTGATAGCAAGCGCTAAATCTCCTGTTCTGAGCACTAGAGCATGACAAAAGCACATAGCGAGCGCTAATTCACTGTTTTCTTCTCCTTGCATGATTTATGCCTCTTATTGCAACCTGGGTCCCTTCAAGTCTTTTTGAAATCCAACACAAATCATAAACTCCCATTTGAATTCTCAAATTGAATTTCATATAGAATTCAAATCACACTCTAATTCTAACACCACGTTTACATTCTCTTCAAGCTTTCCATAACTTAAATTAGCCCATAAGAATATACTATGTCTCGCCTAATATCTACTTGTGTGTATATATTATTAGCTTACATATATTTTTATTTTATACAGTCATCAATTAATTCACTTTTCGCTTACCTGTGTTTCCTTAAGATAATGTCAATTGAGAAACTATGATTATGCATGATATAATGTATATGAATGAATATATTTGTTTTCCCTACTCTTTTTGCTCTAAATTGTCATTGCAATTGTCATCAAAACATTTGTGAACTAATTATCTTCTACCCAAATCGAGTGTGGTTATCTTCAACAAATTATTATTTTTGAATGCTTAATTTACTTCAATACACTCAATAGAAGCTTCTATTATGACTTTTGGCTGCTCTTCTATTTGAACATCGGCTACATCGGATATAATTTCGCTCAAAGTAAATGTTCTTCAAATATCAGGGTAACATCAACATGAAGAGGGTAAGATGTAAGATTATCATGTTTTATCTTTAGTTCCATTTAAAAACATCGTATAACTGCCATACAAACATAATCTTAACTAGTGTCATATTTTGATCAATCTCATAGTTTTTAGACACTATGTCCTTCATTTAGTTGATCATTAACTCCTTACGCATTATGTCTATAATCATAATGTAAGTATATCTCGCCAATAGAAAGAAGCACACAGTTTTACTGACACCCACGATGAAAACATTTATATCATACATATCTACAATGCAAGTAAAATAAAACTTGTTATCATTAGTCCACCACTAATAACATTTATAGCTAAATATTGGTGATATTAGACATAACAATACCAATGAATAATACCCAACAATAAACAATAATTACATAGCATACTATAGTATAGAACATACATTTGATAGCTTACATATGACACCTCTCACAAGTGTATACTAGCCACCCAACTTATCCTAATAGTTCAGTTTTCGCACAATACTAAGCAAACATTCATTTCATATCAACAATACCGCATAAGAAAGTATTATACATTCCATGAAACAATCATTTCACTTCCTTCTTTATACTATACATTTCATAAATCGACAGGTCAAAAGTGTTCTTTCAATCGATCCCGTTCTATCAATCAGTTTGCAATCTCGTTCATATCAAAAATCAATGATTACAATGTTGTTATATGCAATAATTAAGCCATTGCATATACTATATCATTATGTTATGCATATATCATATATAGCACGTTCCAAAATCTTAACAAACATTGCACGTGTTATTCTGAACCAATGTGTATTATGTAGTTTATATATGATCGAAGTCGTGATATTATATATAGAATTCACATCAAGTTTACAATGATTAACTAGAACTTAATTGATAACACATGGTTGTTTTTCGCAATTCAAAATGTTAATCATCTTCAATTTCATCCAATTCATACTTAGAGGCGGGGTTCATATCACTAATGGCATTGTGTTTTGCTTAATAACCAAATCCACACACACACACAACATGTAATCAATGTAATAATGATTTTATAAATAACATAAATCATACATAAAACCTTACATTAAAATTAATAGAATGTTTCTTCAATTCAAGATTGAGTTAAGGGCGTGTTCGGTAAATATTAAAATCGGATTAAAATTGAAAAACTAGTCGTTATTGTTGAGTTTTATTAAACGAGTGAGACTTAATAACAGCTATATTTCAATTTTAATTGGATTCTAAGCTTGGCCAAACATGCTCTAAATCTATCCATCACAACTATACTTTATACTTAGTGTCATTATGACCATCAAAATTAATTTTGATTCACCACTGTCAATTTACTTTATACTTAGTGTCACAGTGATCATCCAAATTATTTTTGATTCACCATAGTTACCCAATTTCACAAAACTTTTTAGTCAAGCCACCTAATTATTATCATAAAAACACACACATAAACTTGGTAATCATTACAATAATATTTAAAATATATATATATATGAAATCAAAAACAATTTTTTTATGGTTTCTATCCCATAAAATATACAACTGATCACACAACACGAATGGTAAGGGGCGGGTTGGCCATTCCCATCCTCCATCCCATCGAGTTCTTTTTTGTTACATTGTCTCGTCTTCATACCCAATTAAAGCTAGAGTGGATGGGTTTCGGGCAGCGTCTTTATCGCCCCATTTTTTATTATTTTATTTTTTACTTTCATTTATTTTTGTATCTTTATTAATAAATGTTATTTTTTTTTCAATTTGTTAAGAACAATCCTTTTTCTTTTTAAAAATAATGATAAAATATTTTATTTTTGTTTGATAAAAAACTTAAATTTGAAATTAACTTTAAAGTGGCAGACAGTGGGATGGGAATCATGTTTCTCTTACTCATCCCATACCCCCCCCTTTCAGAGTAACGATTCATATCTCGTCCCTACCCTATTTACCGATTTGACGAGTAATCCTTGTTTCGTTCAAGACGAGGTCTGTGAGTATTCGATTGAACGAGTTTTTTGCAATCCCTATCTCACACATTTTAACATATACAAAAAATAAAATAAAAAAATTAACTAACTCAAATCAAAAAAATTATATAATATAAATCAAACACAAATCAACAACAACAAAAAAAATACTACGTCAAAAAATACAAAAAACTCCACTAACCCAAATTAAAAAATTATATAATATAAATCAAACACAAATTAAGAAAAAAAATTGTTTCTTCTTTCATTTAATTTTTTTTTAAAATTTTTTTGTAATGATAACCATGTTGTGTATTTTTTTTTTCTAATTCTCATTTATTTATTTTTTATTGTAGAAATTATTTTAGTATATATGTGTATTTTTTTGTGGTAATAATCAGGTGTCTTGACAGAAACTTTTTATGAAATTGGATGATCGTAGTAAATCAAAATCAATTTGAGTGGCTGTGAAAACATTAAGTATAAGTAAAATGACCATGGTGGATTTTCAAAATGCCATTGGATATAACAAGTTCCAAATCCACAACATGGTTTGCATGACTAGAAATTTCGGCAATCATGGTTTCAACACTTGTTAGAATGCGTAGATTTCAGATTCTAAACTGGAATGTATATTAGCGACATTTATGGAATTGATATATCAATTCAATTACGATTTACAGGTTGTTACAATACATTACCTAAATACCATCCTATTAATCTTATAGTAGGATTCAAAAGACTTCTATTTAGTATAATATGAACCAAAGCCCTATATTCATAGGACAGCAATATGGATACATATGATAATAATATCTATGGATGCAGGGATACAAGTGTCATTCACATTAAATCCTAATTTACTTTCCTTTTACAACACTCCCCTTGAATGACACATTACAAAATATCTGACTCGTTAAAACCTTGATTGATAAAAATTAAATGGGACAAAAAGAACAAACGAATGAAAAAGAGTACAGTTATTTCAGAGTATTAAATATAAATGATGCCTCATTAAAATCTTGCTAGGAAAACCCAGCGGGATAAAACATAAGCGAAGGAAAAAGAGTACAGCTACTCCCCCTGATGTTGATCATTGAAGGTTTTTTAGTTGACGCATTCCAATCTCGTGAACCAATTTCTTGAATGTAGATGTTGGCAGTGCTTTTGTAAATAAATCGGCCACATTGTCACTTGAACGAATTTGTTGAATATTGATGTCACCATTTTTCTGAAACTCATGTGTATGAAAGAATTTTGGAGAAATATGATTCGTTCGGTCACCTTCGGTATAGCCTCCTTTGAGTTGTGTAATACAAGTGGCATTATCTTCATACAAAATTATTGGACAATCTTTTGTTGAAACTAATCCGCATGACTTTCGGATATAATGGGTCATGTTCATCAACCATACACATTGTCGACCTGCTTCATGGATTGTAATAATTTCAGAATGATTTAAGGATGTTGCTATCAATGATTGCTTCACAAATCTCCATGATATACCTGTTCCTCCACGTGTAAACACGTATCCTGTTTGTGATTTAGTTTTATGTGTCAGAGAGATAACCTGCATTTGCATATCCCACTAAAGCAGATCCCGACTTTTGAGAATAAAATAATCTCAAATCAATAGTACCCTTTAAGTAACGAAAAATATGTTTAACATCATTTCAATATCTTTGTGTTGGTGTAGAGCTATAGCTTGCAAGGAAATTTACATAAAAAGCTATGTCGGGTCGAGTACAATTTGCAAAATAAGTTAATACTCCAATTGCACTAAGATATGGTACTTCAGGACCAAGAATCTTTTCTCCCTCTTTGATTGGATGAAAATGATCATTTTTTACATCAAGTGATCGAACAACCATAGGTAATGCTAATGGATGTGCATTATCCATATAAAATCGTTTTAAAACTTTTTCTGTACATGTAGATTGATGAACAAATAATCCTTATGAGAAATGTTCAATTTGTAACTCGAGACAGAATTTTGTTTTTCCCAAATCTTTTATCTCAAATTCATTTTTCAAATAATCTGCAGTTTTGTTGAGCTCTTCAGAAATTTCAATTAAATTTAAGTCATCAACATAAACTGCTACAATTGCAAATCCAATATTCATTTTCTTTATAAAAACACATGGGCAGATAACATCATTTTTATAGCATTCCTTCAACAAATATTCGTTAAGGCGATTATACCACATGTGTCCGAATTGTTTCAATCCATACAATGATATTTGCAGTTTAATTGACAACATGGTTCTCAGGCATTTATCATTTGTTTCACGCACTTTAAGTCCTTCAGGAACTTTCATATATATGTCACTATCAAGTGAGCTATACAAATATGCATACACTACATCCATAAAGCGCATATCGAACTTTTGTGACACAGTCAAACTAATTAAGAATCTAAAAGTGATGGTGTCCATTACAGGAGAATATGTTTCCTCATAATCAATTCATAGTCTTTGTGAGAAACCTTGAGCTACAAGTCGGGTCTTGTATCTTGCAATTTCATTATTTCATTTCTCTTTCGTACAAAAACTCATTTGTATCCAACAAGAATTACATTTTCAGGTGTTCGAACAAAAAGTCCAAACACTTTCTGTTTCTCTAAGGAATTCAATTCCGTCTGTATGGCTTCTTTCCACTTTGGCCAATAATTTCTATTTTGACAATCTTTCACAGATAGTGGTTCAGGATTATTATTTTGCATATTATCAAGAGCCACGTTAAAGGTGAAAATATTGTCTATAACAACTTATTTCGCTCCCATAATTTACGAGATAACATATAATTTATTGAAATCTCATTATTTTCAGACACTTGTGATTCTTCAGGAACCATATTTTCAATATTTGATTGATCAATTTTCTCTAATGTTACTTCTTCCAAAGTTTTTGGTTGATTTTTCTCTTGTACTTTTCTTTTTCAAGGTAAAGAGTCTTTTGAACCAACTGGTCGATCACGCTTCTGGCGTATTTGAGATTCATTTGGTATAGCAAAAAGTCCTGCAAGGACATCAATTTTTGCTGGAATATTTTCTGCTGGTATATATGATTTTGTCATTTTTCTCGTGTCATCAAATGCATCCGGTAATTGATTTGCAACCATTTGCAAATGAATGATTTTTTCAACATCTTGCTCACATTAATTGCTGTGGGAATCAAAATAAAATAGAGTTGTTTCATTCCAAAAAATTTTACCTTATTTATCAGGATATAGTTTTTTCCCTCCCAAAATTGGGAAAGTCATTTCATCAAAATGACAATCTGCAAAATGTGTAGTAAATAAATCACATGTTAAATGTTCAAGATACCTAATAATAGATGGTGATCAAAACCCACATAAATCTCAAATCTTCGTTGGGACCCATTTTAGTCCGTTGTGGAGGTGAAATAAGGGCTTGAATAGTACAACCAAAAACCCGCAGGTGAGAAATATTAGGTTCATGACCAAATGCTAGTTGTAAAGATGAATATTGATAATATGCAGTTGGTCTAATACGAACCAATGACGCAACATGCAATATGGCATGACCTCAAACAGAAGCTGAGAGTTTTGTTTCATAAGTAATGGTCTAGCAATAAGTTGTAGATGTTTAATAAATGATTCCGCTAAACCATTTTGTGTATGGACATGTTCAACTGAATGTTCAACAACAATCTCAATTGACATGCAATAATCATCGAATGCTTGTGGTCTAAATTCACAGCGTTGTCAAGACGAATAGTCTTGATTGAGTAATCGAGAAATTGCGCACATAATTTTATGATTTGAGCAAGTAGTCTAGCAAAAGCTACATTCCTTGTAGAAAGTAGGCAAACATGTGACCATCTAGTAGAAGAATAAATTAATACGATAAAATAATGAAATGGTCCACATGGTGGGCGTATTGGCTCACATATATCTCCATGAATCCTTTCCAAGAAAGTTGGAGATTCAATATTGACATTTATAGTCGAAGGTCTAATGACTAACTTGTCTTGCGAAGAAGCCACACATGGATAATCATTAGGTAAAAGAATCTCCTGGTTCTTTAGAGGATGTCCATGTGAGTTATTTATTATTCGACGCATCATTATAGCTCCTGGATGTCCAAGTCGATCATACCAAAGTATAAATTTTTTTGGATCAACGAGCTTCTGGTTCGTGATAATATTTGATTCACCATTTTTATAAATGTATAATACATGCCAGATGGGAGTGTATTAAGTTTTTCTTTTACCTGCTTCTGGCCAGATACAAAATAAGTTATGTAAAGATATTCAACATTATTTTCTTGTATCGTCTCAATGTGATATCCATTGCAACGGATATCTTTAAAACTAAGCAAATTTCTTCTGAATTTGCTTGAATAAAGTGCATCATCAATATATAATTTTGTATTATTAGGTAAAATAATAGAAGCTCTTCCGGGGCCTTCAACGATATTCTGCACCTGATATCGTATTAACATTATTTTCTGTTAATGTTAAGTCAAAAAAATATTTTTTGTCTTGAAAAATAGTATGTATAGTTGCTCTATCAATCAAATAAGTATCTTGACAATCCATCGTGAATCTATAAGAAAACAAATATATTTTAAAAAAACTTGAGATTTAAATTTAAAAGAGTAAACATAATTTATTATTATGAAATTAAAGATGCATACTAAAGTTTAAATTTTCTTGCGAAAAATAAGAACATAATTTAAATTGAATTTCTAAAACGAAAGGAAATACTAGAAAGTAAATTAATCTATATCTTCCATTACACCACCCCCAATCAAATGGTCAATATTTCCATTTAGATCAGTAAAGAAATTAGAGACATCCAAATGAGTAACATCAATTGGACCATCATAATCAACAAAATTTGTCTCCAATTTTTCCTTGTCCTTGATTGATTTTTGGTAGAGATCCACGAGGTATTTTGTCGTACGACAGGTACATGTCTAATGCCCTTTCATTTCACATCTAAAGCAACTTTTTTTACGCTCATTTTTGGATGTGCTACTTTCATTTGCTTTGTGTCTTTTGAAATTATTGCCTTGTTGCAAATAATTTTGTTTATTATTTCGTCTATGATTTATTCCACGTGCATGTCCGCATTCGTGTCCACGTCCAAATACACGTCTACGTCCACGTCTACGTTCTTATCTTGATATTGTATTTGCTTCAAACAATGTTGTACCATTTGCTTTAGGCAATGGTATAGAACCAATTGGACGTAA
The DNA here is from genome assembly GCA_019097785.1 of Fraxinus excelsior. NCBI lineage: Eukaryota > Viridiplantae > Streptophyta > Magnoliopsida > Lamiales > Oleaceae > Fraxinus > Fraxinus excelsior. The sequence continues at coordinate 7,697,684 of CM032642.1, forward strand.
CCCATGATTTTTCATCAACAGTTCATTATTTTGTTCAGCCACAAGCAGGCAAGATATGACTTCAGAATACTTTTTGAAATCACGTTCACGATATTGCTGCTACAGAGCACATTCGAGGTTTGAAAGGTGGAAAACGTTTTCTCCAACATATCATCATCGGTGATTTTTTTCTCTACACAATATCAATTTTGAACATATTTTGAATAATTCAGAATTCTACTCACTAACAGTTTTGAAATCTTGCAAACGAATATGCATCCACTCATATCGGGCTTTAGGGAAGACTATAATCCTTTGATGATCAAATCGTTCAGTTAATTTTTTCCAAAGAATTTGTGGATCTTTTTCAGTGAGATATTCATTTTTCAATCCATCGTGAAGGTGATGGCGAAGGAAAATGAGTACTTTTGCACGATCTTACAGAGATTATTTGTTTTCTTCTTTTATTGTCTCTCTCAAACCTTTTAAGACCAGATGAAAATCAGCATCGAGTACCCATGACAAATAGTTTTTGCCAGATATGTCGGTGCAGCAAACTCAAGTTTTGTAATGTTTTCCATTCGAAGAATATAATTTAAACATTAATAGTCAATATTAATATAACATAAGTTACGTGTTTTCCCTCCGGAATAAACACTAATTTAAAATAGTATGTTCTTCGAAACATATACTATTTCGGGAGCACGTTGTATTTTAATATTACTTCAACAAGAGCAATATGTCAATATTCTTCTGAAATATTGAAAAATATTATTTATGCTCTTTAAGAGCAAGTAATATTCTTCTGGAATATTTATTATAGTGTTGTGTTACTTCAAGAGCAACAACATAATAAATTATTAATTTAAAGTTTATATAAGAACATCTAAAAATATTTAACAGGATTACAAATATTATTACCATATAAACAAGATATATAGAAATTAATTACCAAACGTGATGATTGCGGCACAAATATATACAAATTTTGGCACAAGGTACAAAATGCAGAAATATGAAATTGTGTGTAAAGAAAGAAAACAAATACACATGCATTACAAAAATGGTAATCATTATCTACTTTATACATTCTAACTTTGACTATGAACCATGGAATTATATGTAAACTATTACACACCATGGGAAGAGAGAGAGAGAGAGAGAGAGAGAGGAAACCATAAAGCATGAATTGTGAATTGCACGTGGCAGAACCATAAATCATGAAATGTGAATTGATTTGAATTCATTAATGCTTAATAATGTGAGAGTTAGAATTCATAAACCAATTACAAGAAAATTAGTGGCATGAATTAACGCATACGTGTCCTGAAGAGCATATATCCAAAATCCTAACTTGTTATTCTGTTTTTTCTTTCTTGCTTTGGGATGAATTAACGCTTTCGGCATTCTGCTTTTTCTTTCTTGCTTTGGAGGTTACTCTTCGTGTCTGTTCAATCTATTGAAAATTTTAATTGATGTCATGCTGATAACGTGCTATAAAAAGAAAGAAAAAGAGAATAAAATAAGAAAAGTCAATAGACTTCAGTGTATTATAATGAGAATCAAATCCCTATATTTATAGGACATCAATAGGGATACATATGGTAATAATATCTAGGGTTGCATGAGTACAAGTGTGATTCACATTAAACCATAATTTACTTTCCTTTTACAATAGGTTTGATATTTTATATCATTAACTATAGTAGTTTTGGTATTTAAGAAGAACCATATTATCTCTGAATTATTATTTGAAATTGACCTTAGTTATAAAAATTTCCGTTTTTAATACTCGACCAAGCATGTACCTAAGCCTGAGCATTTTAATCGGAACTAATACCCTTGAATCGAAACTGAACTGGAAACAAAGGTTCCAGTCTAGTTCTCAAAAAAATAAATTAGGAACTGAAATCGATAACCGATTCGGTCTGGTTCGGTTCTTGGTTCCCAAACTAAAACTGTGGGTACTCGAGTAGAACCGATTTTTATATAATTTTTTATTTATAATTATAGGCTATGTATATATATAACCTTACAATCCCAGTTTTGGTAGTAATTAATCTAAAACTCTAGACTCTAATCCTAAGAAATAAAGACTGGCTCCTACTTTTTAACATTTCAGCTCCCATCTAATTATTGCATTTCAAATTTTAGTACATATTAATCTTTACAATTTTGGATTTTTATGAATCAAAAAGTCCAAGCTAGATTGTGGTATAAGTTAATAAATCAAAATGTTTATTCTTTGCAATTTGAGCTTTTTACTTCCTTATATTGTTTACCAACTTAATTGATTTTTTAAGTTTTTTTATAATGCATAGCAAATGAACTTGATATTTCATTGCTTGGGTTGTGGTGTACCTTTTTGTTATCTTGAGTTTGTGGTTCTCTTCTCAAATATATTTTTTCCTTTTTTTTTTTATTCAAATAGAGTGAGTTCAATATATAGATTATAATCTCTTGATATTATATAGTTATATATCTAATTAATAATTTTATGTCAGTTCATTTTAAGAGTGGAAGAATTTAAATTTGTTCTTGATTAAATTATATGCTCTAATATACCTCGCTTATGAATTGAATAAGATGTGTTAAGAAAAAATAATTTATTCTCAAATTATATTTTAATTTTTGATATTTAAGTTTTTTTTTTTTTTTCATATTTTCATGGTTTTTAGAATCCACTATTTTGCTTCTTGAAGATTTTTTTAGTTGAACTTTCTCTCTTTCACAAATATTTTTACGTAGTAACATGTTAGTATATATATTAAAAGGGGTTTATTTGAAAATGTATAAAAAAAAATATTTGGATACAATCGAAATCGAATCAGAACCCATAGTTCAGAAATATTCGAAATATAATAGATAGTTTCGATTAGGGAACACTACATAAGTAAGGGGTTAAGTATCACCCATTTCAAAATTAAGAATAGATGTTTTAAATTTCAAATATTAGATTTTTATTAAAATTTATTTATGATTTAGTTAATTAATTAAATATATTAACGTCACAATTCCATATAATTTAGTCACAAGTTCCATATAATTGGTCACAAATCACAATTTTCATATTCACAAATTATTTTACGATCACAATTCAAAACTTTTATCGGTCACAATTTGTTCATTGGTCACAAATACATGCCACAATTTTTTTATTGATCACGAATCTATCAAATTAATAAGTCACACATTATTTTTTAGGTCACGTTATTTATTGGTCACAAAATATCCAATTTATCGGTCACAAATAACAAATGTTAAAGTCACAACTCAACTTCTTAGGTCACATTGGTCATAAAATATCCAATTGTCACAATCTCAAATAGTTGGTCACAAACACCCCACCCCATGCACATCCCACTTACAACCAACGCACCACCGCCATGACCACCACTATCATCACCAACCTTCACCGCCACTACCAGCAACTCCACCTACACCATCAACAAAAAATCAACCCAAACCCCTAACACCACCAAAATATGGAAACTACCACCACTCCAACAACAAAAATAAAAACCAACATCTCACCACCACAACCAGATCCACCACCACATGTAACATCACCATCACAACCTGTACCACTACTACCATCGCAGCACCAATAACCAGAAAAATGTCTCCCCACCGCCAAGGTCCCCGGAGACCCTACCATCATCATCCTCACCATCGCCGACGCAACCAGACTCATCGTTGACGCTAGCACCTCCACCTGCGCAACCAACAAAAACCACCCAACAACACCAAAACCACCCTAAACCAACAACATAAGCACCACCAATCCATAACCAGAGCCACCACCACTACCATCTCCATCACACCGCAACCACCAACCCCACTAAAAATTCCTAAACCGCCCTTGCCACTACGATCTCCACAAATCACACAAATCCACCACACCACAACCACAAATACACAAATCCACCACAACGTAATAGCCTTCACAATTCCACTAGATCATAATCGTGTTGCTGTCACCATCACAACAGAACTAAAGCAGCTGTAGGTTCACATCGCCACGCTGTGACGACACAGCGTAATGCAAAAACGATCTAAGGTGTCTCCGACAACGGCTGCTTCTCGACAACGACGACGACGACAGTTGTGGCTTCATTGTTCTCTCTCTCTCTATTTTTCTAAGAGGAGAAGGGACACGAGAGAGTGAATATAGAGATAGAGAGATTTTAGGGTTGGATGGATAGATATGGTATGGGGTGTGTATATAAATTATTTTATAATATTATTATTAAAAATAAAATATTAATTTATAATAATTAAATGAATATCTGATTTTTATATATGGGAAAAATTCATTAATCATACAAAACATCTTTCACATTTCAAAAATCAGATTTTTGACACACACATAATATATATATATATATATATATATATATATATATATATATATAATTAACCCACTCACCTCCACCACCCCCGCCGTTCCAACGACCGTCCGACGATCATTCCGGTCATCGTTCCGGCAACTACTCCGGCGACCGTTCCGACAACTACTCTAATTTCGGTAACAATTTCGGTGACTGTTCCGACGACGTTTCCGATTCCGACGACTGTTGCGATGACCATTCCGATGACTATTTTACGGTCACAGTTCAAAAATTTTGGAGGTCACAGGTAATTCGTTGATCACATATTTTAAAATTAGTTGGTCATAGATCAAAATTTATAGGTCACACGGTCACAGAATTCCAAATTAGTTGATCACAGAGTTTTTCACGGTGACAGATTATATAATTTTTAGGTCACAAATTATATTTTTTATCACAGGTTATCGAATTTTATGGTCACAAATTATATTTTTAGTCACAGATTACTTGTTGTATGGTCACAGCTCATGTCACAAGTCAGGTCACGTGTTATTTTCAAATGGTCACAACATGGTTGACTGAATATATCACACATGGCTTAGGTAACATCACATGGCTCAAGTCACAGTATAGGTCACAGCACAGGTCGCAGATCACAGCACATGTAACAGCACATGACTCAAGTCACAACGTTAGTCACGGGTCAACTAATGGGTCACATACCATCAGCCCCCTTCAATGTCTCCGCCGCCGCCGCCACCACACCACCACCACCACCGCCAACAACACCGACACCAACAATCACCTCCATCGCCACCCGAAATCATCACCACCCCCACCAAAGAATCCACAAAATCACCCCCAGCCACCGCCAAACCCCCCACCACCACACCCGCAACACACATACACCACCACCATATCTGTTTACACCATCCCTACCAAAAGAATCCACAAAACCATATCTCGCGCAAAGAGGCACTCATTTTGTCGGTGCGCGTGGCGGCTCAGATCCTCGACACTCTTAGCGCCGTTGTTCCGATGCAGTTGCCGATGAGAAAGGAGAGAATTGATCGTCAGTGATGGAGGAGAGAAGTGGGAGACGAGGAGAGAGATAAAGAAGTAAGAGAGAAATGATAATTGAATTTAGGGTTTGAGAATTATTTTAGGGGAGGGGAGGGGTGGGGTTAGGTGGGTGTATATAAATTAATTTTTATAATGTTATTATTATTATTTAATTAAATACTAAAAATCTGTATCTATATATAAAACTTTTGATTTTTGAACATTTGAACTTAAATTTGATTTATAAATTTGAATCTTGAACAGCAGGGAAATCTGTAATTACCACTTTATATATTTTGAAAAGCGACGCCCATTCCTACTTGCACCAACTCTAGATTGGTCCAGTCAATTAAGGCCCGTTAATATGTACGGCCCAAAACTATGTCTATCTTGGTAACCATTTCCTTGTTCAGTCATTCCCTAGACTCTTCAACGCTGCTCCATTTTTCCTCTGCCTTTACTGCATTTTCTCTTTCAATTGGCTTCGTCAACTAGCTCGTGCAATCAATAATGGCTGAAGTTGAAGCCTCCAATTCGCCGTCCCTAGCTGAGGTAATTCCTCTTTCTATATTCGCATTTAATTTTTATTGTTCTTATTATTTTCGGGTTTCTTTTCTTTTTTGTATATCGTTATTGAATTATTTTCCGTGAAATTATATTAGTAATATCTGAGTTCACCATCTATCAGATTAGATGTTTCCGCAACAATTTTGGTTAAATGTAATTGAATATTTTCGAGTTTAAATTCCAAGGAACTAATCTGTAAAATCGAACGCATCATAGGCAAATAAATAAATTTCTCGTCTTATGATGTATCATTAGGGTTTTATAGTGAATCAAGCACACTCGCATTGGGTTTGTAATCTGGGCGCTTCATATATTAGAGCTGTGTTAGAACTTTATCATATTTTAGGCTGGTCAAATATCAGTAGATAATATAAAAGAAACTCTTGCAATTTTAAGCTCACCAAAAACTCGCCAAAAGTTAAGAAGGCTAAAATATAGGTCTTGATTGGCTCGCTTACACCTTTTGTGGGTTTTGGCTAAATAGGAACATGATTGAAGACTTCTCTGGTACAACAGCTAAATCAAAAAAATAAAAAAAATAAAAAAATTCCCCCATGGAGGAGTGGAGAGGCTTTATAAATTGACAAAAGAAACTTATATGTACTTGGAGAAGTTCAAGTTCCTATCTCTTTATAAATGAGGACAATTTGCTATTCATTTTAGACATTGAAAATGAAAGTCATGCTTACACATGTATGGTGACATTGGTTGTCATAAATTTTTATTCTACATGTTATACGATTTTGAATAACTATGTAAAACTAGTGCTAGTTCCCTTTGTTCGGTAAAAAAAAATCTTTCTTTTAACTTCTAGTGTTCCTAAACTAAGCTTGCTTGTGAGCTTTTGCTTTCCATGTCAGAAATGATGATGAGTGGTGGTTTTTTCTTTTAACTATATGGCACAAGTCACAAATGTCATTATCATATTTTTGGACTGCGACAAATGAACTAAACCTGCGTTATTTTTTTCATGATCTTATTTGGTAGGCTTTCAGAACTCTGCAGCATGATAGGTATCAAATGTTACATGTTGAGGCTGTTCAAATTTTATTCAACCATCTTAACCCCCCAAAAAAGGATTATTTAGTTTCTACCATGTCAGGATTTTTGTAGTGGAATATAAGAAAACAAATATTTGGAACTTGTCCAGTGAACAGTCTCTTGGTACCACTTGTGGAACTAGCTCAAGAAGTTACCCTTTGCATTCTCTACCACTTATTTCCTTGTGATTCTGGGGTAATAATGTATAAAACCATGTAAATATATGCATTTCATGCGTCAAGAGTTGATTTGAAGTGTAGTGTATCAAAGCTTTCAGCACTTGAGTTGTATTAGGCTATTTTACCAGATGCAAGAGTCAGTTCAATCCTAGAATTGGTGGTAATTGTGTGACTAAAATTAAGCTTGAGTTCTGACTACGGTAAAATCTCCCTATTTATTTATGATACATTGATGAAATGAGAATTGTTATCATCTACGATTCTACAGATTACAAAGGCACCTCACGCACTATATTGTTATTCTTCCCTACTAACGCCTTCTCTCATTTTTCTTTCTGAATGCCGTGTTAACTTCTTCTCTGGTTTCTTAAAGAATTTATTTTCATTTGGAATTTATACCAAGTGCAAGTTTGTCATTGACATTAATTTTTAGTATCACTTATTTTTTAATATTGTATTCTGCATAATTTTTTATTTTGTTTTAGTATCTGATACACAATTTCTTCATTATAAATAAGAATCGAGGAAATGCAATTTTGTGACAGATTAAACATTATGTTTCAGAAGTTGCCTGTGATATTCTCCACATAGCTCTTGAAGTTTTTTCTACAACTAACCTTTCTTCTGCAATGAATGGTCTAAAACTTTTTGATCACCAATCAGACTGTCTAATAGTAAATTATAGGGGTATATGGAAAACTTATAGCTTGTTTGAGCCCCATTTTTTGATAAAAAATGCATTTTGGAATAGTGATTTGATGGAGAATGTGTGGTTAAAAATGAGAAAATTTTTTGGGTTTGCGTGTAATATTATTTTATTAAAAAATGTGTGGTTGAAAATAAGTTAAAAAAATGTATTTTGGAAATAATGGATACAAAACAAGGGCTTAATTACAAAATGTGTTATATACTAATTTTATGTTTTTAGTATACTTCCATCAATCAAAAGTTCTGTTTAACGCTAAGGGGCTAATCAAACAGGCAAGGTTATGGACGAAATTTTCTTTGTCAGAAATTATTGACATTTTTGGATCCTTAAAACAGTTTTATCATATGTATAATCCATAAATAGAAAAAGTGGAATACATATGGAATGCGGTAAATGGTAGTTACAAAATAACAAGGGCTGAATTGTTTCAATGGTTCGGTTCAATCATTTATAAAGGTGAATTGGTGACAATGTCACTTATAATGTTATGGGCATTGGTTTAAATGGAAAATCGAGTTTGAGTCAGTGTGATCAAAGATTCCTTTCAGATTTCAAGGAAACGTCTTCCACTTCTCAATAAGACAAGTCCTCATATGACCAAATGTTAGACTCTATGGAATAACATATATATCAGTTGTTGAACCAATTGACCTGTGGTTATGCAATGTGCATTTTCATCTTTTAATCACGCGTCCTATTCTTAGAGTTGACAGTAATGTTCCCAGAGATGTTGGAACATGGACCATTAATTTAAAAATAATTCTTATGAGAAGCCATTTGTCTTTGCATATGGTGGAAGGAAGTTAATGAAGATTGAGACAAGCAATCTAATAAAACTAGTTTAAGATCTTCAAATTATTCACCTTTCATTATTCAGTTCGACCTTTGTCCAGCCCGAGAAACCTTTGCACGCTTCAGTTACATTTTTTATGATTTAGATTATTCTTGTAGAATTCCAACGTGACACCAAAAGGCAACAAATTATTCTGGAGAGGGTCTTCCAGCAATATAACTGGCATAAGTTTTGTCTACCTTACTTTAAACATCCATGTCCTTGATGGCATTACAAATCATTTAGCAGATTTCTGAACTAATATTGTGTCTAGTGACCCCCTTATACGTGAACATTTTTATTTTCCTCGGTTCTAATGATTACTGAAGAGCTATAGAGATGAGAACATTGAAAAACCTAACTTTTCGAGAGAAACACTTTGAAAATAATAAAAATTAAATCTAATTCATTGTGGTTTGAATTGGTTTTGCTCGTTTTCGCTGGACTAATTACAGCATACCAATTGTGATTCTTGATGAATAGCAATATTTACTGAAGGAGAATGGGGCGAAAGTAGAAACTGCTGCAAAATCTGTGGAAGAAACTGGGGATGAGTCCTCGGTAAATGCTGTTGCCAAGGAAGTTGTTGCGAAAACTGAGGAAACCCCAGTTTCTGTTGATAGTGAAGTTTCCCCTGCTGCTGCTGAGGATAGTGGTAAGGACTCTGATAGTGATGCTGGAGAAAGCAAGGAAACCATTCCTATTGATGAAGCCACTGGTGAGGTCAATCCAACTGCCAGTGAAGAAAGCACCGACAGTGCTGAACCTGAGGATGCAGGTGAACAAGAAGCTGAAGAGACTCCAGAGATCAAGGTTAGCTTGACTAGACATCAATTATGGGCATTTTTATGTTCGTGGACTACTTGTCGTGTTCGCTTTATTGATTTATACTTTCTGTTGCTCCTCCTTGTGGTACCAGCTTGAGACGGCACCAGCTGATTTTCGTTTCCCTACAACAAATCAAACCAGGCACTGCTTCACTCGATATATTGAATACCACAGGTGGGTTAGACTAGTTGTGATGGTACCTTCTTTTAGCAATTTATGATCAATATTGCCTTTAGCTTCTCTACTAAATGGTCTTCTTCCTAGATGTGTTGCTGCAAAGGGTGAAGATGCTTCCGAGTGTAACAAGTTTGCCAAATATTACCGTTCCCTTTGTCCGGGTGAATGGGTATGTTTCATTTATTATATTGCAAAAGAAAAGAGATTTTCTACGTTCCTTTTGTCTTGATAGCAATGCATAACCCAGGGGAAAGTGAAGGAATGGGGATGGATGTGTGGGATTTTAATGGTACAAATCACTGTGTATAATTAATAAATAAGGAAAATGCAGCGGCTCACTTGCAATGATTTGATAGCATATTTATATTTTAGCAAGGGGTATTCAGTATTGCTAATTATGTTTAACCAACACCTTGGGAAGTATTGGACCTATATTTCATTGGAAATTTTTAGATTGTAACATTCTCATTTAGGTTCCTATATCTTCTGCAATGGGAAAATCTTCATTTTTCTTCAGAATGTTAAATTTTCTCTTGTTGCACCCTCACTGTTGCAAATACCGTGTTTGCTTTCTTCTTCAGTTTCTTCTCTTAGAAGAGCTCTTGTAGCTTGTCTGACTGGCAGGGTGGCTGCTGTTTTTTCTTCTTCTTTTACTTTATTTTTCTGCTCAGACAGGGTGGATGCTGTTTTTTATTCTTTTACTTCATTTTTCTGGCTGATGCAATCACTTCTGTCCTCGTAGTTGGACTGATGCCACTTCTTACTTTGCTTCATAATTTCGGCTTGAGCCATTTCATTTTTTTGACTTCTGAAATGCTAATAATTTGCTAAAGCCTTTTCCTTTTATTTTTATGGCTGCCTTTTAATTTCACTATCATTCTTTAGGAGATTTTCATATTAGCCATCAATGTGGACAGAGGCTTGAATTTGCATGTTAAATTTCAACAATTCTGCTATACAAAAACTAATCAGGTTCTTGCTTCACTTCAATTCCGAGGAAGCATCTCACAAGACCCAGATCTATCATCTAAAGTTGCTTCATCATCTTCCTTCTAAATTTGTCATTCATCATTCCATTTTTTCCATGTAAATCAGGTCCTCTGCATACAAATATATTGATAAAAATCCAGTGATGACTTACTTGGACTATTAGAAAATCCATGCTGTTGAAAGTATTGCTTTTTGCTTTCAACTTTCAAGCCGACGGGTTTTCCATATAAAGTATTCTGCAGTCAATTCCTAATTGTTGTGAAGGTTGTATTTTTATATGGAACATAGGGGAATCATCATCTTATTGTCATCAAGTTACTTAGTATTTCTGTTCCAAATCATTCCTAAATCCTATTTCCTCATCCACAATCTTGGGGATTTCCCAATTATTCGTGTTTGATGGGTGCTTTTTTTCAGAAATTCTAGGCATACGACTCAGGAGAATTGCCTTATCGGTCTTCTTGTTGTCATCAAGTTGTCTTGTATCTCTCTTCCCAATCATTCTGATTTCCTCATCGACATTCTTGGGGATTTACCAATCATCATCCGTGTTGAATAATGCTTTTTTTTTTTTCCTCCGAAAATCTAGGATCAAACAGTAAACAACTTCTTGGAAATCTAGCAAGCATTCGAAATAGGTTCTGAAAGGATTCTTTCTTAAAATCGTTTTTTTAATTATTGCATGTGTGAATTTGAAAAGAATGGACTTGATGTAGCACTTTTTACTGTTAACAAATCACTATTAAGTTCTAAATCGAGGTTTTTTATCTACTCGTGACTGCAGATCGAAAGATGGAATGAGCAGAGGGAAAACGGAACCTTTCCAGGTCCTCTGTAGATGGTGCACGCCGTTGAAGTTCCAGCAAACTTGTGACGTGCATAGTCTTTTTTTCTTGAGCAATTTGAGGGAATAAAAGTTTTTGGTGTGTCCGTCAGAACCGTCTAATACGGCCCCTTTGATTAAATTGTTATGAAAGAGTATTATACTATATGTTCACTTAAGATTGCAACAATAATCATAAATAAGTGTGTTACTACTCTTTTTAGCCCATGATTGATAGAGATTAAAATCACATTTTTAGTAAATTTTGATGAAAGTTAATGAAATTTGTGATTGAAAAGTTGTGGATTTCATGAAATTTTTAGTTAAAATTAATTGTTAATTTTAATAAGATTAATATTTAAATTTGATTAAAACCTAGCAGTGGCTTAAATCTGTTATTTCTTTCTACAGTTAATAAGTAAAATAGAAAACTCACTATTGACATCATTGCCGAGAAGTATGCAAGGCACTGTCTATGCTCAACTCAATACCTTTTATTATAAATACTTCGTCCTATAAAGATAGGTTTGTAATTTTTTTCATATTATGTTTCAAATTATAGGTCACTTTATTTGATGGTATAATTATTTTCTAATTCTTTATTATCTTTATTTAATGTGCATTGTTATAAGTAAATATGAACTACTTATATTTAAATGATTATTTAATGTAGGAATATATTAGGAAAAATGTAAGTAAAATTTTTATTATCAATTATATTAATTATATTTTTTAAATTTGTGTGAAAATTGAAGCATTGGGGTAGAGATGGCAAAAAAACCCGCCCCGCCCCGAATGGGGCGAAAAAAACCCGCCCGGCGAGGGTGCCCCGCCCTGTTAAAAAAAAAAATTTTTTTTTTTTTTTTAACGTTGTTTGTTTAATTTTGGACATTGTTTATTTTCATTGTTTGGTTTGGATATTGATATAATTATTTTAAGTATTATTTGTTTTGGATTATAAAATTTTGAATTTATTTAATTAGAAATTTTTGGTTTAAAAAAAAAAAAAAAACTAAATGGGGCATTAAATGGGGCAAAAATCCACCCCGCCCCGCCCCGTCCCCGTCCCCGCCCCGCCCGGTCAAAGGCGGGGCGGGGCGGGCGCGAGGATTGGCGGGGCGGGGGTGCCCCGCCTCGAACCCGCCCCGTTGCCATCACTACATTGGGGTATACTTTTTGAAGAAAAAAGCAAAAACTAAAAGAATCAGCACGAGCGGGTCTGGGGGCACGAATGCAACAATTTTTGCTTATATTGACATTTGCTTGTCTTTAGATTGATTTGATAGAAAATCGAAAAGGAATAATCAATCCTTATACTTTATTCAAATCATTTTCTTACATAAAAACTCTAGATCCATACTCCATATTGAAATCTGAAAAATTAACAGAAACATAAAATATACCTGAATCCTTGATAATTTGATTGTTAGTCTGAATGGATCACGATCTTCCAACTTGATTGTGATCTTCGCCTCAATTTTTTTGATCTCTAGTAATGGGATGTAGAGAATCTCAAAAGAACACAACAAATTGGGGACGATGACCCCATATATTCATAAGATAATGATCATTCATTTTCTTTAATTTGTTTTAAATCGATCCCTCAACAATCTAAAACAAACTTCTGATTTCTACATTTTAATTCCATGAAACCTGGTACTCATTAGTCAAAATTCATCTTTAATTGATCACTCTAATGACTAATATACTTTAAATAATAGTACCACACATTTTAATATAATACGTGTGGTCCCAAATATATTAGAATTTTCCAACAATCGTTCACTGGACCATACATGTAACTTTTCAAATGTGCACAACTTTATGAGCTCAAAATTTTGCTGCTATTATTATTATTATTATTATTATTATTATTATTATTATTATTATTATTATTATTATTATTATTAATCTCGTCCATCAATCATATTGATATAGGCTCAAAGTGATTTTGTCACATTTAACGTGACTAAATTTATCAATGATCACGTACACCCATACAACCAAATGACAGAGATCAATCATAGAAGTATAGCATAAAAATTACATGTTATGTGATCCAAACATGTCTATTTCCAACTAGTCCAACCTTATTTCTTAAGTGAGATCAATACTGAACATAATAATAGAGTGTAATGAACTGAATACTTTATTTCTGTACAGAATAATATCCAAATATACAAATGTGTCCAAAACATAAAGTAATGAAAATACAAACTCCCACTAAAACTTGATATCCTCATGATATACAACACTCATATGAGCAGTGTGCTCATAAAAGACCTTGGATGTCAGTCCCTTAGTAAGCGGATCCGCAATCATGGAGTTTGTCCCAATATGCTCTATGGAAATCTGTCCACTCTGTACTCTTTCCTTCACAACTAGGAACTTGATGTCAATGTGTTTTGACTTAGATGAGCTCCTGTTATTGGAATATAGAACGACTGAGTTATTGTCACAACATAACTTTAGTGGTCTTTCTACACCATTCAGAATACGCAGCCCAGTGACAAAATTTCACAACCATATTCCATGATTAGATGCCTCATAACATGCTATAAATTCTGCTGCCATGATAGAAAAAGCTATGAGTGTCTGCTTGGCACTCCTCCAGGAAATAGCTCATCTAGCTAATAGATAAATATAGTCTGATGTGGATCTCCTATTGTCTTGGCATCAGCAAAATTAGAATCGGAGTATCCTATGATCTCTAACTGATCTGATCTGATATAGGTGAGCATGTAATCCTTTGTTCTCTTCAAATACATCATAACCCTTTTGGTTGCTATCCAATGATCCATTCCAGGGTTACTCAAATATCTGCCGAACATTCCAACAATGAATGCTATGTTTGGACGTGTACAAACTTGAGCATACATAAGACTCCCAACAGCTGATGCATAGGGAATCTTCTGCATTTCCTTAACTTCAAGGTCATTTTGTGGGCATTGTTTGAGATTAAACTTGTCTCCCTTAGCGACACGGGTGTCACCTGATTTACAGTCCTGCATGCCAAACCTCTTAAGTACTTTATTGATATAGCCATTTTGTGACAATCCAAGAATACCTCGAGAGCGATCTCGATATATCTGAATCCCTAATACAAAAGAGACGTCACCAAGATATTTCATCTCAAAGTTCCTTGATAGAAATCTCTTGATTTCGTGCAATAAGCCTATATCACTAGTGGCAAGCAGTATGTCACCAACATACAAAACCAGGAAAATATGTTTACTCCCACTGAACTTGTGATACACACAATCATCAACAGCATTCATCTCGAAACCAAATGAGATAATTACTTGATAAAATTTGTGGTACCATTGACGGGAAGCTTGCTTGAGTCCATAAATGGATTTCTTTAATTTGCAAACCATATTTTTTGGGTCTCCGGACACAAAGTTTTCTGCTTGCACCATATAAATCATTTCATTAATATCACCAATGAGAAACGCCGTCTTCACATCCATCTAATGTAGCTCAAGATCAAAATACGCAACAAGTGTCATGATTGTCCTAAAAGAGTCTTTCATTGAAACTGGAGAGAAAGTCTCTTTGTAGTCAATACCTTCCTTTTGGGTAAAGCCTTTTTCTACAAGATGAGCCTTATATCTTTCCACATTACCATTCGAAACCTTTTTGGTTTTAAATATCCATTTGCAACCAATGAGTTTCGCACCTTCTGGTAATGGAACAAGATCTCAAATTTTATTGTCTTGTATAGACTTATACTCATCATTCAAGGCATCAATCCACTTTTGAGAGTTTGAACCCTGCATGGATTGATAGAAGTTGATTGGATCATCTTCCATTAATCTATTATTTTCCTCATGTTCATGGAGAAATACTATAAAATCATTCAAAATAGCATTTTTCCTTTCTCTCGTGGATCTTCTTAAATGTATTGATTCTTGAGGTTGTTGAGTTTGAACATCGGAATAATTACCTCATTTTGGATGGGAGGTTCTTCAACATTGTCTTGTTGAGATTCTGGATATACTTCTTGATCAATGACAGGTATAGGAACTTGTATATTGTCAAAAGTAATAGTATCCTCAACTTCATCCTCAAAGAAAATGTCTCTAACCTTATTTCTCCCCCCAAACTCAACATCCTAAAAAAATGTTGCATTTCCCGTTTCAAAAATTGACTTAGTTGTGGGATCATAAAATTTATAGCCCCTTGATTGCTCAGAATAACCAATAAAATAGCTGCTTACTGTTTTGGAGTCCAATTTCTTTTCATGTGGCCTATAAGGCCTAGCCTCAGCTGGATATCCCCAAATATGAAAATGCTTTAGACTAGGCTTTTCTACCTATCCAAAGCTCATAAGGTGTTTTGGTAGCAGCCTTAGTTGGTACTCTATTCAGAAAAGAAGCTGCAGTCTTTAATGCTTCTTCCCAGAGTGATTTTGGTAAAGTAGAATGACTAATCATACTCCTTACAATATCCTTAAGAGTTATGTTTCGTTTTTAAGCTACACCATTCATGCTAGGCATCCCTAGCATGGTGTATTGTGGGACGATTCCACATTCCTCTAGGTATTTAGCAAATGGTCATGTACATTGTTCACCTGAACCGTCATTTTTGCCGTAGTACTCACCACCACGGTCAGACCTAATGCTTTTTATCATTTTGTTGAGTTGATTCTCAACCTTAGTTTTAAACACCTTGAACATGTCTAGTGACTCAGACTTTTCATGAATAAGATATAGGTACCCATAACGTGAGTAATCATCTATGAATAATATAAAATATTGTTGACCATTCCAAGAAGCCGTAGGGAATGGTCCACAAATATCTGTGTGTATCAAATCTAAGACATCTGAAGTTCTATTAGCACCTAATCCTTTTGTTTTGGTCTATTTTCTCTTGATACATTCAATACATACATCAAATCTGTGAGGTCAAGGGAATCCAAAATACCATCTGACACAAGCCGTTTAACTCTAGATTTAGAGATGTGACCTAAGCGCTTGTGGCATAATTTTACTGAATTTTCTTTATTTAATTTGTGTTTAGTACCACGTGTTTCCACATGCATATTTTCATTATATGATGCAATAGTATCAAGCAAGTATAGGTTATCATATGCAGATAATAAACCAGTACCAATAATATTGAAATTTAAAGAAAGACTAAACTGATTGTTTCCAAATGAAAAACAATAACCAAATTTGTCCAACAAAGAAATAGAAACCAAATTCCGTCTAAAAGACAGTACAACTTTAGTGTCTTCCAAATCAAAATAATATCTGATTCCCAACAATAACTTAAAAATGCCTATTACATCAACTTCCACCGACTTGTCATCACCAACATAGATGTATCTTTCACCATCATTTGGTTTTCGGTAGCTCAAGTATCCCTACATAGAAATACTTATGTGAGTAGTAGCACCATAATCTAACCACAAAGTATTTCTAGGTATTGAAGCTAAATTAACCTCAAAACAGACCAAAGTGAGATTTGTACCTTTCTTTGCATGTCAGGCGAGATATTTGGTACAATTCTTCTTCACATATCCAGTATTTTTGCAAAATAAACATGCCTCTTTGTTGTCCTCTTGCTATTTCTTTTATGCTGGACCCTTAGGAGCAGCTTGATATTTCTTCTTTCTTTTCTTGCCCTTATCTTTAGAAGTGCTTGCCAAGTGAACATTTTCAGTTCTATCTTGTTTCAACCTTTCTTCCTCTTGTACACAATATGAAATGAGTTCATTTAGAGACCATTTCTCCTTCTGGTAGTTATAACTGACCTTAAATTGACTGAACTGTGCAGGAAGCGATACCAATATGAGATGTACGAGCAAGTCATCAGACAGCTCGAGCTTTAGTGCCTTAAGCTTAGAAGCAATGTGAGGCATCTCCATGATGTACTCCATTATGTTTCCTTTGCCTTTATACTTCATTGAAATCAAGCCTTGCAAAAGCGTGTTTGTTTCAGCTTTATCGTTTTTCGCAAAACGTTTTTCAATTTCGGCAAGAAATTTTTTGGCATTAGTCACTTCTTCGGATACTATGCCTCGAAAGGCTTCCGGAATGCCGTACTTAATGATCATCAAACTCGTACGATTTGAACGTTCCCACTTCTCAAAGTTCCTCTTTTCATCAGATGAACTTTCATCCGTCAGATGAGTGGGTTGCTCAATTCAGAGCGCAAGGTCTAGATCCATGCAGCCGAGAACAATTAATACGTTCTCTATCCAATCCTTGAAGTTTGTCCGATTTAGCTTGGGAATAGAGTTAATATTTGCAGATATTGTAGTAGCAGATGAATTAGCTGTAGAGAGAAAATGGAAGAATTATGCTCACATCAATATTAAGATTCAATAATCAATTAATTAAAATCATAGTAAGTCCCATCTCAAGATACCTAGCACATCATTAATATTAAGTCTTTGGACAGTAATATTAACTATAAGTGGTACTCTTGGTGTAGTGATCAAACATTGACGATAAATCCTGTCAAATAATAAACCCATCTTTGGATTGATTTATTATTCACATGGAAACATTATAATTGTCACATATTTACCACCACAAGTGTGTATCAAATTCGACCAAATATTAACTTTCCTTCAGGCCGGCTAATATCCGTATAAACAAGCATACACACGAATTCCTTCTAATATTCTAAGTTAATTAATTTCCACAAGAGATGTTGCTTTGTCAACATATTGCTTCAATCAATTCACTTTTGAATATTATAAACTCAATTGAGTCCTTTATACCATAATTTGATAAGCAGAATACTTAATTTTATTTATCTTGAAACTTTAAGAGCCTAAGGGTTAATAATTCAATACTTTAGGGATCGAAATTAATTAATTCAAAACTTTATGTGTCAATAATTAATTATTGAAAACTTTAGGGACCCAAAAATTAATTATTCAAAACTTTAGGGGTTGATTGTTAATAATTGAAAAGTTTAGGAGTTAAAAAATCAATTATGTTGCACCATAGGGGCCAAACTAAACCAATTATGAACATCCAAGAGCTTAATAATTAAATTCAGAATTTAAAGGGCCCAAATTAATTAATTTCAGAACTTCAGGGGCTGAATTATTAAAACCCATAACCTTAAGGCCCAATTACGATTAATTTTAAACTGTAGGGACTGAATTATAAAATTTAACCCTAATTTTAAATTGCAATTAGAGCTTTAGAATGTTTAATTTGCAGCCTATACCCCCGCTCCAAACATTCCAAACTGAAACATTGATGGAAGAAAATGCCCCTTCATCTTTTCCCATAACCGAAAAATTATGGAGGGCTCCGATACCACTTGATAGAAAATCGAAAAGGAATAATCAATCCATATATTTTATTCAAATCATTTTCTCACATAAAAACCCTAGATCCATACTAAATATTGAAATCTGAAAAATTAACAGAAACATAAAACATACCTGTATCCATGATAATATGATTGTTAGCCTGAATGGATCACGATCTTCCAACTTGATTGTGATCTTCGCCTCAATTTTTTTGATCTCTAGTGATGGGATGTAGAGAATCTCAAAAGAACACAACAAATTGTGGACCATGACCCCATAATTCATAAGATAATGACCATTCATTATATTTCATTTGTTTTAAATCGGCCCCTCAACAATTTAAAACAAATTTTCGATCTCTACACTATAATTTCATGAAACATAGTACCCATTAGTCAAATTCATCTTTAGTGGATCACTCTAATGACTAATATATTTTAAATAATAGCACCACACATTTTAATAGGTTACGTGTGACCCCAAATATGTTAGAATTTTCCAACATGGTTTCCTTGTTCTAATTTGTTGGAGATTGTTTCTTTCATAAATAAGGTCAAGCGTTCAAGGAATGGTATTTTCCTTTCCTTAACTTCCTTTTTTTCCCACCCCACCACCACCAAAAAAAATAATAATAATAATAATAAAAAAGAAGAAGAAGAAGAAAAACATTTTTGATACCTAAGTGGCTACCATGGTCTAATTTTGTGTTCATCGAGTGCTTCATTCATATTAGCCATGCAAACTTTAGTCGATAGCAGTTATATTCTAATTCAGCATACAAGTAACATGCAAAGATTATAGAATCTAAATCTTATTAATGGTTGTCAATTGTCATCGGTATCTATAGTAGTTAAACTTTCAATGAGATCTCAATAGTGCCATTAAAATTGATTTGTCTCACCGAATTTTTGATTAGGTTACTGAACTTCAACTAAATTTCAAGTTTCGCTACATCATTATGTGCAGCCTTCCAAATTGACAAAATTTGCTTGATTGACGGTAATATTGTCATTCTGTGGTATTCCAACTTACCACTGCTATATGTCATAAAAGTGTTAAATAAAATAACATCTTTTTAACATTTTTATTTAAAGAAATTATCATAATCATCATTTTACAATTTTCGATTTTAGGTGTCACGTAGCGATTACATGAAAGATTAAGAATCAATTTTGTATGGCATTTGAAAAGTTATAATGAGCTTTTGGACCTATTTGACTAATATCATTGGGGGGAGGCTTTTAGAGGAAATCGGTCCAGTGTGGCTTCCTCCAAAAACATTCCGGAATAGAAAGCTCTTCTAAAATTTAGTTTTTAAGCAAAAACTAAGATAGTTTCCTTTTAAAGTGCTTCTACATGAATCGAAAATTAGAGCAAAAGTTATATCAAATGAGCCCTAGCTATAATATAATTGTCAACTAAGTAATTTATGTTAGTTTTAGAGATGATAGATGACGAAATATGATAGATCGACTAAATTGAAGACTATCATATTGATTTGTAATAGCTCACAGTTAACTTCTATTTGAATCGCGAATAAATTTAGCCCCCACTTGAGAATTTATGTATAATGGGCTCCAAGCCAATTTACAAATAGTATTATCATTGTGCAATTTCTTTACTCGAACTAAAATCATATAATAGAATAGTAGTACTAAGTTTATAATATGCTCGCGTTATGTTAAAATGGAGACTTGCAAATGTTAGGCATAAACCACCCGAGTCCTCGGTTAAGCCTACTAAGCTATCGGTTGACCAACATAACTGAAGTAATGAATTAGTCTCTTTTGGAGTCCCTCCTAGCAGAAACGGAGCTAGAATAGAAGAATTGTGGGGACAATTTTCACAAAATTTTAATTGTGGAAGCAAAAAAATTGAAAATTATAAGGATTTTTTTTTAAAAAATCTTGGGCAAACAGTTAAGGAGGTCATTGTAGTTCTTCAAACACATTAAACACGTACCATTTGAAGATCTCTATGATAAAATTAGCGATCATGAGATTTATCTTACTTACGTCGATTATCTCTTTATTTACTCCTCTCTCTGTCGAAGTCACTTACTACAGTCCTCATTCCTATAATCGATCCAATAACTACGACTACACTCCTCTTGCCTCATGCTTGGAGTATTCTCCCTCCCCAATCTTAGGTCTTCTCATCACCGCCATCTTTTGCTCCTGCTCGTGTCAACTCCCTTCACAGTGTTGAAAATAAGAGTTGAGAGAGAAGTTGGTTGTTTGACAGGAGAGTAAATCTAATTCTTTCTAGAGGAAATTACATAAAATGTCATTTTTTGGCTTTACATTTTTAAAAATGACACTTTTTTAAAGCTTTTGCAAGATTATCATTTTTGGACAATTTTACCCCTTTGGAGAATTTAAATACTCAATCCACTATTGAGTTGACAACTTTAAAAATCTGGCACTACTACCTTTTTGAGTTGCCAGAATTTTTAGGGGCTATTTCTTTTGTTTTTTTTTTTTTAAAAAAATTAACCTAAAATTGTCCACTTCAGCCCAAGAGTCTTCACTTTCGACTCTCGATTTTCCTCCAGGCCCTCAACCGTGCACGCCAGACGGAAGTCCAGAGACCAGACGGCAAACGCTTTCAGCCCAGAACTAGAAGTTGTAACCGTGCGCTTATCCGACCGTGACTCCTCCCGTTCGCCTGGGCCCGTGAGGGAGAAATAATCGAACAAACGAGTCAGTTTTTTCCTATTTTAGTTTTCCTTTGAACGTGCTTAATTTATGTTGCTGTTTAATTGAAATATAAGATTCACAATTTTTTTTTTTTTGTGGAAGTATCTTAAGTGAGGGAGCTCTTTAAATTAGGGAAAGCATAATATTGGGGATTTCTACAAAATAAGGTGCTATGGCCTTTCGACAGATTGGGGGGGGGGATATATTAGTCATTCACATATTATGAGTTGTTTTGGCGAGAGATGCCTCTTGAAAGATCAAGAGTTCATTTGTGTGAAAATGAAAAAATAAAATAAAAATGGAACTACTACACAATAATCCCTCCTACCATATTCGCTAAGTGCCTATGAAATGCATACCCATAGCATAGTAATTTTTGCTATTTCTATTTATTCTTTCGTTAGTCATTGTTGTCCGGTTCCATATTCGTTCATTATTTCAATCTTTTCGGACCATGTTTCCCAACCTTTTCAAGTAGGTCTGCCCCTTTCTAGTATATCCCCATTTGACAAATATGCAAAATTATTTGAGTCTATGATTGCCTCAATTTAGTGGGAGGATTGAGAGAAATCACTTTCTGGTTGGGTGACTTTTAAGATGGGATATATATATATATATATATGATGATTATGACGATATATACACATTGGTGGGCCATTGAAGGAAAATGAATTTCTAGTGGTTACTTAATGGGTTAGTGATAGAAGAATGAACATGAAATCATTATTATTAATATTTCTTTGCTTTAACATTGAATGAATAAAATTTTATCTGATTCAGTGTACCAAATGTGCATTTCTTCTTCATTTGCCAACTCAATCGAATGAGCTTTGAATAAAGGATAAAAGCAACACCTCATCTACGGGATAAAAATTGACCTCCATTTAACTTCTAAATTTGGCATTTTGTAGATTTGATTGTGTCCATCATTGCAGATAAGGACTCGGGTTTGGGTAGCAGCCGAGGTAAGAGATTATATCGGTCAACAAATTCAACTCGTCACATTCCAAGGTAAGAAGACGAATTTGTTTTAACTTTTATTGTTTTGATTTTAAAGCAATGGCGTAAAAAATGTCTTGTGTTGATTTTGGTATGAAACTAACTTACTTCAATGAGTCTGGTGTTCTTGATAATCTGTAAAGAAGATGATGTTGGGGAAAATTATGTGAACTCCTCCGGAATTATGTTCATTATTTAAATTTGGAGGTGTTCTTTATTTGATTACTTTAAGTAGCATTTGCATTTATATGTTTTGAAACTAAGCTAAGCTCGTCTTAGACATTATAGGTAGAAAGCTTGTAAGTACAAGTAGAAAGCTTCTACACAGTCAACTAATTAGAATTATTTTGAGCTTCATTTTTATTGGGAAGCAATTCATTAGTTATAGACTATCTAGTTTAATTTATGTGATAATGAATCATTGATATCTCATGTGATGTTAATATATGTGATTGATTAATGATTTGTGATTACCTCGTTTGTTTTGTGATATATGAGATTGAGGAAATTGCACTAGGTGTCAATTTTTAGCATTGACAATGGATTCGAAATCCAACACAACTCTACCCTCTGTTACATTGACTACAAAGATGTTATCTCTATTCAAGACGGACATCAAATTGCCATACAAACCTTTCCAGAGTGTAGTTCCAGTTCGTAGTATGTGCCAACTATCGAGAACGACAGAGACAATCTGTCGGAAACGGCATATGAACTGTCGGGTTTTCAAGTGTAGTTACATTTTATCGTCTGTCCTAATTGTCGAAAATGACAGAGACAATATGTCGGGAACGACATATAAACTGTAGGGTTTTCATGTGTAGTTATACTTTGTAGTCTGTCCTAACTGTCAAGAACGACTATAACAAGCTGTTAGGAACAACAGATGAAGTGTCGACATATCATATAGTGTAATGTAAATGAATCCGTATGTGTTGTGAACGTGAAGATGTCTTACTAGTATGTGCAAATCACAATCGAATTTTGAATGATAATGTAAGTTCGAAATATTAGCAAGTTGAAAAGAGTAATATGCGAACGTAAAGAGCAATAACGTATGCAAACCATAATGAAAAGAAAACAATGACATAATTGTAATTTGCATAAGCTTACATTATGTTGTTAGTTAGATAGAGCACCTTGTTTAACTGATATCTAAAAGATTAAAAATCTTTTAGGGAAGTATATAGTTGTTTTGTAACAGCCTGAAATTACTGGGCAGTCCTATTGTTAGAGTTCTATTTTATTGTTCGACACAGTTTATCTCTTTTGTCCTATAAATAAGACCACATAGTAAACTTACTGTAGTGCTCGGATCTGTAGGGACCAACAAATGCATGAATTAGGGAAGTGTCATAAATGAATCTAGAAAGTGAATCTACTAGGCACATTATCTTCTTCGAATTTATCAAAAGATGGTTCATCGTTTGATAAACAATCTATGTGAAATCCAAGCACTGTTTGACTTAAGTATAGACCACCATAAATGTGTAATTCTTGCCTAGTAGTTATTAACTACTCTTTCAAAATCGCATTCTTGACAACATTTCTTGTTCTCTTCATACATTGGTCACATGTTGTCCAGTGTCTCAATGTATGACTAGTTGGCTCTTGTCATATGATCCACGTATTTTGATTATTCATGATTACATGGCATGTTCGTCAGTTGGATCCAACACTTACAAATCCTATCATTTTATATACCAGGAGAAGCCACCAGTTAATAGCATATTCTACTCCCAGAGGGGAGATACACATTTTGCTAGTTAGTACTGTTTTGAGAGAAAATAGAATGTTTAATTTGCATCTGCAGCTCCGAATGACGTGCAAAATGACCTGTACATTCTCCATAACCACCGCGAGGTATGTGTGCAAATTGTTTTATAACTTCTAATTCAAAGCTCGTTATGTGTAAGACGACTGGATGGAATAACCTGAGTTTTCTGACTCACTATAACAATCTGTAGGTTACAAAAACGACTTTGCCCTTGACATGAATCAGATGCCGGAAGAACACGAGTTCGCGTTGGGTGGCGGAGACCCCGAATTGAATGAAATGCTCATGTTTATGCTTGTTTAATTTTTGTTTAGTTTGGCACAAATTATATACAATTATTTGGAGTATGACGATTCCCTCTAAGATATGAGATAATTATTTGAAAACTATTGAAGAGATTCAAGATCTACAGACTATCTGCCACATTTTTTCTACGCTTTAATTCAGGGTATGGACTATCAATCTAATTTGTGTTTTGGTATATAATATTCCTTTAAGTTGTATAAATGTTGGGATAACAATTAACCACCTATTATTATATTTTAGTGTTAGTTTCCATAGTTTGGTTTTGAATGGTTGTTAGGATTTTAATGCATTTTCAATTATACAGCTGATAATTGAATTGATTTGTGATTTCTTTTGACATTCGAGAAAATAAATAGAAATTATAGCACGTAATAACAATATTGTAAAGTTTGTTAGGAGCTGTAAATATACCTCTAATTCTTCGCACGATCTTATGAATGTTCATATGTTTCAATATATCTTCATGTGCTAGTAACATCGTCCATAGAATACATTAACCTCCTCACATATTCTGATAAATTAAATTCCAGTTTGACTCTGACTATTTTTGTACATTTCATTTCTTTTGTTCAGTTCGCCGACCTTCATTACCCTATAAGGAGATTATCGCACATTGTTTTTCCATTGTTATGTAGTGGCGGAAGCACCAGTTGTAGGATGAACGTATGGCCAGGTAGAAACATAGTAGGATATGCATGGCAATCAGAGTGACGACACAGGGACCACTTCAGGAGCGATGGAGGTGGAAGGTAACTTCTTCTCACTACATTTCAACCTACCCAAATCGTCCAACAGCTTCTCAAGTACATGAGGACAAACACATATTTCATTGCCTTATTTCGAACTAAATATTTGTCTATTATTTCTGTTCGGTAGGTGGTGCGACCGAACACCCAGTTAAGCCCCAGCGGTCCCTATTCGCAGGAGGCTTTCCACTTGCCTTCGAGTGCCTGTAGGATCAACCAGGATGCCGTACACTAGGGGTAAGAGGCAAACACGAAAGGAATAGTTGAGATGATTTTTGTATGTTTCATTTCTTTTGTTCTGGTGACTATCAAGTAACTCTGGTTTTGTGAACGTCTACGTAATGTGACTTCAAGGGACATAGTTTTGTGAACACTTCATTTCATTTCATTCTTCATAAATCTACGTGGAAGGTTGTTTTGTAATGTTGATCCTGGTTAATGGCACATTAAATATTGTGTTCAAGTAAATTTCAAAATTTTGTAATTTTATGAATTGTTTCAAACATTTCGTCGCATATGACAAGCGGTGCATTATCTGTACATTGATGTATATTATGAAAATAATGACATCGAGAATAATAACTTATTACTTAAGAATAATAAAATTCGCATATACAGCTTATTTACGATTTACAAATGACTGTGGTAATTAATTATTTGTACATTGTAATTATAAATTTCAGTACACTTCCCGTATTGGTAGGATAGGCCAATTGTCTTGCACATTTAATTTTGACAGTGGACTAGGCGGTTGGCAACCTGAGAATCATAAATGTTCCATCACCTAGCCCAGTATAAATAGCATGTCCACTTCTCATACAAGTAACACTTGAAAACCCCACATGTAAGGGCAATTGATACACAACAGATTCCTATATGTGATAATTCGAACCTATGGCTTCCTCCACTACGAGCAATGACACCGAGCTATTGAACAAGCCGACGCCGATGCCCGGCTCGTCTGTGGACTTTCCCATCATAATTTCGTCGAATGATGAGGAGGACGTCCCTAGAAGTGGTTGGAGAGTCACTTCCCCTGCTCCGTTTCCCGACCTCGACACACCCACGAGCGAAGAATCGCAATTACCTAACAGTGTGCTACACAATGTATTCTAGAACCCCGTTATGTCCTCTGATGATTCTGATGATGAACGTGCGGCCCCCATCGCATGAGCTCCTAAAATAATTATCATATCGTCCGATGACTTTGATGATGACAATAGTGCAGATTCCGGATCCATGTGCAATGAATAGTAGACCGGTGATGGGATAACATCGCGTAACTAAATAAGTGTTCGTTAAATATGTATATAACTTTTGCTATGGGATGAACGTGGAATCTGATAGGGAAAGAACCATAAAATTAGTTGTGTTAGGATGTGTTACAAATACATCTTAAACGACAGCCTCAAATTTTGTACGTTTTATTCGGGGGCCTTTCTTTACGTTAATATTACGTTCATCCAAGTATTTTGCGCATATTTAGTAATGATCATTAATGAAATCCACGGGCAACAATGTCCCTTTTGTACTATTTTTGCCACTTCAATTGTTGTCTTATTCGAACTATCAAGAACTACAAAGAAAATCTGTCGGGATTAACAGATGAAGTGTCGGGGGTGCTGCAAACTATGTATATCATGTCGGTTTCAGCACACACAAGCATAATTTGAAATGAGGACACAAATGATCACAGACAGAACAACATAATTACATATGTTAATTTCCAAGTACATTCAGAGACAAAACAATGTAACTACATATGGTAGGTGGCCAGTACATTAACAATCAAAACAACGTAATTACATATGGTAGGTGGCCGGTACATGAACAGACAAAACAACGTTATTATATATTGCAATGTTAACTGGATTGCATTACGAGGGTGTTCGTGCATGTGGTTCGGTTATGTCCAAATTTGGTACACCTCATGTCCTCATTATGTACGTTTTGATGAACATCCCCTACGACAAACAAACGATCCGACCAATTTGTATCTGTTTCCATGCCAAGACTTGGGGGCTCGGCTTCTAAAATAGTAACGCAAATTGCAGTTTCCTTATGAACCGATATGTACCAATTGAGGTCTTCTTCTTCGCGTATTTCAGCCGGAGGTACATTTAAGTTGGGGACTCTGAACTTCAATTCAATTTTACTGTTGAGATCAACAATACCAAGTTTTTCCTTCAACCTAAAGCAGGTCTGGCTACCATAATATTTGTGGGCACTAAAATGGAAGTGGTTTTGTCCCCTCTCCACTTCCATTCATCGTCCACATTTGCGAAATTTTCCCATAAGAGACGATGAATTTCAAATCATCACTCATACCTGAAATGTTGGGACTACAACTGTAAGCAGTTGGCATAATCAATATATCGACATTGAATACCATCAAATGTGGAAAACATCTAATCAAGGTTTTCAACAGTTCTCAAGTGTCAAAATCGATAGTTGAATTGTGTATCCCAACAGTTCGTAAACTGTCGAATTCGACATTTTAACTGTCGGGACCCTACGATTTGAAACACTATATTCAATCATTTCAGTACGAATTGTCGGGTTGGTTTCAAAACAGTTATTTTAGAAATTTTTAGGAGAACATTATTGTAGAACATTAAATGTGATAATCAATTCTCATTCAACATGACAATGTATTTTGAAAAAAAAAAGTCAATGCTTAATTAAATATGGAATCGATCACATTTAATGAACCAAATATATGTACCGTAAAAAAAATTCAAAAATGAAAGAAATCAATGAGTAATAGTTTCAAAAATTGGAATTTATTATCACCATGTTGTATTTAAAATTTACGAAATAATGAGCTAAGAGATGGAAATATAAACAATTTCTAATAGCTAACATCTCAAAATGGATGATCAATTAAATACTCATGTGTTATTGATGAAGGAATGAATGAAGAAGATGAAGTTCTTGGAAGAAAATATGTGTTTATGGATGAAGATTTAGGACTTAGGGTTTGTTTATGTTAGATTTTGAATTTCTTTTATTTCTTTTTTGGAAGAAAATAAATTTTATTCAATATAATATACATATATACAATGAATAAAATAATAAAAGTTTAATCATCAAATCAAACCATGAATGGCATTCCAATCAAGCATTAATTGCTCTTACAAAGGTGGCCTAAGTAGGGGTGGGCGTGGGTTGGGTTGGGTTGGGTCGATTTTTACCCCAACCCAACATTGTCAGTTTATTTGAAATCCAACCTAACCCAACCCAATTATGTGTCGGTCGGATTGGGTTGGGTTGGTCGGTTTGAGATAAACTAATTGCACAGAAAGTTAAAATCATCCAATTTTTTGATGTAAAATAACATAAATATAGTCATCCAATGTCAATAAACTAATTCCACGTGCTAAAGTCAAACAAAAGTAATAGTGGAAAAACTTGACATACTATCAACAATATAACAGCTTCAATAGCATCCTTTATATAAATAAAGGTTCCCTGTGATTGGCCACCATCTACAATCTTAAGTGGTTCACGCCTTAGGAGATTCTGCACAACACAAGAGGATTACCAAAAAGAAAATAAGATGTGTGGAAATCACTGGCGTGAATTTTAATTCTATAAGGGATAAATCAACTTACATTGCTAAGGCAGGCTAGAACTCTTGGAACACTTTCATTGGGACTGTCGATTCCAGGTATGAAATCCATTCGGGGACCAATCCAATTAAAAGGCATCACAATGGTAAACTCAAGACCATTCTCAGCACCCTCGGCTATGGAATAATTGAGTGAGGAATAAATAATGCAGGTTCCAATACCAAAACAACAAGAGGTATCAACTTAAGTTCACTTACCATAAATCAATCTCTCAATCAGTTGCTTTGCACATGCGTATGACCATCTTTGCTTCTCAATTGGGCCAAAAATGCAAGGGGATGCATCTTCTTAAAGAACATAATATGCAGGATCCTGATGACAAGTAATGATTCAGAAGATTTTCTATGAAAAATTATATTAAATGTTTAATACTCCTTTGCTGACAACACAAGTTATCTCATCAATAGACATCTTTACAAAATACACTAGTTTCCTCCACCATTTTCTTATAGTCAAAATCCAAAACACATTCATGGAAAGTTTTGGGAATTCTAGTTGATAATCACAAATCGCTAATTGAATTACCCAAAATCAGAGGATTAACGAATTAAACTCACATTCAATATATAGATCGAATAATTACTAAACAACTAACAACGGTCAAATAAGAAATGAATAAATTAATCACAAAATTTAAATCTCCAATCGGAAAACGAAAAAGAAACTGGATGTGAGCTTCAAAACTTACTGTGGTAATTGAAGGTAAATTATTGAGCCGATCGCGATCCGATAAAGAATCTTAATCTGCAAATTTGTGATGTTTTGATATGTCAGTGCTGGATGCACTCTTATAAAAAATGAAAAATGGGTTGCGAGGGATAAAAATGAACTTTGAACAGTTGTTCTAAAGCTTGTACAAGAACTTGAAAACCTAAAAGAAATAATACTCAACATACCTGACACCATTGTGAAACAAGATGTGCCGCTGTGTGGGTGGGGAGGGTTGGGATGGTCGGAGAGGAGAGGATAGGAGAGATAGGGGGATTGAGCGAGAGAGCAAAGTACTGCGCCACTGCGTGATTCGTGAAGGCGATTTGGCTTTTTAGCCTTTAGGGTTTGGTTTTTAACGTCGTTTTTTTTTTGGGTTTCGATTGGGTTTGGGTTGTTAACCCATAACCCGACCCGATTACCTAACCCGAAACCCGCCCAAAAAAGCAAAAAATCGACCGAAACTGGTCAGTTTAGGTCGGGTTGGTTTAGGTTTTGCCCATCCCTAGATCCAAGGGTAATTTGGACCTTTTATAACAAAAAAGTGACATTTTCGAACAAATTTAGTGCACATCCAAATTTTTTATGAATTTTCAAATTTAGTGACATTTATGAAAATCTCCCTTCTTTCTATCCCCATTATGGATATTTCCACCATTGTCTTAGTAAAATTTATTGATAATGTACAATTCCTGAAGTCCAAGTTTATTCATTTATGTTAGGTTCAGGAATTGCATTTAAATTATCCACGTTGCGCGAACCCAAAATGTTTTTAATTTCCTGAATTTATTTTGATGGTATAGTCTGATAATTCGTTGTAATATGCGAGCCTAGAAAGTTGTTAACGAACTCTTGCCTTGGCTTCTTAGAAAGATGAGATTAATAAGATACCTAATTGACTTTTTGCTAAAATGAAGTTGAATATCTTCAGTGATTGTTAGTAGAGCACACAAATATCTCCTTTATGAAGTTTGAGCTTAACTTTTTATGTTAAGATATAAACTTGTGAAGTGTGTGTAAATCAAAGGTTTAGATGTTGCATTTACCAAGGTTGATCCACTCATTAATGAAGGATGACGTGTGATCAAGTGAAAAGACATGTCCATCATTGTAGCCTCCAGTTATGCATTTCAAGGTGCATGCATAGCTTGAATTTATGTGCAACAAACGTGCTTGATCTGATCCATGCATTTTAAATATTTTTAGTGTCTTTTGTGTTCAAATGCTATGATCATTTTCGACATAATTACAGTTCTATTTCAGAACTATTGAATTCATGTTTTTCTCCCTTTTTTTCTTAAGATTCTATTCTTCGGCTATTGTGTAGCAAACAATAAAAGTGATTTCCGGCAAGCTTCTTCTAAAATTTTCAATTTCTTTTCTAGGTACGTGTTTTTCATGTTCCTTTTTATTGCATATTTTCAATTTTTTGTTCATTGTTTGTTGTGTTCCGATGACTTTCTTGTTTTGAAAGTTGTAGAAAATTATTTTCATAGAATGTCTTCCCAAAGTGACTTCCAAAATAGGTCTATTAGTACCAAAGTTATCAGTGATTGTGCGAGGGCATTGATGTGTAAACCTCGAAATCTAGGGGCTCAATTCCATATAAGCCCATGTTTGAAACCTATTTTGAGGAGAATAAAAATTTTGGAATAGTGATTGATGTGAGAATGTGTGGTGGAAAAATGATGAATTTTTTTTTATTTGTGTGTAATATTATTTTATTTGGAGAATGTGCGGCTGAAATGAAAAATGAGAATGAGAATGAGAAATTAATGAGTGTCAAACGGGGGCTAAGCAAGTAGTATAAATGTCTAAAAGTGATTGAGCATTAAAGCAATATCTGCACAAATCTTCATCTTTCGTGAATCACCCATAAGACATTAAGGAATTGGGAAATGCATCATGCCTAAAAATATTTTGAAGTTCATATACATTGCTGATTTACACCCTCAAATTGCTGCTCCTTAGGTTAACCAAGAAAATCATACTTTCAAAAAATATCAAGACTTGATTAACTTGGAAAGTAATCTTTCTTGTAATTTCCTTTTTGTAATGAAAAGACTTCTTTTTAACTCTGTATCTGTTGTTGACACTATGTTGTTTCATTACTTTTCAAATTCATGCTCTGTGTGACTGATATCATTGTCTCAGACATGCTTCCTGCATAACATGTACTTTCTACAAATAAATTACATGTTGGATCAAATAATAGATAGCCCATAGCCCATTTTTCCTAACTATGAGATGGCTAAGAGTCATAATTTACCTTTTTAAACTCATCATGTTTCAAAACTCTTGAGATTATTTCTTCATTGTACGGGGAAAGGGGCTCGAGTTCAGTAATTTTAAGTTATAGTTCATGATAATATGCTTGTTTTATATATTCTTTTACAAAATTTATTGGTTGTCTCCACTAAAATTGAAATTTGATTTTGAGCAATTTTTTATCCAATTTCAAAGATATATTGATGGTCACTTAGATACAAAAATAAAATATATTCAAACCAATTGTGGTGGTGAATTTCGATGTTTTAAACATGTGAGATTAAACATCGTTTAGCATGCCATTACACACATGAACAAATGGGCTCAATTGAACTGCATCATCGCCAAATCGTATACATGGGCTTAGCTCTAATGACACATTCTCATCTTCCAACATCTTATTGGGAAAACTTTTTTTTACATCCACTTATGTCACAAATTGTTTACCCACAAAAATTTTGGAAAATAAATCGCGTTTTGAAATGGCTTGCATGTTTGCACGTGCTTGCTAGCCAAACTTAAGAACCTAAAGCAAATATATAAATGGTTTTGGCTCCAAAACTTGCATTTTTATTGGTTATAGTCCCTAGCACTAGAGATACGAATGTATGAATTTATCTTCAAGTAAAATATTTGTTTTACACCATGTTATCTTCCTGCATGATCCTTGCTTCCTTACTTGTCCAACTCTAAAGTCAATTCTAACTTAGACTCTAGCTCATGTACTTTAACTCTTCATGAAAATATCTTGTGTACGGCAATGCAAGTACAAATCCAACAAAAACTGAAAATGATCATTCCACCTCTACTTAAATCTTGGACTTTCCTAAGAAAGTTGTTTCTCCAAATGATGTCACTACGCCAACTAGGCATCTCATTCAAAATTCAATTATTGCTCAAGATCGAAGAGACCTTTTGTTGGCCTTATTTAGCCCATGTTTGGTTTAGATTAAAATCTGATTTTAAACCAAAGTCAAATAATCAATATTAACCACATCTTTCATGGGACCCACAACTTTTCAATCACACATTTCAAAAATCTTTATCACAATCTACTAAAAATCTAATTTTAATCCTCACCAAATACCTCTTAATATTCCTTGCAAATGTGCCTACAAACAAAATCAATCACTATGCCTGCAAAACCTTCGACCTTTATGAAGCCCTAAAAAAATCGAAACCATATGAAGCTATGGATGTTGAATTCACTACTCCGATAAAAAAAGCGACTGGTACAAGCACCTTGTACCTCCTAAGCCAAATAGCAACTTTGTCGGGACCAAGAAAGTTTAAGAGATTTGATAGGTACTACTTATACCAACAAGGTGCATCTTCTTTTCGGGAAGTCCATCGTTAAAAAAACTCCACAGTTAAGCGTGCTTGGCTTGGAGCAATTCTATGATGGGTAACCCCCTGGGAAGTTTTCTCGGGGAGCGTGCGAGTGAGGACAAAGCATGCTGAAAAGACTCGTGTTGGTACAGTGGGGACAGTACGTTGTCGATCTAACGACTGGGAAAGCCCGTTAAGTGGGACCCGGGTCGTTACAAACTTTGTGGGAAATAAATAGTTGCACTACATCAAAAAAGCACGTAGATGGAAGAATAGAGTGCTTTAAAGCGCGTCTCGTAGCTATTGGCTACCACCTACAACTTGGCGTTGACTCTACCCTATGTTCAAACTAAGAACAATCCAAATTCTACTATCTCTAATGAAAACACGTGAATGGAGTACCCATCATATTGATATTCAAAATGCCTTATTACATGGGCTATTACAAGACATTTATATGCAGCAATCTCAAAGATATGTTCATCCTAATTTTTCAATGTGTGTCTATCGACCAAAAAAAGGTATGTATAGCCTAAGGCAAGTGCCCTAGACATGGTTCTCCGGGTTAGCCGAAAAGTTGTAATAGCTTGGTTTTATTGGCCCCAATGCAGACAATTCTCTATACATGCTTATCTATTACCTTTTCTTTGTAGATTTGAATTTATGATACTATTATCATTAGCTCCCATTTAGGTGAAATTCAAGAATTCATTTAGTTACTTGCAAGTGACTTTCCAGTAAAGGATTTAGGAAGTTTATCCTTCTTCCTTGATGTGGAAGCTATATTTGATGGCTAAGACTTATTTCTTACTCGAAGAAAGTACACTGTAGAGCTATGGAAAAGGTAAATTTGCATCAAGCTAAACCATGTTCCACACCAATGAGCACAAATAGTAACTTATCTTGGTTTGAATGTTGTGATTTTGATAAACTTCATCTATACATGAACTCTATTAGATATCTTCATTACTTGGGCTTTACGAGACCTTACATAGCCTTTGCATTACATCGTGTTAGTAAGTTTATGCAACAACCAAAAAATACTCATTGATAGGCAATGAAACATGTCATTCGGTTTAAAACACGTGATTAGCTATGGTCTTAGAGTCTTTAGTGACTCAAATCTCTGACTTCAATGGTACAATGATGCAGATTGGGTTGGTGATAAGGATGCCAGATGGAGTATATGAGCCTACTATATTTTTCATAATGCAAATTTGATAAGTTGGAGCTATAAACAATAACAAATTGTTGCGACACTACAACAAAAATAGTCATTTGCAACACTAAAAAGGTAATATTTGTTGATAAATGTTGATAAAAGGGTCTTTTGGCAATATTTTAGTAAGTGAATGTTGTCATTGGTTAGTCTAAATGAGTTTTGACAACGTTTTATAGAAAAATTTTGCGATAGACCTCTTTTTACAATGTTTATTAAGTGTTGTGGAAGTTTTATTTTTCGCAACATTTATAAAACGTTGCAAAAGAAAAGCCTTTTGCAACGTTTGTCAAATGTTTCAAAAGTAGACTTTTCGCAATGTCTGACAAACATTGCAAAAGACTTTTCTTTTGCAACGTTCAGCAAACGTTGCGAAAGGTCTCACTTCTCGCAACGTTAAACGTAACGTTGAAAGAAGTGAGACATTTCACAATGTTTGCTTAATATTGCAAAAAAGTTCAATTTTTGCAACATTTGTTAAATGTTGCGAAAAGTTATTTTTTTAATATGAAATGAAAAAGAAAGAAATTATAATCCTCATTCATTTCTCCACTCCTCCATCTCTAAGCTCTCTCCTGACTCCCGTGCTCTCTCCGCTCGTCCTCTCTAGTCTCTCCTACAGTTATGAGCTCATGACAGAGACAGTACCACTCTCCACGACTCCAAGCTTTGCGCCTCCGCCGTTCCAACTTCCAAGCTCCATCATGTCCTCACTCCTCTCTGAGCTCTCTCGGTCTTTCGACGTAGTCAGCACTTTGCACTAAGTCTCCGACTCTCCTGGTGAGGTAAGTTCCGGCTCTCTCAGTCTCAGACAAGTTAATTGTGTATATTGTGCAAAACCATTGATCCACCTTACTGAGATAAAAATTAGAAGATGGACAGAGAAGGCAACTCATGGTCATCATCCTCTGCTATTGCACTCCTCTTTTCCTTTTCCTTATATTACAGGGACTTCCATTACCTCATTCACCTTCCCCTTACCTTCACCCCCTTCCTCCAACTTCAAATGCAAGACAATCAAGATGTTCCTGTCCTATCCAATCCAATCCATTATTTCAAAGTTTCAATCTTTCTGGCTTAAATTTATCTATGATCCTAACATTTCATTTTACCAATTATACGCTGCTTCATAAATTGTAAAATCTCAACCTCATCGAGAAAATTACTTAATCCCCGAACGAGGCTAAATAATTAATATAATCAATGTTAATAATTAAAAAATAAATAAAAATCATCTCACAAAAATCCTCTCCATTCATTCTTGAATTGCACCTGGCTACCTCCATTTACAATTACAATCCAATCAAAACTCTAAAGACACTACAACACACACGCACACACAGATATATAGAGAGAAATAGAAAGAGAGTATAACCATGAAAGTTGGGATTGTCGACCTGATAAACATTATCCAAGGATCGATTAGATAAATGAGTAGTAGTCATTTTCCTCATAGCTTTTCTTCTATTTTTATGATTCTTCCTCTTCTTCTTCGAAACTCGAAAATCACCTCCTACACAATTTTCATGCCGAGACACACTTACCCCCATCTATATTTACCTATCTTCAAATCTCCTCCTCAATACATGAAAATTAAATTACTTTCTCGAAAAGCCCTCATTTTTTCGACAAAGAATTCTTTGTTCAACAAAAGCAATAAGAATCAAGAAATGCCCAATATAAGAAATAAGAATCAATAGGTATGTGATGGAGGAGAGCGTTGGAGAGGAACGTTGCTTAGATCTGACCACTATGACCCATTCTCTATTGATTTTGTGGCAGATAATTAGAGGAATGCGATGGAAGTAGTGGCCCATGAGAGCGGTGAAAGACCAGAGAAATGGCCAATGTGGAAGATCGGAGAGATGAGAGAGAACTGAGAGTGAGCGGATGCAACCGGAAGATTGAAGGGAAAATGGGAAGAGTATTCTAGGGTTCTTGTGGAAGAAGAGAAATGAGGAAATGGGTTTGTTTGTGACGACAAATTTACAGTCAAATAGAAATTAAATTTTTTAAATTTAAATCGGGTCGAATTGAGCAAGTTAGATCGGGTCTAAATAACGGCAACGTTCAATGCACGTTGCCAAAAAGTTAATGGCAATGTTCAAAGATCGTTGCTAAAATAATTAACAACAACGTGCAATGAACGTTGCGAAAAGATTAATGGCAACATTTGTCTGCACGTTGTTAAAACATTTAACGGCAACGCGCACCGCACATTGCTAAAAGGTTAATGTCAACAATCAGGAGCGCGTTACTAAAACAACTAATGGAAACACACATTGCACGTTGCTAAAAAGGTTAATGGCAACGTTCATGAGAGCGTTGCTAAAACAACTAATGGCAACGCAAATTGTACGTTGCTAAAACTAATCTACGAAAACACGCATTACACGTTGCAAAATGTTAACAGCAATGCGCATTGAACATTGGAAAAAAAAAAATTAAAGACAACGGACTGTAAACGTTGCAAAAGGGTGTATTAGCAACATTTATAAAAAAAACGTTGCCAAAACTCAATTTTGTCAACCAATAACAACATACACTTGTTGAATGTTGCCATAGACCCCTTTTAGTGGCATGCAATTGATGAATGTTGCCTTTTGCATGTTGCAAAAGGTCTTTTTTCTTGTAGTGTCCGTTTTATATATATGGTCTCAAATAGTTATCATGTTCAAGGCACAACGAGCTCTAAGGCCTTTTTATCTTACGAATTCACTAATCCTCTCATTATCTCCTCTTTATTCCTATACTTCACCCCATCCACTACTATGTTCTTCATGTACTACGTTGATGATCAATTAGTAACCGATAACAACCATGATGTTTCTCTATGTTTATTACCTTACTCTTTCGGTGATTCTCTATAAACAATCTGGGCTTTCTTCACGATTATCTAGATATGTTTTTTTAAAATATGCTAGCCTCTTTTTAAGTTATCACAAATATATCTCGTATCATCTCCTCGACTAAAATGACTAGTGCAAAGTATTGTTTCACGCGCATGTCAAGTACTATTTCTGTATTCATGACGGTAGACCCCTTACAAATGCTATAAATTATTAGAATGTTCTACTTGCCATTCAATTCCTTTATCTTTGATAGGAATGTAAAATGCATATTTTTCCCTCCTTATTTTATGTGCTCGTATGATTATTTTGCGCTAAAATGTACTCATTATGCTAATATTTTGATTTAGGTGGCAATTCTATGGATATGATGTAATTTGGAAGAAATAGGTGAAAAGGGACCAAAATGGAAGAAAGTGAAAGTTCAAGGACTAAAGTGCAAATATTCTAAACTTGTTTCTAACCTTGTGATGAAGATTCGAGAGTGTTAGAGGTCAATTGGATGAAGAAAGGATTCAAAGGGATGAAATATGGCCAAGACATTTTCACATATCAACTTTCAAGCTGAAAAGTTTTGCATCGATTTTCAACATCATATTGAGACTAATTTTGGACATGGTAAACGATCTAATTTGAAGATGGTCTCTGAATGAAAGTTGTAGCCCTTTGAGTTATCTTTCTAACGCATCTTGAATCGTCTCAATCGGACATCGGAAGAGGAAATTATGATAAAACTATTGAAGTAGACGCAAAGTGGACAGATTTTTAGCGCTCAAGCGCTACGAACTCAGCGCTCAAGCGCTTCACTAGCCGAGAAAACACAATTTCAACAGATTTTCAGCGCTCAAGCGCTGTCCTATAGCGCTCAAGCGCTGCGCGCCGCCATAGATTTTAGGTTTTTATTGTTTGGGCCGCGAAAACTCGAGAAAAAGACTCCAAATTGGCCAAGAATGTGTAGGGAAGTATAAATAGACCTAAGGAGGCAAAAACACAAGGGGGAGAAACCTCTCCAACATTATTCTTCTCTATTTTTCTCTTAGATTCATGAATTGTAACTAAACTTCTACACTTGGTCGAAGGAGATTGAAGCCTCGGAACCACATATTGTGAGATCTAAATGGTTTTTCTTAATTTAATTTATGTTTTTGAGTATTGAATATTTTTCTGCACTTATTTCTATGATTGTTATGTTTAATTGCTAGGAGGCCTACTAGTTTATTATTCGTTGCAATCTACCGCTAAGTTAAATATCAAATCCGTAATTGTTTGATTCCTTTAACTTGTGAAGCACTAGGATTTGATGATTTTCTGCGATAGAGGTTATTGAATCTAAGAAGAATGTTTAAATAGATTAAATGCAACCGCTGGTGTTTGTGTTATCTAGTTCGTTGATTTCTCTATTGTTTAAAGCTGTTATTAAATTGAATCTTGAGCGCTGGTCTGGGGTTATTTAATAATTAGGGTTAATTAGAACGATGGTTTCTAACTAACTAAAATTAAGGAGAAATAGGAAAATTATTCCAACGGTGAATATTCAAAATATGAATTGAATTATTCTTGCATCTATGATTAATTGTGGATTTCCGAAGGTGGATATTGACTTGGACCAATATTAATCTTTTGATTGTTTTCGTTAATTTAATTTTCATTGTTATTAATTGCGTTATTTACAATTGTTTGCATACAAAAACCCCCCAATCATTGTACGGAGCATAAAATATTGAAGTACACACTCTTCGTGTGATCGACCCTTACTTCCACTACTACATTAGTTTTAGAGGTTTAAGGACTATTTTTGGGTGCCTACGACAGCACACCAAATTTTGGCGCCGTTGCCGGGGAGTGGTGTTAATTTATTTTTGTGCTTCTTTAGTTGTTTATTTTATTTTGAAAAAAAAAAATCAAAATTTTTAGGTTTTTAGGCAATTTATTGTTTTTAGAAATTTTAGCATAGAATTTTATTTATTTTTCTTATTCTAGTTTCTTTTTAACTTTTTTTTTTCATATTTGTTTTAGTTTCCTTGATAGTTTATGCCCATAACTCGATCTACTACTCAAGAAACTTGATTGCAAATATGGCTGCCAATTCTCAACAATTTGACGCCAGATTTGATCCTCCTTCTAGACAAGTTAATGAGGTAAATGTTTCATCCATTGAACAACAACTTGCGAGTCTAACTACTCTTATTTGTCAAATGGCTGTAGGTACTATGCAAACAGCAAAGACTTGTGAAATTTGTTCATTTGTAGGCCATCCAACCGATATGTGTCCAATACTTCAAGAAGAATCCGTTGAACACGTAAATGCAGCCGGTAGCTTCCCTGGACAACAACAGAGGAATTATGATCCCTATTTAAACACGTACAATCAAGGATGGAGGGATCATCCAAATCTTAGTTATGGGAATCAACAAGTGAATCAACCTATGAATCTAAATTGGCAGAATTTCCAGCAATATAATTAGTCATACCCTCCTAGACAACAACATGGCCAAACTTCTAACTCTAGTATGTCTTTAAAAGATATGGTTAAATCTCTTGCCACTAACACTTTACAATTTCAACAGGAGAGAAGGGCTAGCATTCAAAGTTTAGAGAATCAAATGAGTCAAATGGCTAACGCGGTCAGTAGGTTGGAGTCACAGAATATGGAAAAATTGACATCTCAAACAGTGATAAATCCAAAAGAAAATGTAAACGCAATCATGTTGAGAAGTGAAGTGGAGGTTGAAGCTCCAGTGAAGGTAACCCCTACATCATCGATGGAAGAAAATGAGGAATATATCACAGCAAAAAAGAGTGATCCTAATGATACTGAGGTAACTGAACGTAAGTTTCCACCTCCTTCTGATTACAAACATGTACCCCATTTTCCTCAAGCTTTAGTAGGATCTAGGAAATATGAACGATATCATGATGAGCTGCATGAAATTTTTAGTAAATGTGAGGTAAATATTCCACTTTTAGATATTATTAAACAAATGCCTCGTTATGCTAAATTTTTAAAACACTTGTACACAAGTAAAAGGAAACAGAAATTGAAGGGGATTGAAAGGGTAAAAGTTGGAGAACAGGTATCTGCAATAATTCAAAAGAAACTTCCTGCAAAGTGCACGGATTCAGGTATGTTCACTATCCCTTGCATGATAGGCAATACTAAGTTTGAGAAGGTCATGTTAGATTCCGGAGCATCTATTAATGTCATGTCATATTATGTATACACTTCCTTGAAACTAGGATCTTTAATTGACACTGGTGTGATAATTCAACTAGCTGATAAATCTAATGCCTATCCTAAGGGGGTAGTTGAAGATGTTCTCGTGAAAGTTAATGAGTTGATTTTTCCTGTTGATTTTTATGTGCTTGACATGGGCAGTAGTAATCAAACTCTCCCTATTTTGTTGGGAAGACCGTTCTTAAGGACATCCAAAACTGAAATGGACTTTCATAATGGCACACTAATCATGAAATTTGATGATAAAACTATCACACTTAATATATATGATTCCATGAAACATCGGTGTAATAATAATCATGTTCATTTTATTGATGTGATTGATCAATTAGCACATGATGTTTTCGAATTTGTTGCTACAAAAGAATGGGAAGTTGTCAATATTGAGCATCTTGGGAAGGAAAAAGAGGAGCTGGCCTTAAACACTGAGTTACAAAGAACTGTGGCAGCATTAAATGATCTTCCAGAGTTAGGTAAGAGTTTTGGTTTTGTATTACCGGTTTCTAATGAGAAACCTCTATCTTCTGTTTTACAGACTTTCATTTCGGATTTGAAACCTCACCCTAGTCACTACAAGTATGTATTCCATGGAGGTGGAGGAACACTGCTAGTTATCATTCTCATTGAACTTGGTACACTTCAAGGAAGATTGAAGCCAACCATGATAGACCCGGGCTGAATAAAGAAACATTGAGTCAAGCCAAAGACGATAAACAAAGGCGCTACTTGGGAGGCAACCCAAGGGGAGTTCGTTCCTTTATCTTTTTATTTTTGTTTTTATTTTTCGTATTCCATCATTTATTTTAGTTATATTTGTCATTTTCTTTGCATTGGACCTTACATTGGGGACAATGTAAGTTTTAAGTATGGGGGAGAGATTTAGATTTAGGTTGCATTTAGATTGAGTGAGTTAATTTTGAAAAAAAAAATTGCATGATTTTATAAGAAGAAGAGTTGAGGTTAAAAGATTTTTTGTTGTATATGCTATTTGTTAGAATTAGTTAGGCTTTTGAAGAACTCATAACATGATTGAATGAATGATCCTCCAATTTAGAGTTGATTAGTGGAGTTATTTTCTTTGAGGATGGTAGTAACTAAATTCTGTAGACAAAAGCCAGTGAGATTTTTGAGCCTTTAGACTGATACATCCATAACAGTCTCATTATTTCTTTTCATGTGTGATATTCTTCCATAGTTTTGTTTCTCTAGAACTTGCATTGATTTTCTTCAAGATCACATTGATACATGAATGCACGAACATGATTAAGGCCATCTTTGTTACATAAATGAGCTTCATTAGCCAAATAGCCGACCCTATAATTGAATTTTCCATTGTTGAGCCCATTTGAGCCTTATTGCCTTTTCTGTGTATAAATTCACATTACAAGATTTAAACCGAAAAACAATATCTTTACCCAAGCCTTAGAGCTAGTGGAGTATTGTTGAATGTCATGAGAAGTGGGGGTATGCAAGAAAATAAGTGTGGGGGTATCAAGATTTATGGCAGTGCTATTATTGGTGAATTGGAACAAATTTTCTATGTTAATTCAAGAAGTTCCAATATTGGTGTATAATTTGGAGTTTACGTTGTGCAAGAAAAACACAAGAAGAAAAATTAAAAAAATGAATGATTGAAGGAAAAGAAAAAAAAAAAGAAAGAAAAAGAAAAAAAAGTGATGAAGCTATCATGTGGAGTGGTTGGTTTACATGTTTTATGTATATGTTTGAGCTAAGTCTTTTTATCTTTACTCCACTAGTTTTGATGGCTCTTGAGTCACATACCCAAATATTTCCTACCTTGACCATAAACCACATTACAACCTTTGAAAAGTCCTTATGATTCTTGTAAAGCATGTGATCTAAGTGGTGACGAGTGAGAAGATATGCAAGCATATGGTAGAACATCTCTATTGGAATGAATTTGAGCGAAACACTTACCATTTTAAACACATGAGAGTTGAGTGCTTATATACGTGAGGGTCTACATGTTTAGTTTACTCCACCTTCATATGAACATGATCGCTAATTGATAATGAGTTGTGTGGAATGTTTATTCATGATATTTTATGTGTTTTGAAAATGCTTGATGGTTCTATGTTTTTGACATTATGACCTGGTGTTTTGGGAATTTAAATTTGAGTTTTGCCCGAGGACGAGCAAAAGCTAAGTGTGGGGGAATTTGATAGGAATGTAAAATGCATATTTTTCCCTCTTTATTTTATGCGCTCGTATGTTTATTTTGTGCCAAAATGTACTCATTACGCTCATATTTTGATTTAGGTGGCAATTCTACGGATATGGCGCAATTTGGAAGAAATATGTGAAAAAGGACCAAAATTGAAGAAAGTGAAAGTTCAAGGACTAAAGTACAAATATTCTAAACTTGTTTTTAACCTTGTGATGAATATTCGAGAGTGTTAGAGGTCAATTGGATGAAGAAAGGATTCAAAGGGATGAAATATGGCCAAGACATTTTCACATATCAACTTTCAAGCTGAAAAGTTTTGCATCGATTTTCAACATCATATTGAGACCGATTTTGGACATGGTAAACGATCTAATTTGAAGATGGTCTCTGAATGAAAGTTGTAGCCCTTTGAGTTATCTTTCTAACGCATCTTGAATCGTCTCAATCGGACATCGGAAG
This sequence comes from Fraxinus excelsior, assembly GCA_019097785.1. NCBI lineage: Eukaryota > Viridiplantae > Streptophyta > Magnoliopsida > Lamiales > Oleaceae > Fraxinus > Fraxinus excelsior. The sequence continues at coordinate 7,740,895 of CM032642.1, forward strand.
AGGAAATTATGATAAAAATACTGAAGTAGACGCAAAGTGGACAGATTTCTAGCGCTCAAGCGCTACGAACTCAGCGCTCAAGCGCTTCACTAGCCGAGAAAACACAATTTCAACAGATTTTCAGCGCTCAAGCGCTGTCCTATAGCGCTCAAGCGCTGCGCGCCGCCATAGATTTTAGGTTTTTATTGTTTGGGCCGCGAAAACTCGAGAAAAAGACTCCAAATTGGCCAAGAATGTGTAGGGAAGTATAAATAGACCTAAGGAGGCAAAAACACAAGGGGAGAACCTCTCCAACTTTATTCTTCTCTATTTTTCTCTTAGATTCATGAATTGTAACTAAACTTCTACACTTGGTCGAAGGAGATTGAAGCCTCGGAACCACATATTGTAAGATCTAAATGGTTTTTCTTAATTTAATTTATGTTTTTGAGTATTGAATATTTTTCTGCACTTATTTGTATGATTGTTATGTTTAATTGCTAGGAGGCCTACTAGTTTATTATTCGTTGCAATCTACCGCTGAGTTAAATATCAAATCCGTAATTGTTTGATCCCTTTAACTTGTGAAGCACTAGGATTTGATGATTTTCTGCGATAGAGGTTATTGAATCTAAGAAGAATGTTTAAATAGATTAAATGCAACCGCTGGTGTTTGTGTTATCTAGTTCGTTGATTTCTCTATTGTTTAAAGCTGTTATTAAATTGAATCTTGAGCGCTGGTCTGGGGTTATTTAATAATTAGGGTTAATTAGAACGCTGGTTTCTAACTAACTAAAATTAAGGAGAAATAGGAAAATTATTCCAACGGTGAATATTCAAGATATGAATTGAATTATTCTTGCATCTATGATCAATTGTGGATTTCCGAAGGTGGATATTGACTTGGACCAAGGTTAGTCTTTTGATTGTTTTTCGTTAATTTAATTTTCATTGTTATTAATTGCGTTATTTACAATTGTTTGCATACAAAAACCCCCCAATCATTGTACGGAGCATAAAATATTGAAGTACACACTCTTCGTGTGATCGACCCTTACTTCCACTACTACATTAGTTTTAGAGGTTTAAGGACTATTTTTGGGTGCCTACGACAGCACACCAATCTTACTCATCTTGATGTGTCATTTGCAATTAATAAAATTTCCCAATTCATGCATTGCCTTTCTAAGTCCCATAGACAACTATCAAACGTATTCTTTGATACTTAAAACATACTATTCAGCATGGCATGATATTACAAAAGTATGACAGTCTTAGTCTCATAGCATTCATTGATCTCGATTAGGCTGGGAATCATGATTATTGTACATCAACCTTTGCATATTGTCTATCTTTGTAGTGTCTTGGTATTCCATGAAGAAAAAGATTGTGGCCCATTCTTCCATCGAGGAGAGTATCTTGCCGGTTGGAAAATACAGGTCATGGATCGCCCATGTGTGGTAACACAACCCATATGATATCAAAATAATTGGAGAGAGTGGTTTGAACCTATAACCACTTTTAACTCACATACAATCTCCAATTTTTATTGCATAGAAAAAGAGTAAGATAAGATGGCAAGAGAAGGATGAAATTCGTATCTGAAAATACACCAAAATTAAAAAGACCCTAAAACGCTTATTTTGTCATGAAAACTCACAAAATAAGGCACTTAGATTGTAGATAATAATCCTATCCCATTATGATCGGGGATTGGGACCATTGGGAAACAAGAAAATATAGATTTTGGAGTTTTGAAAAACAAGGTTATTCAACCGCACAAAAAACTTGGAGCTCATTCTTTCAAATAAGGATCCTTGACTGGTAACATGTTTAAGCATGCTTCGAATTCCTACATTGGTATCAGAACATTAAAGGTTGTTTTCCTTGCACATATCTTGCTGTAAAAGGAATCGAAGTGATGAAAAATGAATTATGTCATTTTTCCTTCAATTTGAGCACCTCTAATTGCGCGTTACGATATATTCCACATAAATTTATACCATACGTTTTTGTTATCATGAGAACATGTATGCAAAATTTCACATTGTTTGGCTTTGTATATTGGTGAAAAATGGAAACATAGTTTAATAAATCGAAAATTTAGTACATGATAACTTACTATACATTATGTTTCTTTTTTCCATTTGATATGATTGAATACATCTTCTCAAAACCTTCCCAATTATATAAACACCATTAATTTTGAATTTGAAATGAAGCAGTTATGACCTCCCAAAATTTTATCGAAATCTTAAAATTTCGCATGAAATTAAAGACAATGAACAGTATCATTTTGCCATTTTCACTCTCGTCCAGATCTGTTGGAATACCAAAAAAGTCTTAAAATTGATTTTGTAAAATTTGACTACACGGATGAAATCAAAACGTTCAAAGTAGTCGGGATGACCAATCAAAAAATAATAATTCGAGGATGGCGGGGAGGCGATGACGTCCCCCACCCCCAATTTTTGTATTAATTTTAAAAATAATTACAGATTGGCCATATACGTGAGGGTTCGTACGAGACCCAAGTTCAATTCTAAAAATTATAGATTGGCACTAAATTATTCTTGATGTAAAATTAAATTGATTTTTGGATGATTAATATTTATTATTTAAAATAAATTTGTAAAAAAAACATTAAAAATATTTTTAACATGATTAAAATCTATTTATGAAGTGATATTTGGCTAGTGAGAGTTATTTCTTAAAGTGCTCTCGTTTTTTTGAAATTGAAAAATACTCACATTTTATATAAGTTCATGAGTTGTGTAGGTCTTTGATTAGGTCATGTGATCCATTGTGACTTGTTTTTAATTTTTGTTCTTGATCATATATGCACACTTATAACATTCTTAGAGGGAAAACTAAAAAGGTAATAGAACTTGTTGAAAAATTACGTGCTTATTAAAATTAATAAATTGTCGAGAATATAACCTAGTGGAATATGTGAATTTATTTGGAAAATTTATGGTGATAAGCAGAATATGAGAATCTTGAAGTCACTTCCCATTTGTTGAGATTGTGTCACAACAGATATTAAAGTAGGATTGAGAATATGTATGATAAAACTTAAATGACGTGAATTCTATTCTTTAATTATAATTAAAGTTATTTTCGAAAAGAATTAATTTGTGATATCATGATATATGTCATAATTTTTTATAAATGTGCATATTTATACTTTTTTGCATATTATGGAATTACATTATTGAATTACACGATATCTTTAATTCGTGAATTAGGTAAAGTTAGTAGAACTAGTGAGATTATTACATAAACATATTGATTGCCAGTTGAGTGATAGTTCGATGATTGATAGATTTAGAGAAAATCCCACCTACAACTATTTGATTCACGGGTTGAATGGAAGTTCTCAAGTTGGAAGAATTAACGTAATTCTTGCTTAAAATCCATGTAATTTTGCTTTATGAAATTAAGTTTATGATAGTAAAATAATGAATTGAGGATTATGATTGGGGACATAGTGAACTTTCGACTCCATGCCAACGTTGAACTATAGTATACATTAATTTGCATTAATGCAAAATGGCATATATGCATAAATGGACATTGATTGAGAACAAAATGTCTCTAAAATCTGATAGATCATAACATCAAAATTTATAGTTGTTGACCTTAATAAATGTGATAAGCTAAATGCGATAACATTTGGCATAATAAAATTTTGAGTATACTAGAAGAATATAATGTTTTAAAGAGTATCGATCATACAATCGAAGACTTGATATGGGTCATACTACTCGAGGTAATAAAGATCAAGAACTTTGTCAAAGTACAGGAAAAGATAGAATCTAATGCTTGAGTATTTGAGTTGTTATGTTTTGTTACAGATGATCTTTTTCTCAAATGTGACTTAGTTGAGATGATTAACGTAGTGTTGACATTTTTGTTGGTCACATTTTTATAGATAAGCAGTAAGTTCAAACTAGTCTTTTCTCAATATATGAGAACTTTGAAGGTCATTGTGACTTACAAAATGAAGCGTCAATTTTCTCTATTGACACTATTCGCTGTGTGAATTAATAGACATGCGACTTGTGTCGCTAAGTCTCAAGCATATACTTGTATAGCAATGTTCTAGTTCACTTAAGACTTAGAATCTTATGCTTTAAATTAGCTAAAACAAATGCGGGATAGATGAAGAGACTGAGAAAGGGGACCAAGAAGAACATATTAGATAGAAGAACATGAAAATTGTTTTCGTAGAGGATGATTGGGTTCTTCGTCTTGTAATCAAGGGGTTCAACATATCTCTGTTATCGTTGGTTTTTTTCGTTCATTTTGTTGGGTTCAAATCCAAAACTAGATTTAATTGGCGTTCTTGGATTCTGCATCAATCTTGTTGTGGGTTTCATAGTCACCGTTGCTACGGGGTTCGCATCAGTTGGTATCAGAGCTTTGACTCCAATTCTATCAAGTTATATCATTTATTTTCTTTGTTGTGTCATTTAATTTCATTTCTTTTCTTGTTATCTTCTTGTTCTTGAGTCGTTCTTCGTTTTCCAATTCCTAGATCCGCCAATTCCTTACTGGTAGTATAATCTTGTATTTATTAAAAAAAAAGTTATTGTTCATCGCGAATACTGTTTATTTTGTGAGAAAAAAGTTACTGTTCACGTATGGTACTATTCATCTGTATAACAAAAAAAAAATCTTTACTACCAACATTCTATAAATTTGGTTCAAAACTCATATTGGAAACTTTCTTGCATCTTTCCATTGTCGTCCAAATTGTTCTTGTCATTCCAAAAATTTCTATACTTCTCTTGAGTCACAATCATCCACACATTTGGTTCTTGAAGTCACAAGTTTGATCCGGTGAGTTCATTGTTGTCTTTGGAAACACTTGGTGAAGGAATTGAGTGGTAAAAGGCAGAGAGTGAGATTATTAGAGGGTAAAAGCCAATTGAGTGACTTCGAGTGAAATTAGTGAGGCAAAACTTGAGAGAATATCAGATATGGAAAGCTCAAATTCAAGCAGGAATGGTAATCAAACCAGTTTGTGGGATAATATGATGGATAGGCTTAAGCAGATGGTGATGGATATGGGAACACAGATGGAACAATTGAATACTTCGGTGGCCAATCTTAGTAGGAAACAACCAGTGAGTGTACTTCACGATAGGAGGTTGGGTAGGCAAGTTCCTAAGATGGATGAATAGGAAGTTGGCAGTGAATGGGGAGAAAATGTGTTTGAAGGGGATGAGATGGAACGAAGGAGGCCTATAGGGGATATGTTTGAACGACGGGATGGAAACAATTATGGAGGTGAAGCTGATGGTAATTTAGGAAATATAAAAATGACGATTCCACAATTTAAGGGTAAGAGTGATCCGATGCATATTTAGAATGGGAGAAAAAGGTGGAACTGATTTTTTATTATCATAACTACTCGGAGGATAAGAATGTAAAGATTGCGGTGTTGGAGTTCATTGATTATGCCATCACTTGGTGGGATCAAGTGGCTACTTTACGGCATAGGAATCAGGAGAGACCTATACATACTTGGGATAATTAAAGGTGGTGATGAGGAAACGATTTGTACCTAGTCATTACTATAGGGAGCTCTACTAAAAACTACAGAGTTTGTATCATGGTTCGAAGAGTGTAGAAGATTATCATAAGGAGATTGGGATTTTGATGATTAGGGAAAATATGGATGAAGATCGAGAGGCTACCATGGCTAGGTTCTTGAATGGGTTAAATAATGAGATTGCTAATGTGGTGGAACTACAGCACTATGTGGATTTGAAGGATATGTTGCATGTAGCCATGAAGGTGGAAAGACAGTTGAAGAGGAAAGGGACTACGAGGCAATCGGTGAACACTTCGCCTCCTAACCTAAATTGGAAGTCGAGGTGGGAAGGTAATAAAGGGAATGAAGCGGGATTTAAAGGAATAACTGAAATGCAACGGAGAAGAGAAGAAGGTGCTAGCAAAATCGTACCCAAAATGGAACCGCAACAATCAAGGAGTAGGGATATAAGTTATTTTCGGTGTTTTGGAAAGGGGCACATTGCTTTTCAGTGCCCTAACAAAAGGGTAATGATTCCACGGGATGACGGAGAGGTGGTGAGTGAGAGTGAATGGGAATATGACGATATCCCGACGTTGGATGAGGTTGATGAAGAGGGAAAAGTGAAATTTGTTGTTGGTGAACTACTAGTAACAATGACCACTCTTAACACTCAAGTCAAGGCGGATGAAACTGAGCAACAGCGGGAAAACATATTCCATACCCAGTGTCACATCCACGATAAGGTATGCAGTCTAATCATTGATGGCGGGAGTTGCACAAATGTGGCTAGCACAACCTTAGTTTAAAAAATTGGGTTTGGTATTGTTTAGACACCCTAGGCCTTATAAATTGCAATAGTTGAATGAGAGTGGAGATGTGAGGGTGAATAAACGAGTGATGATTGATTTCTCAATTGGGAGTTATAGTGATAAGCTTGTATGTGACGTGGTACCTATGCAAGCGGGGCCATATTTTGTTGGGAAGACCATGACAGTATGATAGGAAAGTTATACATGATGGGTATAGGAACCGGTATAGCTTTGTCAATGAAGGAAGGTCTACTACTCTTATGCTATTAGCATCGGCACAAGTTTAAGAAGACCAAGTTAAATTGAAAAATGAAGAAGAGAGAAGAGCAAGAGAGTCTGCGAAAAAAGAGAAAATGGTGAGGTAGCTGAGATTGGGGAAAAGAAATAGAGGCCACGTAGTATAGAGAAAACACAAAGCTACCAAGTAAGAGAGAAAATGGCAAGGTGGCTGAGAGGGGAAAAATGAGAGAGATGCCACAAGAGATGAGAGAAAAAGAGTCAATCGAGAGGAGAGAAAAGTCAAAAGTAAACTTTTTCGCGAGGGGAAGTGAATTAAAAAAAGGCTATGGGTGATAACAGACAAATGTTGTTGTTAGTATATAAGGAGTCCCTCCTTAATTTCGAGGAGTCTCACATACCCTTCCCCAATTTGGTTAAGTCTTTGTTACAGGAGTTCGGAGATGTGTTTCCAGAGGACATACCAAGTGGACTACCACCAATTTGGGGTATTGAACACCAAATTGACTTCATACCTGGGGCTGTCATTCCAAATCGACCAGCCTGTCGAAGCAATCCCGATGAGACGAAGGAACTTTAAAAGCAAGTTGAGGAGTTGATGAGCAAAGGTTACGTGAGGGAGAGCATGAACCCATGTCTTGTACCTATCCTATTGGTACCAAAGAAGGACGGGACTTGGAGGATGTGTGTGGACTGTAGGGCTATCAACAATATTATGGTAAAGTATTGTCACCCTATCCCTAGGATAGATGATATGCTGATGAGCTACATGGTGCTTGTATTTTTAGTAAAATTGATCTTAAAAGTGGGTACCATCAAATTCGTATGTGGTAGGGAGATGAATGGAAAACGGCATTTAAAACTAAATATGGATTATATGAATGGTTGGTTATGCCATTTGGTCTCACTAATGCACCAAGCACCTTTATGCGATTGATGAACCATGTGTTACATGCTTTCATAGGTAAATTTGTTGTAGTTTATTTTGATGACATTTTAATCTATAGCAAAACCCTTGAAGAACATTTGGAGCACTTAAGTTGTGTACTTGTAGTGCTAATGAAAGAACAATTGTATGCTAATTTTAAAAAGTGTACTTTTTGCATGGAGAATGTACTCTTTCTAGGATTTGTAGTAGGGGCTAATGGAGTAGAAGTGAATGAGGAGAAAATTAAAGCTATAAAAGGTTGGCCAACACCTACGAGCATAACTGAAGTTAGGAGTTTCCATGGGCTGGCTAGTTTTTATAGGACTTTTGTAAAGGATTTTAACACAATCACTACACCACTCACTGAAATTGTTAAGAAGAGCATAGGTTTTCAATGAGACGATGCACAAGAACATGCATTTAATACTATGAAGGATAGATTGTGTAAAGCACCTGTTTTGTCACTACCTAGCTTTGACAAAACATTCGAGATTGAGTGTGATGCATCAGGTATAGGTATTGGAGCAGTATTGATGCAGGATCGAAGGCCTATAGCTTATTTTAGTGAAAAGCTGAATGGGACTGCTTTGAACTATCCTACATATGACAAGGAGTTGTACTCACTTGTTCGGGCACTGAAAACTTGGTAGCACTACTTGTGGCCTAAGAAGTTCGTGATACACACTGTTCACGAGTCATTGAAACACTTGCGGGGTCAAGGTAAGTTGAACAAAAGACCCGCGAGGTGGATGGAGTTTATAGAGTCATTTCCATACGTCATCCAGTATAAACAAGTTAAGGAAAATGTGGTGGCGAATGCGTTATCTCGAAGGTATGTGCTTCTAAATTCTTTAAGTACACGTTTGCTTGGCTTTGAACACATTAAAGGCATGTATATGAGTGATTCTTATTTCTCTAACATTTATGAATCATGCGACAAGGGGGCTATCGATAAATGTTATAAGCATGAGGGGTATTTGTTTATGGAGAATAAGTCGTATGTTCCAAATTGTTATATACGTGAATTGTTGGTAAGGGAAGCACACGGTGGAGGTTTAATGGGTCATTTTGGGGTACAAAAGACCTTAAACATGATAGGGGAACATTTCTATTGGCCTAAGATGAGAAGTGAGGTAGAACGCGTTTGTGGAAAATACATAACTTGTAAACATGCTAAGTCTAAAGTTTTGCCTTATGGTTTGTATATTCCTTCGCCTGCACATAGTGAACCTTTGGTGGATATTTCAATAGATCTTGTGTTAGGTTTACCTAGGACAAAAAGGGGTCGGGACTCAATTTTTGTTGTGGTGGATAGGTTTAGTAAAATGGCACACTGTATACCATGTCACAAGACCGATGATGCTACCAATATTGTCGATTTGTTCTTTAGGGAGATAGTACACTCGCACGTGGTCCACAGGAGTATAGTGTCAGACCGAGATGATAAGTTTTTGAGTCATTTTTGGCGAGTTCTGTCGAATAAGTTAGGCACTGAATTATTATTTTCTACGACTTGTCATCCACAAACAGATGGACAAACTGAAGTAGTAAATAAAACCATGGCGCAGTTGCTATGTACAGTGATAAATAAGAATCTGAAAAGTTGGGAGGAGTGTTTACCTTTTATTGAATTTGTTTAAAATAGAGTTGTACACTCTACTACTTCATTTTCGTCTTTTGAAGTTGTTTATGGGTTTAATCCACTAATACCCTTGGATTTGTTGCCTTGCCTGTAAATGAATGAGGTAGCTTAGATGCTAAGCGAAAAGCTGAATTGGTAAAGTCACTGCACGAGAAAATTAAGGCGCAAATTGAAGAGAAGAGTAAGCTCGTTGCAACGAAAGTAAACAAAGGAAAAAGGCGTGTGACATTTGAACTAGGAGATTGGGTTTGGGTGCATTTTAGGAAAGAGCGCTTTCCGGATCAGAGGAAGTCTAAGCTGCAACCATGTGGAGATGGCCCATTTCCAAGTCATCGAGAGGATCAACGATAATGCCTACAAAATGGACCTCCCAGGTGAGTATAATGTTTTAGCTATATTTAATGTGGTTGAACTGTCTCTGTTTGATGCAGGTACCGATTCGAGGACGAATCCTTTTGAAGAGGGAGGGGATGATATGATTCAAGGTGTCGTTGAAGCGTTGACAAACCTGATGAAAGATGACACGACCCGTCCCAAGTCACCCTAATGGACCTGACACGTGTCGTACGCCGATGGTAGATACCAGCTAAATGCCGGGCCCACCACCAAGGCAACTATGACCTGTTCTAACTGTGACCCATTTTTTATAAAAATTTTAACAGAGTTTCCCCTGTAATATGGACTAAACCACCTGTAACCACAATCAATATACTCAAACCAATACACACAAATCAAAACAGGACACGTCAGCCCCTCACATCTCAAACTATTTACAATATAATACTTGAAGGTCGACATTTACAAATACTTTGCAAATATATATCCCAAATGTACTCAAAATACTTAATATGAAATGAGCCCAAAACATGGATACATGAATTACAACTTTAACTTCCTGACAACAAATGCATGTACCCTCAAAAGAAGTATGTACTGAGTAAACTTGACAAAAGGAGTCATACGTAGTAGACAAAATGTGGCTCTACACGGTGGATCACTAGGCTCCGATGCTGCTCAACTCAGCTACTATCTGATAAGAAAAGAGTTAACAAAATATGTGAGATTTTAACTCAGTGAGTGGATAGTATATAAATAAGAATGTATTTCTTCCAGTTATACACACTTCTTGAAAATTCTTACACTTTTGAAATTTTGAGAAAGTCGAAACTCTAATAAAAATCTTAAAAATTGAAACATGATAGTATCATACAATCTTTCATTCTTACTTCCAAATAAATAACTGTAAAACATAATGAATAAAGTTAATTTCATATATACGAAAATATCTAAAACATTTTTGTTGTTCAATGCTATAAGCTGAAAACGTTATACTGAAAACTGAATGTTCAGGATTCTATGATCATCAATCCAATAAACTGTAGAAATACTAAACTATCCCACCAAAAATGTACCCCGAATATCTTTACTCATGTATCGATGAACACCGATATACATGGCAAAGCTATTCTATTCTGAAATTCTGTAATTCTTCAATTCTTTAATTCTAAAATTCTGGTCATACGCGCGCAGAGCTATAATCTGATCATACACTATGGAAACACATTCACAATAGTGCAGAGCGGGTAAAATCACCATAACTGATCATACACTGTGGAAACACATTCACATCAGTGCAGATTGGGTAAAATAACTATCTGATGTCATACACTGTAGAAACACATTCACATCAGTGCAGACTGGGGTAAAATCACCTGGGTACTTTCTGGTGGTTTTAAAATATCTCTAAATATACTGGAGTATGTAATATGAATAAAACATGTTAGAGCATTGATTTCAATGAACTGAATTTAACTTTAAAAGAAATGGCTATAAAATTCATTTAATTCTGAAAATCATGTTGTCAAATCAAATATATCAAATAATTAACTTTCTCATATGATATAAATTCAATAAATATTTATTTCTGGGAAATAAACTTCCACTCACTCAAAACAAGCTACCGTCTAAGAAGGTCGGTAGGCTTTTCCAATTTTCTCGTCACCACCTGAAATATCATACAAGATAACTAATTCAATCATGATCAAGTCAAGAAATCTCTAATAGGACAAATTATAGTGCTACAACTAAGTTTCTCGATACTTGAATAAATGTCTCAAATTATTCCTTTAATCAAGTGGGACCAATTACTCTTTCTAATCCATTTATTAATAACCACTACACCAACATCACCTCCAATCCAAGAATAACGACAATTGTTCACTACAATCTAGTGAAACTAGTAACCAACACAACAACCAATTTAACATGCATATAGTTCCATAATCTCATGTTTTCCAGTAAGCATTTCATCAATACAATACTTCCCACTAACAAAACTTATACAAACATTAACTAAAAATCTAGGGTTTGCCCAAAAATTTCATTTCTTACCTTAATATCAATGTAGACTAAAAACCCCGTAATCTCAAGCTCCAAGGTACTTATATCTCATAAATCTGAAAATTTAACCATAATATAAACCTTAAAAATTTAACATAATATACTTCTATTCCCAAAAATATAACGAGGAAACAAGAAAAATTCGAGTTCCAAAATACCCACTTTACCTTCTTCCCTTTTCCTTCTCTTTTTTCTTCCTTTTCTTCCTTTTCTTCCTCTCTATTTCGGTGTTTCTCCTCTCTGTCTCGGTCTCTCCCTCTTCTCTGTGTATTGGGTATGTGTGTATAGTGGGAAGTGAGACAAAAATCTTGGGAAAAGTCTAGATAAAGGGTCAATTGCAAAGGAAGTCCATCAACTCTCCAATGCCAAATAAATAAGTCCACAACTTCCAATATAATCCATTTTAAAACCTTTTCTTTTCCTACTTTAAAAATAAGTCCCAAGCAATTAACTTATTCTCATTTAACTCCATATTTGACTTTGACTTAGACAATTCAACCATTGACTTTGATTTAAAAGAAATGGGTTATTACAATCTTACCTCCTTAAAAGAATTTCGTCCTCGAAATTCGATGGACATCTGGCTAATCAGTGAATAGTTGAGGATGCTGCTCACGCATCTGGTCCTCATTTTCCCACGTAGCCTCTTCTACTGTCTGATTCCTCCAAAGAACCTTAACAAGTGAAATTGTTTGGTTTCGCTGAATATGCACCTTTCTATCAAGAATTCTCATTGGCTCTTCTATATAGGTCAAATTCTCCCTCAATTGAATTGGTTGAGACTCTAGCACATGAGAAGCATCGGCAATATACTTACGAAGCATAGAGACATGAAAAACATCATGGATTCTGGATAATTCATCAGGCAAATCCAATCGATATGCAACTGGTCCAATCCGCTCAATAATCTGATAGGGTCCAATATATCGTGGACTCAACTTCCCTCGCCTGCCAAATCTCAACACCCCTTTCCAGGGTGACAATTTCAAAAATACTTTATCTCCAACTTCAAATTCAAGATCTTTCCTGCGCCTATCTGCATAACTTTTCTGTCTATCCTGCGCTATCCTCAAATTGTCTATAATCAATTTCACATTTTCTGAAGACATTTGCAACAATTCAGGGCCTACTAACTTCATTTCACCAGCTTCATCCCAACACACTGGCGTTCTACACTTCCTACCATACAAAGCCTCAAAAGGAGCCATTTCTATACTGGAGTGGTAACTATTATTGTAAGCAAACTCCATCAAAGACAAATGAGTATCCCAGCTACCTTTGAACTCCAAAACACAAGCCCTTAACATATCCTCCAGAGTCTGTATAGTCCTCTCTGACTGGCCATCTGTCTGAGGATGAAAAGATGTACTAAAATGTAATTTAGTACCCAAGGCTTCCTGCAAACTAGGCCAAAATTTCGATGTAAATCGAGGATCCCTATCTGACACAATAGATAATGGAGTACCATATAAGCTCACTATCTCATCCACATACAACTTGGCCAACTTACTTAAAGAATAAGTAGTCTTGATCGGTAAAAACCTGGCAGTCTTAGTCAAACGATCCATAATAACCTAAACACCGTCATGGCCATTCTGAGTACGAGGAAGACCAAATAAAAAGTCCATAGTAATGTGCTCCCACTTCCATTCTGGAATAGGCAATGGCTGTAAAAGTCCTGCTGACTTTTGACGAACTGGCTTTACTTGCCGACAAATAAGACATTTGGATACAAATTCGGCTATCTCTTTTCATACCCAGCCACCAATAATGATCTCTCAAGGTGTGATGCATTTTAATACTACCTGGATGCATAGCATAAGCAGAACTGTGTGCCTCATCTAGAATCTGCTTCTTCAATTCTGGAATATCTGGAACGCACAATCTATTACCCATAGCCAATACACCATCATCTCTGATCACATAGTTTGTTCTTAACCCCGCACTCACTTCTGCTTTCAACATTCTTAATGTCAAATCTTGAGATTGAGCTTCTATAACCTTATTAATCAAAGTAGGCCTTACTTGAAAATAAGCTAATACGGCCCCTGAAGTAGTAGCTGACAATTGAGCATTCAACTTTTTGAACTCACAAATCAACGAAGCACATACAGCACTGGATGAAAAGGATGAACTAGTCTTTCTACTGAGGGCATCTGCAACAACATTAGCTTTCCCTGGATGGTAGTCAATCTTGCAATCATAATCTTTTATCAACTCCAACCACCTTCTCTGTCTCAAATTCAATTCCTTCTGATCAAAGATATACTTCAAACTTTTGTGATCAGTAAATATTTGACATTTCTCACCATAAAGATAGTGTCTCCAAATCTTTAGTGCTAGGACCACTGCAGCTAACTCCAAATCATGTGTTGGGTAGTTTAACTCATGCTTCTTCAATTGTTTTGAAGCATAAGCTATAACCTTTCCATTCTGTATCAAAACACAACCCAGTCTTTGGCATGAAGCATCACTATAAATCACAAACTCTTCACCAGGAGATGGAATAGTAAGTATAGGAGCAGAAACTAATCTCTTCTTCAACTCTTGAAAGCTCTTTTCACAATCCTCAGTCCACACAAATTTAGAGTTCTTACGAGTCAGACTAGTCAAGGGAAGAGCAATTTTAGAAAAATCCTCTACAAACCGACGATAATACCCTGCTAGCCCAAGAAAACTCCGCACTTCTGTAACATTAGCAGGTCGTTCCCATTTCGTCACAGCCTCAATTTTCACAGGATCTACAAATATGCCTTCTGCTGAGATAACATGACCTAGAAACATCACTTTATCCAGCCAAAATTCACATTTGCTAAACTTAGCATACAACTGCTTATCTCGCAGAATCTGTAAAATGACTCTCAAGTGCTCGACATGCTCATCACGACTGCGAGAATAAATCAATATGTCATCAATAAAAACAATCACAAATTTATCTAAATATAGGTGAAGCACCCTATTCATCAGATCCATAAATGCTGCTGGGGCATTAGTCAACCCAAATGGCATCACCAGAAACTCATAAACGCCATACCGCGACCTAAACGCAGTTTTCTGAATATCAACATCTCTAATTCTGAGTTGATGGTACCCTGAACGCAAATCAATCTTAGAAAATACTTTAGCACCTCGAAGTTGGTCAAACAAATAATCTATACGAGGCAAAGGGTACTTATTGCGAATAGTCACTTTATTCAACTGCCTGTAATCAATACACAATCTCATCGTGCCATCTTTCTTTTTCACAAACAATACTGGCGCTCTCCAAGGAGATGTACTGGGTCTAATGAAACCCTTATCAACCAAATCTTGTAACTGAACTTTCAATTCCTTTAACTTAACTGGGGCCATTCTGTAAGGAGTTTGTGAAATAGGGGTAGTCCCTGGGACCAAATCAATGGTGAACTCAATTTCCCTGTTTGGAGGTAGTCCTGGAAGATTTTCAGGAAAATCTCTTACCACTGGTATATCTTCAAGTTTCAACTTAGAAATGTGGGTGTCAATCACATTGGCCAAATAAGCTTGGCATCCTTTTCTGAGTAATCTTCCAGCATCAAGTGCAGATATGATGCATGAAGGTAATATTCTCCGTTCACCACTAAGAACAATTTCAGGCTCTCCCGGCCTCCTGAACACCACTTCCTTGCGGAAACAATCAACTGAAGCATGATTTGCAGCTAAGAAATCCATGCCCAGTATCACATCAAAGTCATGAATATCAAGTGGGATCAAATTAGCTTTCAACTCCTGATCATTCACTTTAATCCCACAATCCCTGTACACACTATCAGCTAAAAGGGAATCTCCTATCGGAGTCGATACCACCAAATCACTATCTAACAGTACTGGCATATGGTCCGCATAAGTAGTAAATGCACATGATATGAATGAATGCGTAGCACCAGAATCAATAAGAGAACGAGCCTTTCTACCAAAAATAAATAACGTACCCATGACAACATCTGGCGACTCATCGGCCTCGTGCTGAGTCACAGCAAAAACTCTTCCCTGAGTCCTGGGACGTCCTTACTGGCCTTTCTGTCTGCTACCACTGCTGCCCGCAACATCAGACCGGATAGCACTAGTAGTACCTACTTTACCTGCCAACCTGTCCTGATTCCGATTCTAATTCTGTCTGGAAATACCAACAGGTTGTGTTCCCTGTGATGTACCACTCTACTGAAAACGAACTGGACACTCTATCCTCATATGCCCAGTCTGACCACAGTGATAACACACACCAACGCCCTTAAGGCACTCACCAAAATGAAATTTCCCACACGACTGGCACTGGGAAATCTAGCAACACTAGAGCTATAACTCTGTCCTGGAGTAAATGATATCTGAATCGACCCCTGAGTATAGGTATGACTACTCCCCGGCTGCTGCACTGATCTCTGGCTAAATCTAGATCCCTGACTCCCACTAGATTTAGACTTAAAACTGGCAGAGGTGGAAACACCTAATCCACTTCTTCTGCGATCCCTCCTCGATGGTCTATGCACAAAAACTCCTGCCTCTGTCTGATGACTACTACCAACTCCATGCCTCTCTGGTGGACCGCTCTGACGTTCTGCTGTACTTTTCTCAACTCTTAGTGCTGCTTCCACTAGCTTCCCAAAATTTTCATACCCCGACGCTGTTACCACTGATCTAAGTTCTTCTCTCAACCCATACTCAAACATTCTACACTTATCAGATTCATTAGCTACAAGGGCTGCAGCATACTTTGACAATTCTGTAAACTTTTTCTGATACTCCGCCACTGACGAAGTTTGCACTAACGTCAAAAATTCATTCTGCTTATCATCTTTGTAGGAACGAGGGTAATAATACTCATTAAACTCATCTCTAAAATTACCCCAACTGATCACAGAAGGATCAACATACTTACTCCGTACAGATTTCCACCAGTCATAAGCACCTCCCTCTAATAGAAAAGTAGCAAGACTTACTTTTCGATCACTTGGACAACACATAACATCAAATATCCTCTCAATCTTTACAAGCCAAGATTCGGCTTCTGCTGGGTCAGCTGTGTCAGTAAACACCTTAGCTCCTAATTTAGTTGCCCGCTCAATACTATGATCTCTATCTGAACTGCGTAGAGCAGAAGCAACGGCTGTGGCAATCCTGTCAGCTATAATATCAGCCTGAGCTATATTATCCTGTCGAGGCTGCTCACGAGACTGATCAACTGATTCCTCACCCCTATTACCTTCTCCAACATCTTCTCTATCAGAAGCAGCAGTGGTTGAGGCGACATATTTGGGAGCATGCGAGTCCTACCACCGCGAGCCATGAACTCCAACTACAAAATGTGTAGGATAGGTTGGAAAGAAATCAGAATAAATGCAATGCAAACTGACGCTATGACCATGCTCTGATACCAACTGACACGACCCGTCCCAAGTCACCTTAATGGACCTGACATGTGTCGTGCGTCGATGGTAGATACCAGCTAAATGCCGGACCCACCACCAAGGCAACTATGACCTGTTCTAACTGTGACCCATTTTTTATAAAAATTTTGACAGAGTTTCCCCTGTAATATGGACTAAACCACCTGTAACCACAATCAATATACTCAAACCAATACACACAAATCAAAACAGGGCACGCCAGACATCTCAAACTATTTACAATACAATACTTGAAGGTCGACATTTACAAATACTTTGCAAATATATATCCCAAATGTACTCAAAATACTTAATATGAAATGAGCCCAAAACATGGATACATGAATTACAACTTTAACTTCCTGACAACAAATGCATGTACCCTCAAAAGAAGTATGTACTGAGTAAACTTGACAAAAGGAGTCATACGTAGTAGACAAAATGTGGCTCTACACGGTGGATCACTAGGCTCTGATGCTGCTCAACTCAGCTACTATCTGATAAGAAAAGAGTTAACAAAATATGTGAGATTTTAATTCAGTGAGTGGATAGTATATAAATAAGAATGTATTTCTTCCAATTATACACACTTCTTGAAAATTCTTACACTTTTGAAATTTTGAGAAAGTCGAAAATCTGATAAAAATCTTAAAAACTGAAACATGATAGCATCATACAATCTTTCATTCTTACTTCCAAATAAATAACTGTAAAACATAATGAATAAAGTTAATTTCATATATACGAAAATATCTAAAACATTTTTGTTGTTCAATGCTATAAGCTGAAAACGTTATACTGAAAACTGAATGTTCAGGATTCTATGATCATCAATCCAATAAACTGTAGAAATACTGAACTATCCCACCAAAAATGTACCCCGAATATCTTTACTCATGTATCGATGAACACCGATATACATGGCAAAGCTATTCTATTCTGAAATTCTGTAATTCTTTAATTCTTTAATTCTGAAATTCTGGTCATACGCGCGCAGAGCTATAATCTGGTCATACACTATGGAAACACATTCACAATAGTGCAGAGCGGGTAAAATCACCATAATTGATCATACACTGTGGAAACACATTCACATCAGTGCAGACTGGGGTAAAATCATCTGGGTACTTTCTGGTGGTTTTAAAATATCTCTAAATATACTGGAGTATGTAATATGAATAAAACATGCTAGAGCATTGATTTCAATGAACTGAATTTAACTTTAAAAGAAATGGCTATAAAATTCATTTAATTCTGAAAATCATGTTGTCAAATCAAATATATCAAATAATTAACTTTCTCATATGATATAAATTCAATAAATATTTATTTCTGGGAAATAAACTTCCACTCACTCAAAACAAGCTACCGTCTAAGAAGGTCGGTAGGCTTTTCCAATTTTCTCGTCACCACCTGAAATATCATACAAGATAACTAATTCAATCATGATCAAGTCAAGAAATCTCTAATAGGACAAATTATAGTGCTACAACTAAGTTTCTCGATACTTGAATAAATGTCTCAAATTATTCCTTTAATCAAGTGGGACCAATTACTCTTTCTAATCCATTTATTAATAACCACTACACCAACATCACCTCCAATCCAAGAATAACGACAATTGTTCACTACAATCTAGTGAAACTAGTAACCAACACAACAACCAATTTAACATGCATATAGTTCCATAATCTCATGTTTTCCAGTAAGCATTTCATCAATACAATACTTCCCACTAACAAAACTTATACAAACATTAACTAAAAATCTAGGGTTTGCCCAAAAATTTCATTTCTTACCTTAATATCAATGTAGACTAAAAACCCCGTAATCTCAAGCTCCAAGGTACTTATATCTCATAAATCTGAAAATTTAACCATAATATAAACCTTAAAAATTTAACATAATATACTTCTATTCCCAAAAATATAACGAGGAAACAAGAAAAATTCGAGTTCCAAAATACCCACTTTACCTTCTTCCCTTTTCCTTCTCTTTTTTCTTCCTCTCTATTTCGGTCTTTCTCCTCTCTGTCTCGGTCTCTCCCTCTTCTCTGCGTATTGGGTGTGTGTGTATAGTGGGAAGTGAGACAAAAAGCTTGGGAAAAGTCTAGATAAAGGGTCAATTGCAAAGGAAGTCCCTCAACTCTCCAATGCCAAATAAGTAAGTCCACAACTTCCAATATAATCCATTTTAAAACCTTTTCTTTTCCTACTTTAAAAATAAGTCCCAAGCAATTAACTTATTCTCATTTAACTCCATATTTGACTTTGACTTAGACAATTCAACCCTTGACTTTGATTTAAAAGGAATGGGTTATTACAAAAGATCCATTGATAACACGAATGATCGATGACTCGAGCAAGGGCAAAACGAGTCAAAGAGGCAATGAGATTACTTGTTCAAGCAATGATGGACGATGTCATGTTCTACACATAAAAAGAGGCAAGTTTCATGTTGGGGTCAAGATTGGAAAACACTTGAATCAATGTATTAGAAGCAAAAGAAGACGAAGGCCACCCGAAAAACCATGCGGCCGCATGGCTTGATACCACAAGAAAGAGACACCAATTGGTCTCTTCCTGAGGCCGCATAGTATAAAACTGGACGAAATTTTTTCCTTTTTCGCTTTTTTCCATTAATTTGCTAGAATCCTATTATATCTTGAACTCTATTATTTTAGGCAACTTAATTCCGTTTTTTACCTAATTTCTAGGGTTTGATATAAATACCAAAAACTTTTATTGTATTATGACTTTTTGACAATTTTGAATTGAAATGCTATATTGCTTTCATTGTTCTTCCATTGAACAACTACCGAGCTTATCAAGATCTGAATCTTGTGGCGTTCAAATATCGGATTATTGGGTTCTTCATCTTGTAATCAAAGGGGTTCAACGTATCTTTGTTATCGTTGGCTTTTTTGGTTCATTTTGTTGGGTTCAAATCCAAAATCGAATTTAATTGGCATTCTTGGGTTCCGCATCAATCTCGTTGTGGATTTCGTAATCACCATTGCTACGGAGTTCGCATCAACTAGTATAAATTACAATATCACCTAGTAGAAAACAAATTTTCGAAGAGTTTTGTGCCCAATATTAGAATCCAAATTGTAATCGACGTAGGTTATAAAGTCTTGTGAAGAATATATATGAACTACTTATTACTGAATTTTATAATTCTAACATACACGATTTAGACGATGATTTGCAAGATTATGATTGGGAGCTTTCTTTAAAGATAGAGATGTTTTGACAGTTTTTGTAATGCTACAAATTTATCATCAGGGGTATATTGCCCTACTAGTCTTAAAGTTCTCGAAGTTTTTTTATCATATTGCATTAACTTTCAATAAAATGGAAACAAAATTTAGAAAAAATATTGGGAAGACTTATCTATATTTATTTCCTTTAGCTTGTGTAATGGATATATAATTTAAAAGGTACAATAATTATTATTCAAAAAATTTCTAATGCATTAAATTTTGATTCTCCAATTACATATTCTAAATTAGAGAGTACTTAAATGAATTGTATGCACTAAGATTTGTTGTGAATTTTAGACGGACACATATTAGGATGCATTAAGCAAATTTTATCTATTTAAATAAAATCCTAAAAAATAGAAATTCTAAAAAACAAAAATATAAATTCTAAACAATGAATAAAAAGATTTTTTTTTTTTTTTTGAAAAAATAAAGTTCAAAAAACAGATTATAAATAAAACTTGTACAAAATTAAAATTAAAAATAATTTAAGTTCTTAATGATTATTTATGTAAAGATTCTAAAAACATATATTTAAAGCACACAATTCACATCATTAATTTTTATTTTTATTTACTTTGTTTTGTCAACTCAATTTATTATTAGTTTTTATTTTACTTTTGTAGCGATTAAAGATAATATAAGATTCACCAACTTCAAAATTAAATAATATTTTGTAATATATTAACATGAAATTGTTCTATTTTACTGAATAATCAAATTTCATATAATAAAATGTCAAACAAATTTCCAAAATTTCAATTTGAATGTGTCTTTTAGTTTTCTATTTTGAGAAATAATTTTCCAACAAATCAAACACGTTTTTAACAATTTTAAAACAGACTTTCAAAACAGAAAAATGAAAAAGAACTCAAAATTGAAAACTGAACCAATCGAGCCTTTGGCCTTTAAACGATGGTCTCACAAAGGTTCTTTGGTCACATTAATTTCACCATTATCTATTTTAAAACTTATATACATCAAGTTTTTGATGAAATGGCATATGTCGGAGGGGTTTGTTGAATACAAGTGTAAACGTGTTTTTTTAGATTGATATCTGATATGGGTCTTAAGGGTGTGAGCCGTAAGTGGGATCCAAACAAGAAAACCTCGTGAAAGCCGGCTGCTCGCAATATTGGATCACCAGCCTCGCCTACTTTCACTTTGTTTCATTTCTTGGAGGTTTTGAATTGATTCAACGTCTCTGTAGCATTCGATAGCTGTTACATTTCAAGTAGCCTTTGATTGAGTGCCCAAATTCAAATTTGAATTCTCAACTTTTTCCTTACATTGCAATTTTTTGTCTATAAGAATGCCATCAATTTTTATCTAA
Source organism: Fraxinus excelsior (assembly GCA_019097785.1). Classification (NCBI taxonomy): domain Eukaryota; kingdom Viridiplantae; phylum Streptophyta; class Magnoliopsida; order Lamiales; family Oleaceae; genus Fraxinus; species Fraxinus excelsior. Next base: position 7,762,435 of record CM032642.1, read on the forward strand.
CTTTTTTTTTTTTCTCATTCTCTAAATCTTCCATTCTGATTAGCATATTTTCTCATCACACGTCTCAAGTGTTGGATCAAAAAATCTTCTGATTCATAATTTGTTTGCTATTATACCATTCTGAAAAAACAAAAAAAATCACTATCTAATCTCTACTTCTATATTTGTTGTTGTATTATTATACCACTAATGTATGTAATAGTTAGCTTATCATATTCTTCTTCTAACAAAAATAATGAATTTAAAGATTCGAGAAATAGACAATTGTGTTACGGTATTCGATAAGATAAAAGAAAAATTAAATTTATTTTTTCATAAACTATAGAAGTAGTATTTCTTTAGTCTTTGATGCTATATGTTCCATTGGTCGTAATCTGTATATAATTTGATAGCATTATATCTTGATGATGATAATATGAATCTTACAAAAAAACTATTTTCTATTAAATACTTACATCAGATGAACATAATCATTATTACGTTATATCTTGATGATGATGATATGACTCTTACAAAAAAATCTTTTCAAAAAAATACAATACATCATATGAACATAATCGTTATTACGTTGAACAAATTATTACACTTTTTTAATGTGATTGAATAAAAATATTTAGTATATCGTACTCCATATATGGTTAACAATAGTATTTTATGGTATCTGAACAGTCAATTATTTCTTTTTATGTTGGTAAAACATTTGAATATAACTGATAAGTTAAGTCTTTACCACTAAGGATACAATATGGCGCTCATGCATTAAAAGGTCCTTTAGTGGGGAGTGCAAAATGGAAAAGATGCAGGCGTAAATGTCGATTTTAACCGTAATTCTCCTCATATTTCCCAAAGTTGCATTTGATGGAATTCATTTTCATTTTTTTTTTTTTTTTCACGAAAATTTTGAACAAAATTGTAAAAGCCTTGGAACTTTGATTAGTTATGTAAACAATAGAACTACTTTTTGTCATCAATTTCAAATGAAGCTATTTTGATTCATTATGAATGAAATATATGCATTATTTTATTATCTGGTAAACATATTTTTGTGTTTTATGCAATGTGAATCTCATTTTCCCAATTTAAATTCTGTTATGCTCTCATTATTAAATATTTTTTTAACCTTTTTATGGTGTTAGGGTGAAGATTCTCTGTTATTTCCAATATATTTCGGGACGACAAACACTTTCAATTTTTTTCAGCATGTACTAGTTTATTATTCCTAGATGTTGTGTTCAACTCTTGTGTCATATTGTGAGGGACCGAATATTGCTTTTCGTTAATTCACAATAATTTACATTTTACCATTTGAAATATATATATATATATATTTTGGAAATGATTTACTCGTAAGTTTTGCATAACCTGAATATTTGGGTGTGTACGTATTTATCTATGTTTACTTGTACGCATAAATTTTGTCCGACGATTTATGGGAAACTCCGACAATTTAAAATTGACAATATGGGATTTTTGACATTTATGGTTTGTCGATTTGATAAGTTTGATAATCGAGATTCAATGGAGCCTAAAATTACTCTAGAGCAAGCTAAGAAATTTTGTGATGGAAACTTTGGCATTGGAGCTGATGGAGTGATATTTGCATTGTGTGGAATCAATGGCATGGATTATACCATGAGAATATTTAATTCTTATGGTAGTGAGCTTGAGATAATTTGCATTTCCTAATATAATATTTTACTTTCCGTACTTTGGATGTTCATATTTGCTCAAGATGACTTGGATGTTTATATGCCAATTAGATATCCGTTGAGACTTCATAAATACTGCAATTTTTTTCTCCTTAAAACTTGTACTCGTTCATGTAATTTTGGAATGGATGTCAGGTTTAGGAAAGGACACCGAGTCATTGATCAAGAAATTGAACACATCGAAAGAGGGGGGTTCGGTCACATGTCTCCAAGGGAACTAGCTGCAAAGTACCGTGATAAGCTTGCTAAGCACATTAGCCAAAATGCATCCCCCGTTTTATCCAACAACATCGTTGAATTGTTCATTATTAGATTGCAGCAAAACAGTTCATGTTTCTTGCAACTTTCTGTATAGAGCAAGATTGTAACTTTCTTGTATTTAGCCTTGTTCATATTTGTAGCGACCGCGAACTTTTAATTATTATAAATTATTTTTCTCGAAAAACGTGTCGCCAGAACGTTAACCCTAATTTTTTAGAGAAGCGCGTTCGTCTAGCCGTTATTATATTGAATTCAAGTGTATTCGATCGAATCCGATCCCGAATAATAATTTTATTATCAATTTCGAATTATTTTATTTAAATCCAATTTTATTAATTTCAAGTCCAATTACGAAAGCCCAATTATTCAAGCCCAATTATTTAAAGTTCAATTTAATATAAGTCTAATACTTTATAGTTTAAGGTCCAATTTTATTAGTCTAATTTTATTTGTCTTAGCCCAATTCAATTATTATAGTCCAATTAAATGAGCCCAAAACCGAATATTATATTCATATAGCCCAATTATACTCAAACCCAACTAGAAAATCTCTTATAGCCCAATCCTTTTGGCCCAATTAGTTTTCCCTATGGATTTGTGCCCTATTTTTCCACTATTCATAGAGGACACCCATTCCCTCCCTCCTCACACTCACACAACAACCATCTTGGTAAGCTCTCTCCCTTTCTCCTCAATTCTTGGAGATTAATGTGGATGCTAGAACATCAATTTCTAGCATCAACACCATTTCTCCCTCACACTTTCAACTCCATTTTTGGGTCACCATTGATACTAGAACAACCATTTCTAGCATCAACAGTGAGCTCCCAAAGCTGCAATACTATGCAGCCGTTCACTATCAACTCCTGTAACACCACCAACCTCCAGCAAGCAGTCGTCCACCACCATCTCCTTAACCCAACTTCACTGCAAAGTCCACTGCAAGCCACTATACCACAATACCACCAACACTGCACTCACAGCTGCAAACTCACACACCATTAACACTGCCAAGCTCAAACCACCAACACCCAAGTCCACTGCAACTCCCATCAACGCTACCAGCACCAAAACCGAGACCAACCAACTGCAAAAACGAACTCCACTCACTCACTGAAAGACAAACTAATCGAACTCCATAGCCATACCTCCATTCCAACCACTCCACCAAGCTTCTCAAGCTACTGCCCAACCGAAACCCAGAAACAGGAACTGAAACTCCACCAAAACGCCACCACCACATCCAAGAAACACCAAACCATTCAAATCAAAGAAAGAAATCGAGATACCCGAAACCATCACCCAAACCCGAGACTTCAAACACCAAAAGTCGAGTCCCAACCAAGAACACGCTCAAACCGAGAACACCCAAGTTAAGCCGTGAGCAAATCGCCCAAAATCCCCAACCCGAAAAGTTCAACACCAAACCGCCACCTCAAAGCACCCCAAACCAACTCCAAACAGAACCAACCGCCGCCATCAAATCGCCACAATCGACACCATTTCACACGTCAACCAAGAAAAAACGAACACCCAAAAGCCCCAAAATAATACCCCATCCCTTACCTACGTGTGGCCGCCACCACGAGACGGTGGCGCCGACCCGTTCGCCGGACGGTGAACCGGAGAAGGGGCGAAGCCCCTCTCTTTTCCTTTCCCCTCCCGTCGACTTCTCTCTCTCGTCCAGAGAGAGAGGTTTCTTTCCTTTTGATTTTAAATTTAAGTTTGGTTTTGTTTTATTTAGTTTAGTTAGGTTAGTATATATATTTAATTATTTTAATTTTAGTTGATTGATTTATTTAAGTTCCAAAGTTTTTAGTTTATCTATTTCAGTCCCTAAATTATTTTATTTTAGCCCTAATCTATATATGTTATTATTTCAGCCATTTAATTTTATTTACAGCTTTTATATATCTACAGTTTAGTCCCTAAACTTATGAAAGTTATTATTTTAGCCCTTAAAGTTTTATTTTCAGATTTAATAAATTTCTAATTTAGTCCGTAGACTTTATTTTATCATTCTAAGCCATTTATTTCAATTCCAATAGTTTTCAATTAAGTCCTTAAACTTAATTTCAACACTTTAAAAACTTTAAAGTTCGAAATACTAATTCAAACTTATTTTCTATTGGCTAGACGAAACGTACGGACCACTAAGAGATTGAAGCTACTTCTCGCACTATTTTCACAAACTCGATATATTGAGGTAGACTCGCCACCATTAATTAGTTTAAATTATAATTGCATGCTTTATGTGAATTACGTGATTTATATGCTTTAATGCATAAGATGAGAATTTATCATATGAGATATATGATATTGTTATGATTGCCATAACTTATATGCTTAATTGCATGAGAAAGAAGAGAATCCCTTATGGGATAAGAAGAGAATCCCTTATGGGATAAGAGAATGTTATGCATAACTTATGTGCCTCATCAGCACAAGAAAGAAAGAGTACCCACATCCCATGTTTTTAAAGAGCCTATGATTTTCAAGAAAATGAACCAAAGATGATATCACAATGTATATTGCATAAGTGTGTATTCAATTATTCTGTAAATTAATTATCGGCGATGAGTCTACTGAGTATTTCTTCGAAATACTCACTCTGCTATTTTTAACAATATTTGCAGACTTCGGAGGCGATCGTGATTGATCCGGCAGTGGTGGCATAGAAAATTTGACTATCAAAATTATTATCTCTTTGAAGTTTTTGTATTTGAATATTGATAACATTTTGACGTTTTCCGCTATTTCTAAAATATGATATTTAAATTTTAAGTTTCTATGAATTTTACTTGTCGATGCAGTTTTTCAATTACAAATGTGATTTCAAAATTAGGTTATTTCCGCGAAAATTGATTTTGAAATTAGGGCAAAAGAAGATGACGTGGCAATCCGGGTTAACAGAACTCGGGGCGCTACAGCTTGGTATCAGAGCCGGTCTGCGTTTCTGTAGACTGGCAAATTTTTTTAAAAAAAAAAAAAGAAGAGAAAATTTTCAAAGAGATTTTATTATTATTACTGAAAGTTGCCACTGCCATCATTCGATCCGCCAACTCCGAAGGTAAAAGAAGTTTATGAAGTTTAATGTTATTTTATTCGGATACATGTTTTACGATTTACGAGATTTAGAAGAAGAGAAAGAAATGTATCCGGATTAGAAAGAAAGAAAGAAAGAAAGACGAGTTTGTGCATAATTTACAAGAATTTTTAAATTTTTACGTCCTCGTAATTTTAACTAAGAAAGACAATAACCCCGCATAATTGGACTTTGCATAATTGATTTAGGACATGGCACCCATTCGTAGAAATGCACCGAGTGACGCGGAACAAGCCGCAAGAGATTACGATCGATTCAGGCCCGAACTCGATTGGACTATAGCCCAACATATTGAACAACTAAACATCGTACGCGATCGGGCCATACAGCATGGCTATGTGACTAATGATCGTCGATCGATCCACCTTTTACATATACATAGATGCATTGGTGTCACCTAATGTAGAGGTGGAATATGACACCTTTTGCGCGAGATTTGTGGCATACTGGCCCCATGTATTTTAAGTACCGCTTTGGGGTTGCACCTGAAGGGGAGCCAGAACCCGAGCCAATGCCCGGGCCCGAACTTGGGCAAGGAGATGGGCTAGTACCCGGGGATGAACTCGAGGAAAACCCTGAGGAAGACCCGGAAGAGGACGCTGATCCGGCACTCGAAGAATTCTCCGACGCCGAATCATGTGTAACCGAAGGAGAATAGAGTGATAGAATCTAGAGTATGTTTGACATTTTATGTTCGACATTCATGCCTTCCTACTTATGTACCATCATTAAGAGAAGTTGAGTTATGAATGAGATGATGTTTAGTTTCCAATTTTCGATCAGTAGAAAGACACGGACCAGAAAAGAGAATGGAAAGTAAGAGTATTTGCTATGGATGCAATCGAGGATTCTGATATGATAACAGCTATACTATCTATTTCTGGTATACCTGTATATGTCCTGAAAGACTCGGGAGCCACACATTCATTTATATCAGATGTATGCTTAGAAAGACTGAACCTGATAGGAGTAGAGACTGGTAGTACTCTCGAGGTTAGTTTGCCGTCAGAAGCACTATTGACACTAATAAGATAGCCAAGGCCGTACAAATAGATTTTGACGGTCAAGTTTTGGAGGCAGACTTGAATATTATTCGAATAAAAGATTTCGATATTATTCTGGGTATGGATTGGCTCAGTGCCAATCGTGCCGCAATTATGTGCCACGAGAAAGAAGTCATTTTTCGCAAGGACGGTGAAGAAGTATTCAGGTTTTACGGGACGAGAATCAAGTCACTTCCTCGCCTTATCTCCGCCTTACAAGCCAAGGAGTTTTTAGCCAAGGACGATTGTCAAGGCTTTTTTGTTAGTTTGCAAGACAAGCCCGTAGAGTAGATTACCCTGGAATCAGTGCCAATAGTATGTGAGTACGGCGATGTTTTTCCAGATGATCTACCCGGTACTCCGCCGGATAGACAAGTGGAATTTTCTATCGACCTGGTACCAGGAGCTGCCCCTGTTTCCAAGGCTCCGTACCGCATGGCGCCGAAGGAATTACAAGAACTGAAAGTGCAATTGGAGGAATTGCTAGAGAAGGGTTTCATTAGACCAAGTGTATCTCCATGGGGAGCGCCCGTCCTGTTTGTAAAGAAGAAGGATGAAAGTATGAGGATGTGCATCGATTATCGAGAACTTAACAAGTTGACGATAAAGAATAGGTATCCTCTCCCCAGGATCGAGGACTTATTCGATCAGTTGAAAGGCAAAGCTGTTTTCTCCAAGATCGACTTGAGATCTGGCTACCATCAGTTAAAGGTTTCGCCAACGGACGTACCAAAGACAGCGTTCAGAACACGATATGGACATTACGAGTTCGTAGTGATGCCTTTCGGACTCACGAACGCACCGGCGATATTTATGGATTTGATGAACAGAGTTTTCCATCCGTATTCGATAAATTCGTCATTGTTTTTATCGATGACATACTGATCTACTCCAGAGATTCGACACAGCATGAAGAACATCTGAGGATAGTATTGGAAACGTTGAGAGCAGAAAAGTTGTATGCCAAATTCAAGAAGTGTGAATTTTGGCTTGAGAGAGTAGGTTTCTTGGGTCACGTTGTTACAGCCAAGGGTATCGAAGTTGATCCTTCTAAAGTGGAAACTGTAACGAATTGGCCGACACCTGCAAATGTTGGAGATGTGAGGAGTTTTCTTGGATTAGCCGGATACTATCGGCGATTCATAGAAGGCTTCTCTAAAATAGCAGGCCCTATGACTCAGTTGACAAGGAAAGGAATTAAGTTTCTGTGGACCGAACAGTGTGAGCAAAGCTTCCAGAAACTTAAGAACAGACTCGTCTCAGCACCAGTGCTGACTGTACCAGATGGGTCTGAGGGTTTCGTTATTTATAGCGATGCATCCAAACATGGCTTAGGTTGTGTATTGATGCAAAACGGCAAAGTGATCGCCTATGCTTCAAGACAGTTGAAGCCGCATGAGAAGAATTACCCGACTTACGACTTAGAGCTTGCAGCTGTAGTGCACGCTCTTAAGATTTGGCGACACTATCTGTACGGTAGTAAATGTGAGATTTACACCGATCACAAAAGCCTCAAGTATTTCTTCACTCAGAAGGAATTGAACATGCGACAACGTCGATGGCTAGAGCTGGTAAAGGATTATGACTGCACCATCCTATACCACCCGGGTAAAGCAAATAAGGTTGCCGACGCCTTGAGCAGAAAGGACGCCGGACAGTTATCAGTTTTGGGAATGACGCAAGATCAATTAATTCGAGATTTTCAGAATTTAAAGATTGAAGTGCGAGCCCCATCAGTCCAAGGACCTATCAGATTGGCAAATCTGACCGTGAAACCAGATTTGAGAGGTCGGATTGTGACGGCTCAAGTTGAAGATAACTTCCTAGAAAAGATCAGATCCGAAGTTGGAACTGGCAAGAGAGTAGGTTTCGAGATTTCCGCTGATAAAGCACTTATGTTCAGAGGACGTCTCTGTGTACCGAAAGACGAGCATATCAGAAATGAGATATTGACAGAAGCTCATTCAGCACCGTATGCATGCCACCCAGGAGGAACCAAGATGTATCGTGATTTGCGCAATACCTTTTGGTGGAGAAACATGAAGGGTTGTATCGCAAAGTTCGTCTCTCGATGCATGACGTGTCAGCAAGTTAAGGCTGAACACCAGAGACCATCAGGATTATTAAATCCTTTGGATATACCAGAATGGAAATGGGAGAAAATTTCCATGGATTTCGTAACAGGGTTACCGAAATCGGTGAGAGGACATGACGCTATTTGGGTTATCGTAGATCGACTTACGAAGTCAGCTCATTTCCTACCAATCAGAATGACTCTCAATGTGGATCAGTTATCCCAGTTGTATGTTAGAGAGATTGTTCGACTTCATGGAGTGCCAGCTTCCATTGTATCAGATAGAGACCCGAGATTTACTTCAAGATTCTGGAAGAGTTTACAAGTAGCGATGGGTACTAAATTAAATTTTAGTACTGCTTACCATCCCCAGACCGATGGACAGTCTGAACGCACAATCCAAACACTAGAGGATATGCTTAGAGCTTGTGTACTAGACTTGAGTGAAAATTGGGAGACTCATCTTCCATTAGTGGAATTTGCCTACAATAATAGTTTTCAGGCTACTATTGGTATGGCACCATATGAAGCACTTTATGGACGACGATGTCGATCACCAGTCTATTGGGATGAAGTAGGTGAAAGGAGAATTTTAGGTCCAGAATTGATTGAAAGGACCGTTGAAGCTATTGAAAATATCAGACTGCGGATCAAGGCCGCACAAGACAGACAAAAGAGCTATGCCGATAAGAGGAGAAAAGACTTGGAGTTTACAATTGGAGAAAAAGTATTCTTGAAAGTAGCTCCTATGAAAGGAACTATCCGTTTTGGCAAGAGAGGGAAGTTAAGACCCCGCTTTATCGGACCATTCGAGATATTAGAGAAAGTGGGTAACGTGGCTTATCGTTTGGCGTTGCCGCCCGAGCTATCGGCCGTACACAACGTTTTTCACGTTTCCCTATTGAGAAAGTATATCCACGACCCGAGTCACGTGGTGAATTTTCAGACTATTTCGATTCAGAGAAATCTGTCCTATGAGGAGAGACCTATGAGCATTATAGAAAGAAAAGTCCATGTCTTAAGAAACAAAGAGATTCCGTTAGTCAAAGTCCAATGGGGTAGACAGGATAGTGATGAAGCTACCTGGGAGAAGGAGTAAGAGATTCTGGCTAAGTATCCAGATATATTAGATCAAGTAAGTTTAATTTCGAGGACGAAATTATTTTAAGGGGGTAAGGTTGTAGCGACCGCGAACTTTTAATTATTATAAATTATTTTTCTCGAAAAACGTGTCGCCAGAACGTTAACCCTAATTTTTTAGAGAAGCGCGTTCGTCTAGCCGTTATTATATTGAATTCAAGTGTATTCGATCGAATCCGATCCCGAATAATAATTTTATTATCAATTTCGAATTATTTTATTTAAATCCAATTTTATTAATTTCAAGTCCAATTACGAAAGCCCAATTATTCAAGCCCAATTATTTAAAGTTCAATTTAATATAAGTCTAATACTTTATAGTTTAAGGTCCAATTTTATTAGTCTAATTTTATTTGTCTTAGCCCAATTCAATTATTATAGTCCAATTAAATGAGCCCAAAACCGAATATTATATTCATATAGCCCAATTATACTCAAACCCAACTAGAAAATCTCTTATAGCCCAATCCTTTTGGCCCAATTAGTTTTCCCTATGGATTTGTGCCCTATTTTTCCACTATTCATAGAGGACACCCATTCCCTCCCTCCTCACACTCACACAACAACCATCTTGGTAAGCTCTCTCCCTTTTTCCTCAATTCTTGGAGATTAATGTGGATGCTAGAACATCAATTTCTAGCATCAACACCATTTCTCCCTCACACTTTCAACTCCATTTTTGGGTCACCATTGATACTAGAACAACCATTTCTAGCATCAACAGTGAGCTCCCAAAGCTGCAATACTATGCAACCGTTCACTATCAACTCCTGTAACACCACCAACCTCCAGCAAGCAGTCGTCCACCACCATCTCCTTAACCCAACTTCACTGCAAAGTCCACTGCAAGCCACTATACCACAATACCACCAACACTGCACTCACAGCTGCAAACTCACACACCATTAACACTGCCAAGCTCAAACCACCAACACCCAAGTCCACTGCAACTCCCATCAACGCTACCAGCACCAAAACCGAGACCAACCAACTGCAAAAACGAACTCCACTCACTCACTGAAAGACAAACTAATCGAACTCCATAGCCATACCTCCATTCCAACCACTCCACCAAGCTTCTCAAGCTACTGCCCAACCGAAACCCAGAAACAGGAACTGAAACTCCACCAAAACGCCACCACCACATCCAAGAAACACCAAACCATTCAAATCAAAGAAAGAAATCGAGATACCCGAAACCATCACCCAAACCCGAGACTTCAAACACCAAAAGTCGAGTCCCAACCAAGAACACGCTCAAACCGAGAACACCCAAGTTAAGCCGTGAGCAAATCGCCCAAAATCCCCAACCCGAAAAGTTCAACACCAAACCGCCACCTCAAAGCACCCCAAACCAACTCCAAACAGAACCAACCGCCGCCATCAAATCGCCACAATCGACACCATTTCACACGTCAACCAAGAAAAAACGAACACCCAAAAGCCCCAAAATAATACCCCATCCCTTACCTACGTGTGGCCGCCACCACGAGACGGTGGCGCCGACCCGTTCGCCGGACGGTGAACCGGAGAAGGGGCGAAGCCCCTCTCTTTTCCTTTCCCCTCCCGTCGACTTCTCTCTCTCGTCCAGAGAGAGAGGTTTCTTTCCTTTTGATTTTAAATTTAAGTTTGGTTTTGTTTTATTTAGTTTAGTTAGGTTAGTATATATATTTAATTATTTTAATTTTAGTTGATTGATTTATTTAAGTTCCAAAGTTTTTAGTTTATCTATTTCAGTCCCTAAATTATTTTATTTTAGCCCTAATCTATATATGTTATTATTTCAGCCATTTAATTTTATTTACAGCTTTTATATATCTACAGTTTAGTCCCTAAACTTATGAAAGTTATTATTTTAGCCCTTAAAGTTTTATTTTCAGATTTAATAAATTTCTAATTTAGTCCGTAGACTTTATTTTATCATTCTAAGCCATTTATTTCAATTCCAATAGTTTTCAATTAAGTCCTTAAACTTAATTTCAACACTTTAAAAACTTTAAAGTTCGAAATACTAATTCAAACTTATTTTCTATTGGCTAGACGAAACGTACGGACCACTAAGAGATTGAAGCTACTTCTCGCACTATTTTCACAAACTCGATATATTGAGGTAGACTCGCCACCATTAATTAGTTTAAATTATAATTGCATGCTTTATGTGAATTACGTGATTTATATGCTTTAATGCATAAGATGAGAATTTATCATATGAGATATATGATATTGTTATGATTGCCATAACTTATATGCTTAATTGCATGAGAAAGAAGAGAATCCCTTATGGGATAAGAAGAGAATCCCTTATGGGATAAGAGAATGTTATGCATAACTTATGTGCCTCATCAGCACAAGAAAGAAAGAGTACCCACATCCCATGTTTTTAAAGAGCCTATGATTTTCAAGAAAATGAACCAAAGATGATATCACAATGTATATTGCATAAGTGTGTATTCAATTATTCTGTAAATTAATTATCGGCGATGAGTCTACTGAGTATTTCTTCGAAATACTCACTCTGCTATTTTTAACAATATTTGCAGACTTCGGAGGCGATCGTGATTGATCCGGCAGTGGTGGCATAGAAAATTTGACTATCAAAATTATTATCTCTTTGAAGTTTTTGTATTTGAATATTGATAACATTTTGACGTTTTCCGCTATTTCTAAAATATGATATTTAAATTTTAAGTTTCTATGAATTTTACTTGTCGATGCAGTTTTTCAATTACAAATGTGATTTCAAAATTAGGTTATTTCCGCGAAAATTGATTTTGAAATTAGGGCAAAAGAAGATGACGTGGCAATCCGGGTTAACAGAACTCGGGGCGCTACAATATTGTAACAGTCTCATTTTAGCTCAAATATCAAAACTTTTGAGAAAATGTAAAAACTATTATGTAGAACAAGTATTCAAGAAATAAATGAAAAATAAGCCGTTTTAGTTTTGGTTGGACAATAGGTGCGATGAGGCCCCTAGTTCAAGTCCAATTGATTTCTTGTCATTATGTGTTTATTTCTATAGCAAATCACTTTTTGGTACAATAAAATTGCTATTGAATGCAAATATTATGTTTTGGTGCTTGTATATTCTTTTATGAAGTCTCGGTTGAAATCAAAGGTTGGCATTTGATGTAATGTTTTGAGTAACCTTTTGTCTGTAGGGTTGGCCTTGGCAAAGCCGGACCTGAGAGAGGCCCAAGATGCCTCTGCCTCAAGCCCAGATTTTGTATGGGCCCATTCCCCACACCCACACCTTTTTTAAAAAAAAAAAAATTAACCAGTTCCGTCAGTATTTTAGGTGGCTCTTGGTTTAACTGTTATAATTAGGATTAGGAATTAGAGATGTATGATTTATCATAGAGTTCAACTTTGAAATTTGGGGGAAATATTGGGCGTTGGCTCTTTAAATCGGTGGAGATCTAACCATTTCGGTGAGCATTTTAGGTGGATTATGATTTAATTTTGTTTAATTTTCAGATTCAACTAATTTTTAGCTTGTTGGCATTTACTTTCTTGATTTTGTAGATTGATGTTGTATAGGAATAATAATTTATGTAGAAATTTGCAATCTTGAATGAGATTTTTTTTATATATAAAGCAAAGAGGATCAGAAGGAAATACAATTCCTCTGCTACTTCACTTTTACTTACCGTGAAAGTTTCATACTCGAAGTTTTCGACCTTTCTTAAACATTGTGGGAAATCAAACTTTGTATCTCATTCTCATCTGTTCGCTGAATCTTGGTATTGTAGTAATGTGCTGATGTATAATTGTGTATACTCTTCTAATATGACCAACAGTGCAAATAGAGTTAAAGGAAATTTTGATGTTAAATGGTGAAGGTTGACATTAGTGCAAGTGTTTGATAAAAAGTCTCTTGGTGAAGTTCCTACCCTTGTTAGTGATATTTGAGAGCAAAATAGAATACCTTGTCATTGTGGTTTAAGCACTTATCACTATACTAGGTATAAGCAACGTGCAATGCACGTTTGCTTATTTTATATATAATTTTTTTGGTTCATTAAATAATTAATGATGTAATGTTTATGTAATTGATAAATAATTACACATTGTGATATATTAATTTTAATTTGAACAGTGTTAAATTCTAAATTAAAATGTATAAGTTTGTGTTTCGTACTATTATATTATATTAAATTTTGCACTTAATTATGGATTTTTTGTACATAATAAAATAATAGATAACATTATAATACAAAAATAAATAAATAAATAAATATTTTTTCTTCATTGAGTTCAATGTACCTTACCAAATAAATTATTAGCATTTTTAAATTGATAATCTCCACATCCATTTTGTTTTTTTAGTTTCATTTTTTTCTAGAACTAAAATGTAGTAGTACAAAGCCTTTTGCATTTCCCATTCATTTATTAATAATGTTCTAAAATGTGTAATGCGTTGCGAGACGTCAATATTGAGAATCAAGAATCACAAGTTTAGGCGTATCAATACGAAGAATAAGCGTCATAATGCGTTTCATATTTTTAATATTATTTTAATTATTTTTAAGACATTAAATATATTTTTATTTTAAAAAATAGTTTTTTTCTATATTATAAAAAAATAGATTTTTTACTATATCATAAAATCATTTAATATTTAAAAATAATACTTACTAAACATTTAATATAATACTATAATATTGCTAATTAGTGTTAGAAGAATTTTAATTTTTTTTATTAATTAAGGAACTAAATATGAGCATTAATCATATGATTTATACGAAAAGTCTGCGGATTTGATAATTTCGATATCTGGAAATGGAGATGAAGGGTTTTGGTTCACAATCGAGAATGATTCCGACGTGAAGTCCGTGGGAATTCAATTGGGGTCGAATCGAGTGCAATAAATACATAAAAATAATTCAAAGTAAATTTATCTTTACTAATTAGATTCATTATCCTATAATTAGTCCCAATACTAAAAATTAAAAATAAATATGTTAAAATAGTTTACTTTGTTAAATTAAAATATTTTAAACTTATAGAAAATAATATCTAACATTAATATATTAATAATCAAGTGCAATTTAAGTTAAATTTGAAAATTAAATAAATGAAAGAATGAAAGTGAATATTACAATTTAATTAGTTGTAATTCAAAATCAAATTAGTCAATTAGACATACATTTGAAAATGATTTTGATGAGCATTTTAACATTTTTTTGTTGTCACTATCCCACATTGGAAGTTTATAAAACTATTGGAGTTAAGAGCATATATAAAATGCACAATCCCACATTGGAAGTTTATGAAACATTTGGAGAGAAGTGTATCTATAAAATGAACATGACATCCAATACTTCTCCATGGGCCTTAGAATTGTAAATTTTGAAACCCAATAATGGAGTTAAAAATCTTTAAACTAAAAAAAAAATCTTGAAAACCCGTCAAAATCGTGACCGATTCGACGGATTTTAACCTATTTTGTAAATAATCAAAGTTAACCGATTTTGACGAGTTTTAACCGGTTTTCACCGGGTTTTAACCGATTTTGTAAACTTAAATGTTTTGGGCCTGGTTCCCGATTTCACTGGTCGAACCGATCGGGTCAAGTCGGGTTTGACAACATTGAGTAGTACAAAGCCTTTTGCATTTCCCATTCATTTATTATTAAATAATGGAATTCTAACAGATACAACATCATGGCCATGGCTTAATTGCTATTTAATGGAAATAATAAAACTAACGGTAAAAATATATTTTCCGTTAAAACAAGAATTTCCGTTTCATGGGCACTTTATATATATAGAAGATTACGATATTTGTGAAAACGCCTATGTGAAAAGTGCACATGTATTGGTAGATTTTGGTTGTTTATTTGAACTATTTTGAAATTGTGGGTTGAATTTGCATTGAGTGTTTATTTGAACTATTTTGAAAGTGACGTTGTATATTACTTTTAATTAAAAAAATAATGACATTGTGTCACTTTTTTATGTTAATAAAAAGTGACATTGTATCACTGTTTATATTAAACAGTGAAAGTTAATTTTACTAAGTATTGTTTACGTCAAAAATACTTTTCATATGATTTTTTCAAAAGATCTCTAATTTTAAAGGTAATTTTGTAAGTTACCTTAAATTAGTGGTTGATTTGGGCTTAGATTTTTATCAACTTACTTACTTAGCTAAATCAAACTAGGGCTTAATAATTGACCTCCATCATTTTGGCCTAGAATGGATATTTAACGATAAACAATTATGATTTTTGTCACTTGTACATTATAGAATTTTGATGATTAAGGAAATTTCTCTCTAAATTACAAAATAAAAATAAACAAACACATGTGATTTACCATAATTTTAAGAATGTCAAAAAGCTCTATTTCTAATTGGATTGCTCAATTTAATGGAAATGGTTTGAACTGAATACCTATTTGTGACGATAAGAGGAGCATGGGCTTAGATCGTAATGGCATATTCCAATCATATCTTCATTTGAACTTTTTTCACTTCACAAATAATTCTGTTTTCATGGACCATCGAATAGTGGCATATGCCTTGGGCCAACCCCATACCTTTCTTTTTTTTTGTTAAACTAGAAAAGGCGAAAAAAAAAAATCACTTATTAGGAGTCTCAATAAAAAAAAACAACTCTAATTGTGTTTGTGAAGAAGCTATTCAAAGCTGCCAAAACATGTGAATGATGCATAATTATTGTTGGAGTCTGAGCAATGTCTCAGTCTTAGTGTATAGTTTGATCATCCCCTAATTGGGATCATTGAACATAACGAAATGAACGTGTCGTTTTTCATAGTTATGATGATTTGCACAACTATTTTCTAATCTTAACGTCTACAATATCTAAACATTGAGTTTATGAAACATGAAACAATAATTTTCAAGTAACGTTCTATTTGACTTTTCCACATATACGTCTCCTTTAATACAAAAAACTTTTATAAAATTTATTTTTAATATAATATTTGATAATTGTCCATTTTTGTTGATGGCCAAGCATTGAAATATGACATAAGACTTAGATGTTAAATTCAATATTATGATTGCCTCCCCCGCCCCCGTCCCCGTCCCCGTCCCCGTCCCCGTTACTCGTTTAAGGCGGGGCGAGGCAATGCTCTTTCCCCGTTTACTATCTCATTAATTTTTATTTTTTAAAGTTTTCGATATTTTATTTTATTTCCCCTGTTCATTAAATTGAAACAAATAATTTTAGTTCTCATTTTCTATTAAAACTAATTAAAATTTTCATTTAAAGTATTGAATTCTAAAAAAAAATTAAACGGGGCGGGGCACCTTTTACCCGTCCCCACCCCGAACCCGTCCCGAATACCAGATTAAGTTGATAATTCCCTCCCCATTCGGGGCGCAGCCCACGGATATTGGATTTGTCGGATTCTTTTGTCATCCCTAGATCTATTTCCTTATAGTTGGCAACTAGACAATAAAAATAAAAAACTTCTTCCCACGTTCGTATACATATTAAATAGTCACTAGGTGCAAGCAACGTGCAATGCACGTTTGCTTCGTTTATATTTAATAGTTTTGTTTAAGAATTAATTTGTTATTAATAAAGATGTAAATTTTTTGGTTAATTAAATAATTAATGATGTAATGTTTATTTAATTAATAAATAATTAAATAAAGTGTTTCAACCCAAAATCACAAACAGAAAACTCAAGGTATGTTAAGTGATAAGAAGATGAGTTTACTTAAACTCCGTTTGATTTTCATTAATGTAGAATGAAAATGAAAAATATAGTCATTATTGGACCCCACACAAGATAGAAATTCAAAATTGATAGATTGATGTGATGGATAACGGTCATATTTTTCATTTTTATGGGTTTTTAATGAGAAACAAACGGAGGATTAAATAATTAATGATGTAATGTTTATTTAATTGATAAATAATTAAATAAAGTGTTTCAACCCAAAATCACAAACAGAAAACTCAAGGTATGTTAAGTGATAAGAAGATGAGTTTACTTAAACTCCGTTTGATTCTCATTAATGTAGAATGAAAATGAAAAATATAGTCATTATTGGACCCCACACAAGATAGAAATTCAAAATTGATAGATTGATGTGATGGATAACGGTCATATTTTTCATTTTTATGGGTTTTTAATGAGAAACAAACGGAGGCTTAAACTTTTTGCATGGCTTAAGTCTTTACTCTTTTTTAAGTAATAATGCAATTCATTTTTTCGTTAAAGTATGATATGTATTACGATAATATATGTATATCATGTGTTAGACTTAGTATTGGTAAGTGACGGGTAAATTTTTGAGGACGAAATTATTTTAAGGGGGTGAGAATGTAATACCCCGAAAATTTTCATAAAATATAATTCAATTTTTATATACTATATTTTAATATTTTGAAAGTTAGGGACTAAATGATACATTTATCAAATTATATTTTATTTGTGTCAAATATTTAGATATTGATGGAGTTATCGTAAATATATGAATATTGGTCTCATTGGATAAATCGTAATTAGATACATAAATCAGATTCGAGAAAAAATCAATTTGGATAAGTTAGTTTCAAGATATTTTAGTTTGAAAGAATTATCAAAAGCTAATTTGTTTTTATTATTATTTAATTATAATTTTAAAAGTAAGGGGTGGTGAAAAAAGATTTTCCGTTAAAATCAGAAATTCCATTAGTTTTTTCGTTAAATCAAGAAATTCCGTTAGTTTTTTCCTTAAACCAATATATTCCGTTTAATAGCCACTTTTTATATATAGAAAGATATAAAAAATATTTTATTCCAATTTTTGTAACGCAAATTTATTCCGAAAACTATTCTTGAAAGACCTATCATATCAAAAATAACATTAGAATAGTTACCTTAAAAAAATAAAGTAAGAAAGATTATGTTATAACTCTAAGTCCCATATCATATAAGGGCATTATGGTAGGTTTCAAAATAAATGAATTGCTAATTGTAGAATATTATTCTCAACAGACTTAAACCTAAATTCAAACAAAATAACAAATTATGGTTGGTTTTAAAATAAACGAATTGCTAATTGTAGAATATTATTCTTAACAGACTTAAACCTAAATTCAAACAAAATAATGAGGGTTCAGGTAATTTTCTTCCCTTACATCGAAATAAATGCACATAAGATTAAGTAAGAAAAATATGCGATCTGAATTTTCTTCCATTTATTTATCATTGACCGAAGGGATATTTTCATTTTCTTTCCAATTTTTTTTTTCCCCCATTTTCTAATATTTTACATGCCACGACAATTAGGAAATGAAAATCTATATCAATGAAAGGCCTAACTAGTGGAAGAAAGGCCTCCATTATTGTTAGTCAAATCAGTCTATGAAATTAAGGTACGAAAATAGAGGAATTCAAACTCTCGGTGAACAAAAAGTGAAATTTCAATTAAATCATTAAACATGAATTTCTCTCCATCATTTATAGTAATCATTAATATAATTTTACAATCAACCATCAACAATAAAGATCATTCAATATTTACTTGTTACAGAGTCTTCACACGTCTAACTTTATAATGTTGAGTGTCACGCACTGATAGTGCTCCTCTTCTCACACGGTATTGCAAAGCCATCAACAGCTAAGCGTATGGACTATATTGCTGAATAATGCACCAGTGGTGTGCATATTGTCTAGCATCATTTCCATGTGAATGCGTACTGATTGTTTCAGGCTTGTTGACCTAAAAATAAGGAAAATGCTACCTTGAGGCGAGAACCTCGCGGGCCAAACTTGTAGTATGTGAAACCACTTGAATGTGCGTTGTTGATTGCTGGAGATCACTAACATGCGTTCTTGCACAAAAAAAAAAAAAAAAAAAAAAAACCGGACCAAGGACCAAGTCGGCAAGCAAGCATAATTGATGTAGAAAGCTTTGGGGATGATCAATGATAAAGACTGACATTGTGTGAATGACCAACAAGTGTATGGAGGAATTCGTAAAACTAAGTTTTGCATCTATCTTCTATTAGTACTCAAAAAGTTTGAAACACGACATAGGGTGTGTTTGGGCGCAATGGGTATTATAATTTCAACTGTTGCAAATTAAAAATTGGACCGTTGTGCATTTTTTAATTGAAAATGTCTGACAGCTTTACAGTAAAGGAGCTGGTAAATTGTCAAATGTGCCTATTTGAGGTGAGAGAATTTTGAGACTTTGAGGATAAAATGGTTTTTTTCTGTTCACATTCCCTACAACATGTGAATGGTTTAAGCAAGTGGGATCGATTGATTTGATTGGAAAATTGATTTTGGTTGAAGATAATTTCTCCCAGACACATCCATAATTTCATTAGAATTACTTGGCAATTTGACGGTGTTCATGGAAGAGTATTGACTATTTTAAAGCCATCAAGTTTTAAATTCAAGAAACAATAATCTATGCACGACACATGATGAAGGCCATGATCTGTACTGTCATCATCATTCAACGTGCCAATCGCAACGGTCACTAAAAATTTCCCAACGTTCAAATTCCCCAGATCAACCTCAACCTTAAAGCAACAACAACACGCGTACGGTTTCAGATCTATTCGTATCAATCAAAGTTCATCCAACGGCTATAACCGTTCCCTTTTCTTAGTTATCTAACTTTCTCTGTCGCTGAGTTGTCCATCGATGATTAGCCACAATTTAAACCTTAAGTAATTTAATTTTAATTAATAAAAGTTATTAATTTCTCTCTCTGTGTGTATATAAATAGTCTCCTTCTCCACTAATCTTTCAGTACTCCAGTCCTCTCTCTACAATTAGCATTTCTGAAGTTATATACAGTTCTATCTTTTTTTTTTGGCTAAATTTCAACTATTCAGGGAGAAAATGGCTTACTCTAGATCAATGGTGGCTTTTGTTTTCGCATTGTTGGCTGCATCGGCTTTAGCTCAGGCTCCAGCCGCCACCCCAAAGGCGTCCCCAAAAGCGGCTCCGGTTGCTTCTCCACCGAAGGCGGTTGCTACACCAACTCCGTCACCATCCGCCGCTGTCAATACACCAGCCTCAGCTCCAACAAGTTCATCACCTTCTGAATCTCCATTGACTTCTCCACCTGCTCCCACTTCTCCTACAAGTGCACCTGCCGGATCTATCGCTAATCCTCCATCCATCGCCACCGCACCCGGTGGCGCCCCTAACTCATCACCAAACGGCGCTACTTTGAACAGAGTCCCGATTGCTGGATCTGCTGCTACAGCGTTGTTATTTGCTTCTCTTTTGCTGTAGATCTACTGATCTAGTTCGGAAGTCTGTTTTGTTAATTTTCCTGTTATTGTTTGATTATTTATTTTTACTTTTTGCGTACTCTATTGTTTAAAGATTCTTTGTTATTTTAAATCCCTTGGCTTGTTACATTGTAGAGCCGTGTTATATTATATTTTTCATGCTTAAAATAAATTAATTTATATTGCTTGAATAAATCACACCTTTATCCGTGAAGATTAAAATTAAATTTTATTATATATTTTGATAAAAGTTGATGAAATATGTAGTTGAAAAGTTGTATGATCAAAAATATGTGGTTAATATTGATTATTTGACATTGACTTAAATTAAAATTTGATTTTAATCAATACGAAACAGATGCTTAATCAGTTAGAAATATTTTTTTGAATCATCTAAAAATCAATTTTTTAGAAAAAAAATTTTCCTTTAAATTTTTTTTAGAAAAATTTGCAATGAGGTCCCAACTCTAATAGAAGTTGAGATGAGACGATATTTCATATCAAAGAATGGTCAATAATATCTCAAACCTTTAAACGTAACTACTATACGACGAACATTTCAATAAATGTGCGAAGGATGGTGATTCTTTGAAAAATGAATGGTTTTTTTTTTTTAGTTTATATTCAAAATATTTTATTGTGAAGAGGTGCGATTGAAAATAAGTTTTAGGACAAATGTATTTTTGTTGTTTGTACACAAACTAAGGTTTCATAATTAAAACAAGAATAAATAAAAATCAGAAAATAAAAAAGAAAAACACTAATGAGTTGGTTGCCTGAGATAGGAGAATATCTCTCTCGTTTTAGCATGAATTTGAACCGTTTTAGCCCTAGTTTTGTATGGATTAAAATCGGATTTATTGTAAATTAAAAAAAAAAAAAAAGTTAATGAGATTTGTAGTTAAAAAGTTGTGAATTCTATGAAAATATATAGCTAAAATTAATTGTTAATTTTGATTTAAATTACAATCTGATTTTTAATTTTTACCAAATGGGGGCTTAGTTATTGGCAAATCCTAAAATTTTAATGACAATTGACAAGTTTAGAAGGAACCTGTATTTTTAGAAGTGTTGGACTAACATGAAAATCTAGATATACATGAGGGATCAATGATGCAATATATTGAATTATGATATTGTGATGCTAAGATAGCGTGAATTGCGGAGAAACAGGAATCACATGGGTGACAGCTGTTTCCATGTTGGGATTCCCATGTGCTCCACCGTCGCACCAGAAAAGCTGCTATGCACAAAAATAAAATTAAAGTATGATTTGAGTTTTCATATATCCAATCTGATCCCTCAATTTTGAGTGTAACGTCAAATCTTGCACGAATGTTCTCAACACCGCTGTGTAGCAAAACGTCGGATTCCATTGCCGACAAGCCTCGGTATGCGATAAATTTGTACTTCTAATTCATTCTCACGCTTTGTTCGAATTTGATTTTAATTCCCGAAGTCAATCAAACCGGATTTCATCATCCCATTTTTTGCATGGATCGTTTTGTTGTGGGATTAATAAGCAATTGTTATGCCTTTGTTTGGTAGATATCAAAATTTAGATTTTGAATTAATTCAAAGTCCGCAATTAATTTTAATCAAACATTTGATGAGATCCACAACTTTTCAATCACATTAAATCGATTTTTATTAAAATTTATTAAAAATGTGAATTTAATATTCACCAATATTGATGTTAACAAAATAACTGTAGGATTTAACAATAATCACATTATCAGAGTTATTATATATAGGTATCATTAAGAAACTTAGAGACCGATTTAAAACAAAATAAACTTTAGAGTAAGTACATTTGCCTTAGAAATTTGGATTAAACTGTTTAGCAAGTAGGTATTTCTCTTAAATGCCAAATTCTCACAATAACATGTTTTACTGAACTTAAAATTAAGGCAAACTTACTCTAGTGTAGATTTTCTTTTCAAGTATGCACAAATATTAACTTTTTTTCTTATTTATGTAAAAGGAAATAATCTACTTTTACAATAAAGAAAAGAGTGATTATATAAATAATGTTATTCATAGTGTTTTCTATTGGTAGTCGTTTTACGTAGCATACACATGACTCTAATTATATTACTGTTGACAACCAAAATTATGGCCCAACCGAATGGTCCAAAGGATGGAGCCCAGTTTTGAGATTTGAAGGATAAGCTCAAATAAAAGCCCAAGGTAGAGTTATGCACAGAGGCCCACCATTGTTTAAGCTAGCTCGTCGCTTAAGATCTGAGCGAGTATAGCATCATCATCGCCCAAAATCGCGATACACCCAGAGGCTGGACAAGTGTAACGTCTTGTGGATCATTTAAAGCAACGATTATTGAAACGGTTAACGAGCAATCTTATCACTGTCCACGATCCAAGAATCTCGGTTGCAAGAATTTAAGTAATAGGAGTAATGGCAGCGGTTAATTTATTAGTCAGCCATTGTAGAGAAAGTGGGTAGTTACATGGCGATAAGTAGTTTTTTACGGTTCTACAAAAAAACTGTCAGAGAAGTATAAAAAAGAAGAGATAGTGTGGAAGAGAAAACCCCGATCAAATCACTCTCGAACAAAAAATATATAATTTCGTTTCTTTTAATTTCTTGTTATTAAACTTTCAATTGATTTGTGTGCTTGTGCCCCTTGAATGCATTTTGCTTCTGACATCATAATAAAGCACCACTCGTTAGGACTTTGTCTCGAGAGGTTTGTTCTTTATACAATCGTTTGAACTATCTTTTAATTGTTAGCAACTTTTTGAGCGAAACAATTTGGCACGCCCAGTAGGACAATTGGTGTTTGAAGTCTGAAGATACAAAGAGTGAAGCAATATGCCTTGTAAGAACTCCGATATGGAGCCAACAAGCTAGGGAATAGTATAGTCTGTGATTGAACGATACGAGGAGCAGCAAGGCACTCCGGAACATAGGGACAGAACCAAAGTCGTTACGAGCCAATGACAGAGTTGAGTCCTCAAACTATGCAGGCATTGTTTGGTGAACTCACATAAGATGTTGTTGAACAGGAAAATTTACAGAATATTCATAATATGGAAATATTTATTCAAAATGGGAATGTACATTATGACAACATGGCCAAGCAACTAAACACTCTAAATGAAATCATGAATAAGTTAGTGGGCCAAATTAGTCAGCCAGCTATGCCAAGTATAGGGAATCATTTTCAATCCAGGACGATTGTGGGACATAATTTCCCAGTCCTAAGTTCGAATCAAGGAATAGAACCGCCCTTTGGACCATCTACTTCAAACCAGGGGGTAACGGAAGGGCAAACTTGAATAGTGATAATGGAGCATCAAACCTGGGGGGAAACCCAAATGCAAGAGACAATGTCCAAACTAACGGACATAATACCCCACGAATTAATGATAGTGGAAATATTCAAGCTTATGGTAACAATGGTTTGAATAATGGCGCTTTTGCCACAAACCAAGTACCAAATGTTAGGCCTCGAGTAGTCCCACCAATGAATCAACCTATAAGAGTCCCTTATAATCCCAACGTTGTGTTGATGAATCAAATTACAGAAATAGTACATGATCAAATGACCTTTGGGATGCGCCCTTTTATTAGGTCGACCTACACAAAGCATATCCCTGGCCTAGAGGGTACAAAGTTCTAGAATTTTCATTGTTTACCGGTCTGGGAGAAGTTTCAACTCTGGAACATATAAGACGATTCACACTGCAATGTGGTGAAGTAATTGATTATCACAAAATGAGACAGTTCCCTAGTTCGTTAACAGGTGTAGCCTTTTCATGGTTTATTAATTTGCCAGCAAATTCGGTCCAAACATAGAAACAACTGGAACAATTGTTCCACGCTCAGTTTTATAAGACTGAATCTGAAGTTAAAGCTCTAGCAAAGGGACTTATTATAGAGACCCGAATTTTGACGTTTATGCTGTTAATGACGAATATTATGATCAGGCGAGATGTGTTTGGCCGAATTAATTAAAAGAGATGCATATGCGTGTCCTATAATGGCTAAATTTAGAGCGACAGATAACAATGAGCTTATAAAAAATGAAAATAAAAAGGTTAGGGTATTCTCATTTGATGTGACCAAAGCTGACCTTATATTTGACAAACTCTACAAGGATAAGCAGATAAAGCTGAGCGACAAGCATAAGTTGCCAGACCCTGGACAAGTTAAGGGTAAAACACATTTTAAATGACACAATGCATGGCCACATATGACTAATAACTGTCTGGTTTTCCGTCATGTGTTGTAGGATGCTATCGAGTCAGGGCGAATCACGTTTGAAGCCTAAAAGAAAATGTCAGTAGATGAAAATTCTTTCCCACAGCCACTTGGGGTGAATATGGTGACATCTTGTTTAAAAAATAAGTTGTCAAAATTCAAATTAGTCATAGATGATGGAGAAATGGATCCTGAGTCACATCCTAGTATTTTTGAGCGTATTAAGGGAAATGAACCTAGAAAAGACGAAGGTGTTTTGTGTGCTAGATGCAAGGTAGAAGTGAATGAAAGACCAAGGAAGATGATGAGAAAGAAGCCTGTGTACTGGAATGTGAAGAAGGCCAAACATCTCAGGAGATGTGTGGTGAAGAAGACGATGACGGTATGATTGACATCGAAAAGGAAATCGACTTAGAAGAAGAGAGGAAAAGAAGAAGAGTGTCGCGCAACACTTTATTGAAGCAGTTGTATCAAGAAGGTGTCCGTGAGCTAGATTTGTTGGGTGAACCGTCTGGGCACGCCTTTGACTTTTATGTATTGTATGGTATGCTCAAGAGGAAGGTGAGAGTGCCTCGCACTTAGAAATATGGGTTACCTCCAAGAATACTACCTTCTCCTACAAGTTGGATAACTGAAGAAGAGGTGTTGCCTCCTCCTACAGGTCGGATAGCTGAAGAAGAAGCATTGGGAAAAAATAAGGAGGAAATCCAAGAAGCAGAGACCCATGTGAAATATTGCACGTGGACTTGTCACGAGGAAACAATCCAATGGAAGATAAACAAAAGGTGGAAATTAATGCAACTGAAAAGGTCATCTTTAATAGACCAACTATTAAATTAAAAAAGGTCATCTTTAATATACCAACTATGAAATTAACTAAGCACTTGAGGCTGTTGTACGTGAAAGCCTTGGTTAATGGTATACATGTGGTAAAAGTGATCATCGACAATGGAACAGCCATAAATACCATCCCATCCCGAATGATGATAAAGTTTACAAAGACAGAGAGCGATATGATCTCCACAGAAGTTATTCTCACGAGTTTGAATGGGGGAGTCACTTCGGCTAAAGGAATGATGCCACTAGATATTACTGTGGGAACAACCACCAGGACCACAGTTTTCTTTGTGATAGATAGTCATACCAGTTATAATGTGCTACTAGGAAGAGATTGGATTCACGGGAGCCGTTGTATACCTTCATCGCTTCACTAATGCCTAATTTTATGGAATGACAAAGGCGAAGCCGAAGTGGTGCAAGCAGACCATAGACCCTTTGTTGTAGAAGCAAACTCAACGGAGAAGTTCATATACGAAGGAAATTATGGATCTATCAGGGTAGTGCAGACGGGGAAGAAACTCAAATTGTCGCACAGAGCTAAGAACCATTTTCAGTAGATGCACTTACTGAAATGTTCAATCAAATGAGACCAAACATAATTGCCCTTGAAGAGTCAGTAATTGGCAAAAAGATGGTTAAGGAACTCTAATGAGTTGTCAGCAGTAAGAAATCATGGCTGATATTCGGGCCATCAAAGCCAGACTGATGGTTTTCAATAAGGAGTGTAAAGAAAAAACAAAGGAAGAAGCAGCTTTGAAGATGTTGAAGAACAAATTAGCTGCGTTTGAACTGGAGCAGAGTATTGGTTGAAAAGTCAATAAAGTGGATTGCTTAGAAGATGAAGTACATGCAAGGAACATAGATGATGAAGTTATGAGGATTACAAAGCCGGGTATGCTCAAGCACAAGACCATTTGATAAAGGTGAACATTGGTGACGAAGGGGAAGATCGTCCAACATTTGTCAGCCAGATGCTTAGTCAAGAGGTAATTGACAAGTTAATCGCTTTGTTAAAAAATTATAAGGATTGTTTTATTTCGGAATATGAACACATGCTTGGTTTAGATAAAAGTTTGGTAGAACATAGGTTACCGACTAAGCCAAATTCTAAACCTCATAAGCAACCTCCTAAGCGTTTTGCCCCTAATGTATTGCCTAAAGTAAAGAAAGAGATAGAGTGATTGTTAAAGGCGCGCTTTATTAGAACAGCCATATATGTTGAATGATTGTCTAATATTGTGCCGGTATTAAAAAGAATGGTAGTATTAAGGTGTGTATAGATTTCAAGAATTTAAACTTAGCCACGCCCAAATATGAATATCCAATGCCTACGGTAGATTCTCTAGTAGATTCGACTACCGGACACGTAATGTATTCTTTTATGGACGAGTATTCAGGATATAACCAGATTTACATAGTTGAAGAAGATATACATAAAACTGCCTGTAGGTGCCCTGGGGCCTTAGGATTCTTTAAATGGGTGATTATGTCTTTCGGCCTAAAAAATGCAGGGAGCACTTATCAAAGGGCAATGAACTTAATTTTTCATGACATGATGGGCCAATTCATCAAAGTATATGTGGATGATATAGTGGTCAAATCGGTTAAAGAAGAAGATCATTTTGAACAGTTAAAACGCTCATTTGAGCGAATAAAGCAGTACAAACTAAAATTGAACTCGCTGAAATATGCATTCGGTGTTAATGCATGGAATTTTCTTGGGTTTTTAGTGCACAAAAGATGTATTGAACTTGATAAAAATAAGGCAAAGACCATTTTAAAGGCCAAACCGCCTAGTAATAAGAAAAAGTTGCAAAAGTTTCTAGGACAAATAAACTTTTTGAGACGTTTCATCTCTAATTGTACAGGGTGAACGAAAGATTTTTCCCCTCTTTTAAAGCTGAAAAATCGGGGCGAGTTCGTTCGGAATGAAGAACATCAAAGGGCTTTTGATAGCCTGAAAACATGTTCGTCAAATCTACCAGTGTTGGTGTCACCCATCCAAGGGCGACCAATAAAAGTATACATATCGGCTGAACAAGAATCGATAACCTAAATGGTCGCACAAAAAGACCAATTTGGCGAAGAAAAGGCGATCTACTATTTAGTAGACAGTTAACAAAATGTGAATATAATTATTCTATTATTAAAAAATTATGTCTTGCTTTATATTTCACATGTACAAAACTAAGGGCTTATTTACGGCCTGTAATTGTTTACTTGGTTTTTAATGTCAATTTTGTTAAATATATGTTTTTCGCCCTATTTTACACTAAATGATAGACCTTTGGACTTTGGCATTATCGAAATTTAAAATATAATACGTACCCCAAAAGATAGTTAAAAATCAAACGTTGGCTAACTTTTTGGCTGACCATCCATGCCTTGATATGCCTAAAGAAATTGAATTGGAAGTTGATTCATTTGGGTTAAATCGTGGGTTTTATATTTTGACGGATAAAAAACTTCTGGAGGTACAAGGGTATGAATAGTTTTAATAAATTTCTTAGGGATTTATTACAAGTTTGCCTTTACTTTGAATAGAATGTGTACCAATAATCAAGCTGAATAAGAAGCATAGAGGCGAGGCCTTTAGTTGGTGCCCATCATTAGAACTTTTTGGTCAACCCATTTGGGTGACATGGCAAGTGACGATTCCCAATGATGACAACTGGATGCTCTAGTCATTTCCCAGGTTTGAGCGACGTGTGCATTAAATGCGCAATGATGATGATGATGTTACACTCATGTCTAGGTGTACGCGAATTCTGAGTGCGTGCGTGGAACGGGCTCATGTAAGCCTTTGATTTGAATCGTAGTGGGTGTCTTTTGGTTTCGACGCAGATGATGGGATTACAAGTGGATGGCTTAGATTAAATCATGAGGATATCCAACGGTGAGGGTTTTATCAGGTAAGCCTATATAAGAGGCATGGAAACCTCTCTCCATCCTTTTTTCACTTTTTCGAAAGTTTGAAATATTGAGCGCAAGAATCTTCTTTTTTGAACCTAACCTTCTCCTGTTGGTTCCGGCGATTAGTCTTTTCCTTCGATTTCGAGATCTTCCAAGACTTGGATTTTTAGTGTTTTGCGTAAGTTTCTTCCTTTACCGAAGCATTTCTTTTATTTTTTTTGAATCTCAATGGGTACTGTATAGCTATGTCAACGAGTCGTGCCGAGCTGAGCCTGAGCCCCAAAAAAAAAAAGCTCGGGCTCGGCCCGAGCCGAGCCGAGCCGAGCAAAGCCTGGTCAAAAAAATGAGGCTCGGCCCAGGCTTTTGCACCGAGCCTTAGCGGGCCGGGCCAAACCAGCTCTGGTTTTTGAATTTTTTTAAAAAATGTTTGTAGCTTGTTGCAAAGGCAGCTTTGTAGAAAAGCTGCCCTTAGAGGTAGCTCTATAAAATTTTTTTTTTTTTTAATGGTGGGCTTGGTCAGGCCACGGGCCGACCCGGGTCTTGGCTCGGTTACACCGAGCTCGAGCTGGGCCCGGCTCGGGCTTTTTTCGAGTTGAGCCTGAGCCTTCCGAGCCGCCGAACTTTTTTATCATCCCTAGTATCGTGTTGAAGAAAAATGGGAGTAAGGGGCCTTCTAGGGTAGATATGACCTTAATTTGTGCCGAGGTGGGTATTCTCCAGGTTATCCCCACCGAAAAGATTATGGAGGCAATGGGAGGCCCTCATAGTGCGTGGATGATGCAAGAGGGTCCTATTGACCGTAGTATTAGGTGGAGGTCCTCTTTGTGGTCCACAGACATAAAGGAGAGCGAATTAGAAACCTATCGAGAGAGGTATCAGATATCGAATAACCTGGAGATGTTTGTGCTGACCCTTGAGTAGAGAACCTGTTTTCCTCGGGAGGGCTGTGTTGCGGTGAGCGAGGCCATTCTTGCAGGGAGGTTACGACTACTTGTACACCCTTTTTTAGATATATTCTTAGGTAATATAATTTGGCTCCTACCGAACTAGTCCCCAATGTATGGAGCTAGCTAGCGGGGGGCTTTCTTCTTTGGAATTAGGTCACCCTTGGTGATGATATGCCTCCCCATGTTTTTCAAATCCTCTTCCAACCTAGGGCCTCTAGCGGGGGGGGGGGGGGGGGGGGGGGGGGGGGGAGAGGGGGGGTAATTGTAAATGATGGTATTGTGTGAACCCTTGGGTCCACATTCTCCTTTCATCTGGATGACCATTTCCTCTATAAAAAATTGGAAATCCTCTTGGTTTTGGGTCAGGGGTCGTTGACAAAAGATGGAATGAGATGTGGTCCCAAAAATTACCGTGCCGACTCAATACCACGAGTATAGTGAGTCGAGCCTCTTTTCTTGTTATTCTGTTTATTTGCTTTTTCTCGCATGCGAACTGATTATGGACTATACGCAACTGCAGTTAATCGCTTTGAGCTTGAGCCATCATCCAAGCCATTTACGAGCTTCATGAGGAGAGGAAATTTTTCAAAAACGTTATCGCGAAGAAGAACCTATTCGTTGCACATTCACTGATGGCGACAAAGGGTGAGTTCCCAAAATTGACTTTTCACTTTTGGTCTCGTACTATTTTCTTAGTTTTTTGTCTCTTAATCTTACAGGGCGACATAACAAGAAAGAATATGTGAAACCCAACTTGCTCCAGCTGAGGAGCCTGAGCGAAGCTCAGAAGAAAAAACCATTGAGTGACAGCTCAGCCACTTATAAGAATCAGCGAGACGAGCTATCTCGTTTGTCCAATGCAAATCAACCACCTCCTCTAGTGAAGGTAGGGAGTAAAGAAAAAGGGAAGGAGGATGCGAAAGGAGAAACCTCTTCTGAGATGCCCCTAAAAAGAAAGTTGGTACTTACTAAGAATGCTCGGCCACCGTCTCTCCCTAAATGCCATACTACACTTGGCGAGTCTTTGCGTCGTCCCATCGTGGCTGAGCCTATTTCTTCGATAAAACATTTCAATGTGGATGAAACCATCGAAAAAGAGGTGAGTTAGATAAAAATGAGGAAGGGAAAAGGCCCTGGGAGTGAACCTTCAGACGGGAGGGCCCTGAATTTTCTTCGGGGGAGGACTGATGAGATTTTATCAACGGTGTTGGAGATGCTCCCTATCGAGGTTCATGGGGCCGTAAAGACTCAACATAAGTATTGGACTAAAACATTTGCCACGTACGTCGAAACTTGTGATGTAGTTGATTTAATGGAGGCCGGACTTGCTATGCAGGCTCGCTCCCTAAGCTTTTTCCTTAACGCGCAGATGGAGGTAAAGCGACTGTAAGAGCTTAGTAAGTGGTATCTTCAAAGGACCCAAGACCTGGAGTTTACCGTGATTAAGGCTAACGCTGAGGCCTCTTCTGCTAACAAAAACGCAAAAGCCTCCAGACTGAAATAGGCTGTGGCTGAATCGAAGGTGGATGCGCTTTCTAAGGAAAATGAAGAACTAAAAAAGGAAACCCACCTTTGTAAGGCCGAGGTCAATGCTTTGACAAAGCAAGTTGAGAATTCAGATAATTTGCAAAAGATTGCTTCGTTCGCTTTAGAGGCAGCCAACAAGGAAAAAGGGAAACTGAAGTCCTAGGTTGAAGGACTAAGTTGCAAATTTGAAGCAACAACCGAGCGGGGCTAGAGAGGTGGCAATTAATCAATACATTGCTCATTTTCATAAAACGACTAAGTATGATGGCCTCGACATTTATTGGAGAGGGGTTACAAATGGTAAAGTATTCTCAAGGCTTGCAGAGCTTCACCTCCAGTTAGACTTGGCTGCATTGAAAAATGAATTCATTCCTGCCGAACCATCGACTCCAGCCAACAAAGTTGAAGATCCTATAGAGGTGGTGGACATACTCGATGAACCTCAGCAAGATACTGCTGCCTTTTAGGACACCTCTCATTTTTCTTTCTTGTAATGACCCCTTTGTAATGAATTTATTTTGGTTGTAAACAAACTTTCCCAATTTTTAACTTTGATGATTTTATAGATTTGTTGTTCTTGTATTCGTAATGATCATGTTACTTTTGAATAACAAATCCATCGCTAGTGGTCTTACCATTTGACAAAATCTTAAGCCATTCGGGGGTCCTCTAGGAGGTCGAACACTGCCAGTGGTCATGGGTTTGACACGTTTAAATTAAGCCGAGTTTGACTTAAAACGATTTTAGGGTGTGCGAGTTTGTCACACAATTTGGCTCGCCATGATGAAGAGCCCCCTATAAACTTTGTGACCTTAATTAGGTTTACGTATATTGTAGTAAAATCGGTTCGACCAATAATTTAGTTCATTTTATGGGACAGTTTCAGTTTGACTAACTTGAAGGCAATAGGGGGTTGCCGTATTTTAATCGTTGATGGGGAAGTATGAGTTCGTCATAATTAAGCGATGCCTCATGTACTTGGCATAGTTGATATGTTGATGGGGATATGGGCTTGCCATATATTTTATCGTTGATGGAGAAGCGTATGAGCTTGTCATACTTTAAGCAATTTTTCATGAACTTGTCATAATTAATACGTTGATGGGGATTTGGGCTCGTCATATGTTTAATCATTGATGGAGAAACGTATAAGCTTGTCAAACTTTAAGAACTTTTTTTGTGAACTTGTCATAATTAATACGTTAATGTGAATATGGGCTCGCCATATATTTTACTGTTGATGGAGAAGCATATGAGCTTGTTATACTTTAAGCAATTTTTCGTGAACTTGTCATAATTAATACGTTGATGGGGATATGGGCTCGCTATATATTTTACCGTTGATGGAGAAGCGTATGAGCTTGTCATACTTTAAGCAATTTCTCATGAACTTGTCATAATTAATACATTGATGGGAATATGGGCTCGTCATATGTTTAATCGTTGATGGAGAAACGTATAAGCTTGTCAAACTTTAAGAATTTTTTTTTGTGAAGTTGTCATAATTAATACGTTGATGTGGATATGGGCTCGCCATATATTTTATCGTTGATGGAGAAGTGTATGAGCTTGTTATACTTTAAGCAATTTTTCGTGAACTTGTCATAATTAATATGTTGATGGGGATATGGACTCGCCATATATTTTACCGTTGATGGAGAAGCGTAGGAGCTTATCATACTTTAAGCAATTTCTCATGAACTTGTCATAATTAATACGTTGATGGGGATATGGATTCGCCATATATTTTACCGTTGATGGAGATGCGTATGAGCTTGTCATACTTTAAGCAATTTCTCATGAACTTGTCATAATTAATATGTTGATGGGGATATGGATTCGCCATATATTTTACCGTTGATGGAGATGCGTATGAGCTTGTCATACTTCAAGCAATTTTTCTAACAGGGAAAATTTATTCTGAACCATAAACGGTATATGTACATAACGAGGACTCACTGATAATAGATTGGGAGATGTTCCACATTCCATTAGTGGCACTGTGTCTTCCCATCTAAATTTTCGATCAAGAAAGTCCTTGGTCTGACTTCCCCTGCTATGCGATAGGGACCTTCCCAGTTCGGACCCAACATACCTATTCCAGGATCTTTTGAAGATAAAAACACCCTTCTGAGTACCAAGTCGCCTATCCTGAATGACATGCGCTTGACCTTAGTATTGTAATATCGTGTCATCTTCCTTTGGTAGATGGCCAATCTAACCTGCAATGCCTCTCTCTTTTCATCAAGGAAGTCAAGTTTGCATCGCCTTATTTGTTCATTCGAGATTTTATTAAATTGTAAGCGCTGAGGTGATGGAAGACCCACTTCGACAGGGCTCATTGCCTCTGCCCCGTAAGCCATGGAGAAAGGGGTTTCTCCAGTAGCTGTACGGCTAGTAGTGCATATTGCCCATAGCACGTGGGGGAGCTCATCCACCCACGCTCTTTTGAATTCATCCAATTTCTTCTTTAGGAGGTGCTTTATGGTCTTGTTGACTGCTTCGACCTGGCTATTCGCTTAAAGATGGTGGGAGAACGAGAAATGTTTTTTGATACCGAGTTCGTCACAAAGGTCTAGGAGCTTCTTGTTGTCGAACTGTCGCCCATTGTCCGTGACTATTGAGTGGAGAATTCCGAACCAACATATGATGTTTTTCCACAGGAATTTTAAAGTATGCGCCTCAGTAATTTTTACTAAAGGTTCTGCTTCAACCCATTTAGTGAAATAATCAATGGCGACAATTGCGTAGTTCGAACCCCTTTTCCCTTTAGCATGGGCCCTATCAGATGGACCCCTCATTTGGCAAAGGACCACGGACTGGATACTACTATCAGTTCTTGTGATGGTTACCTCTGAATGGAGGCGAAGCGTTGGCACTTGTCACATGTCTTGACGAATTGTAGGGCGTCTTTCTTTAAGGTCGGCCAGTAGTAACCCTGTCTTAGCACTTTGTGGGCCAGCGCTAGACCCCCAGTGTGGTTGTCGTACATTCCTTCATGGATTTCTCTGAGTACATAATATGCCTCGTCTCCACCAGTGTATCTTAGGAGGGATGATGAAAATCCTCTTTTTTTATAGGACCTCATCTTTGAGCATATAATGGGCGGCCTTTTGTCTGAGCTTATAGGCCTCTTCTTTATTTTCTGGCAAGATGTGATCATGGAGAAATGCTATGATGGGTCGCATCCACTAAGGGTTTCTCCGACCCACATCACTTCCTCCATTTTAGTTGTGGAGGGTATGGAGAGGTACTCCACAGGTACAAGTTTGAGCAACTCTAAGTCTTTGCTGCTTGCCAGTTTCGATAGGGTATCTGCGTGACGGTTTTCGGCTCTTGGAATTTGGATTAGTTTGAATTTTTCAAAGCAAGGGATCGGTTCCATTACCTTCTTTAGGTACGTGGTCATACCTTTGTCTTTGGCCGCAAAACTGCCATTAACTTGGCTTATGACAAGTTAGGAATCGCTTCAGACTGCCAACTTTTCACCTGCATCTCTTTGGCTAGTCGGAGGCTTGCTAAGAGTGCCTCATATTCAGCAGCATTGTTGGAAGTTTTGAAACCAAACCGTACTTCACAATTAAGCTTGTAGCCTTCAGGGCTTTCCAGTAGCACTCCAGCTCGCGAGTCGATTTCTCCAGTGGGCCCATCTACGAATAGTGTCCAGGTTGGAGGGTATGTTGGTTCCATCTCGATATTGAGGTTTGTTGCTTCTGTGAACTTGGGGACAAAGTATGCCACTGTTTGTCTTTTTATTGCGGTCCGGAGGTTGGTATGCAATGTTGAACTCACTCAATTCTATGGCTTATTTCATAAGTCTCTCAGACGCGTCGAGTTTTTGGAGTACTTGTTTAAGGGGGAGGTTCGTCAAAACTTGTATGTTGTGGGCTTGGAAATAAGGCCTTAGCTTCCTGAAAGCGACCATGAGGGACAAAGCGACTTTCTCCATCTTCGCATAATGGGTCTCCGTCGGTAGGAGGGCTTTGCTAACATAGTATATAGGTAGCTGCGTGTTACCCTTCTCCCACACAAGTACCGAACTTATTGCATTGGTGCTCACGGCCAAGTATAGTAACAATGTTTCCCCCTCCTTGCGCTTCGAAAGAAGGGGGCTTGCCCTAGGTACTTTTTCAGCCTTTGGAACGCCTCTTCACTGCAATGAAATCTTTTTCCTCCTTTCAAGGCCTTGAAGAAAGAGAGGCACCTATCAGTTACCTTAGAAATGAACCGATTCAGTGCCACAAGGCGCACCCCGTCAATAGTTGTACTTCATTTGGCTTACTAGGAGACTTCATGTTCAGTTAGGCTTTAATTTTCTCGGGGTTTGCCTCAATGCCTCGCTGGTTCACCATGTAACTGAGGAATTTCCCTGAAGCAACTCCAAAGGCACATTTTAATAGGTTCAGTTTCATGTGGTACTTTCTTATGATGTTGAAAGTGGTTCGCAAATGCCCCACATGGTCCGCTGACCTGATGCTTTTCACTAGCATTTCATCGACATACACTTACATTATTTTGCCCAACAATTCAAAGAACATCCTATTAACTAATCGTTGATAGGTTGCCCTAGTATTCTTTAAACCAAAAAGCATGACTTTGTAGCAATATAATACTCGATCCGTAATGAAAGAACTCCTCATCAGTAGGGTGCATGGGGATTTGATTATACCCTGAATAAGCGTCCATGAAACTTAGTAGTTCGTGACCTTCGATGGAATCGACTAATTGGTCAATCCTTGGAAGCGGAAAGCTATCTTTTGGGCATGCCTGGTTGAGGTTGAAGAAGTCTCTACAAACCCTCTATTTACTGTTAGCCTTCTTCACCAGAACTGGGTTAGATATCCACTTTGGGTATGATGCTTCCTTGATAAATTCATTAGATATGAGCCTCTGCAATTCCTCTTTTAGCACTGCATACCGCTTCAGGTTTAGGGCTCTCATTTTTTTCTATGAAGAGCAAATTTTGGATCCGCATTGAATCGATGGCAGCTAATCTTGGGATCAATACCCACCATGTCTTCGTGTTTCCATGAGAACACATCTAGGTTATCAAGTAGGAAACTTTTAAGCTTAGCTTTTCTTTTGGTTCCAGCCCCTTTGCAACTTGTAGCAACTTTATCGAGTTGTTTGAACTTACAGAGAAAAGCTTTCATCGGGGTCGCCCGTGAGTTTGACTCTGTGACCCGTGGGTCCAAATCTACTTCGACGATCCCTTCTCCAGGGGTGTCTATCATGTTGACATCTTTCCCTTGTTCAGGGATTATACCTTCTTCAGGCACATCAACCATTTCAATATCTGAGAAAACCATGTTCATGCTCCTAGGTTCCGACTTCCTCAAGGAGCTAAGGTAGCATTTTCTCGAACCTATTTGATCACCACTTACCGTGGCAATTTCTTCCTTGGTAGGAAATTTCATACAGAGATGGTGTATGGATGTCGTGCCTCCAATTCCTTGAGGACGGGTCGCCCTAGAACTTTGTGATAAGCGGAGCGATGGTCTACTACCAAGAATTCCATGAAATGTTTGGTTCTGAACGGGAATTCTCCCATTTCTACCGCTAACGTGATTTTTCCTCAGGGTATGATGTTGTCTCTAGTAAATCCGTATAGATGGGTGGTCATGGGGACGAGCTCATGGTCCACGGTCATCTTATCGAAAGTGATCCCGAAGAGGATGTTAACAAAGCTCCATTATCAACCAACCTATACTTTAAACCATTTCTGGCCACGACTGCTCACACCACAAGTGTATCGCAGTGGGGGTAATGAACCCTCATGGCGTCCTCCTGGGAAAGTGTGATTGGTGGGGTGTTTCCGGCCCTTCTACTCGTGCCGTTGATAAGGTAACTTGTCAACGGTGGGTCTTTTGCTTCCCTTGCATAATTCCTCAGAGCATTCTTGGAATTTTCTCCTATATGTGGATCGCTAATTATGGTGTCAATTTTCCTTACAGGTGCTTTGTTGATACTTGTTGGGGGCTCTCTCCTAGGACTCTAACTTCTTGTCCTATTTCTGTCCTCCTCATGTTCTCTCTGAGGCGATTCATTTCAGCGGTTCCTCCTTTCTTTGTTGTATCGAGGTCCTTGCCTAAAGGAATGGGCATTCGTTTGCCTACGATGGATATTTCTATCTTCAGCAGGCCCTCCGTGATATGGCCTAGATAGGCAGTTCTCAGTGTTGTGGCCACTGGTTCGGTGGTACGTGCAATATTGCCTATCTCTAGGCTATCTTCCTCTACCCCTGCCTCTACCTCTTCCTCAGGGTAAGTTCAGTTGCCTGTAGGTATCAGGTCCAACCTCTTCATATGCCATAGAGGGCACGTCATTTAACGTGGAAATAGAAAACGCTTGCCCTGAGGTGGAGACTATGGTATGGCCTGCTTGGGTCCATTCTTGGTCCACCAAATGGGAAACAGGGCATCTTCGTTGCCTCTGGGTAGTGGGAGCTACATTGAGGTTCGATTTCGATGATCAATCAACTCTTCGTTGATGATCTCACTCCTCATCATTTCCACCAAGGCATCGTAGGTGGTTGGGTTCTTGTTTCTCACATCCCTCCAAAATAGGGTGTTCATATTGAGGCCTCCCCTCCCCTTAATGCGAAAAGGGCCTCTGTTAGTGACTTATTTACAGTAAGTCATTTCATCCGTAAAATGAGCCAAGTAACTTTTTAGAGTTTCTCCTACTTGTTACCTCATATCTTGTAGCCTCTGAATAGAGGCCTCTCATTTACTTGATAAGTATTGGTTCAGAAAGACCTTTTTTAGATCTGGCCAGCTCCTGATACTACGGTAGCCTCTATTAGTGTGAGATGAAAAGCCCGACATTTTAGTATGGCAGGCTCCTCGCAGAGATATTTGAGTTTTGTAGCTATTGAGGTGTTTCGCATGGTCGTCTCTCCCTTCGTATTTTAGTATCTTCGGCGGTATAAAGTGGCTAGAAACTGGGGCCATCCTTAGTTCTTGGGAGAATGTCAAACTTTCATCATCGTCATCCAGTTCGAATGACATGTACATACTGTCAGGATTGTCATCCTCTATTTGATAACGGGGTTATGACATCCCACCCGATTTCTTGCGTTTGCAACGTCTCGTCTCTCTCGCCCATTTCTAGGCAGTTGTGGCATTCCTTGAGGCTCATACCCTTGATGTTGTTCCTGCTCCCCTTGGTTTGGGAGAGGTAGTTGAGGTCTATTTCTAAGCCTTGTGGGTCTAATCCTATCGAAGACACTAGCGGACCTTTGATGTTCGTGTTCTTGGAGGTATTCTGGGAGAAACATTCTCCCCATAGGGACATCACCACCACGGTGCCTCATAACATAATTGGTAGAAGTGTCAACTCCTACTTCCCTTTCCACTAGGTCGTTGGTTCCGTATATTTGTGGATACGTTGCTGTGTCATTTTCTTCATCTTACTGGTGAAAAGTCCTGTGTTGAGGCGCTTGTGGCCCCGCCTGTTGCTACATCTACATTAACAGATGTTGCATAGCATCGTTTTGTTGGGCCACATTTCTCATGTTGCGGCCATTTTCCCAACTTCCCGTGCTAGGCATATGGTTGTACCGCCTCTTCTATGGCGATGGTAGGGATGACGCATGTTTACATTCATGCGGAGGACCTCTTCTTCAGAGGCTTCCTGCTGCCTGCTCCCATCATGGGTTCCCTGGTGAGTTGAACTCATCAAGTTTCCTGATTTTTTTTTTCGCGATGGTTCTTTGTTCAATAACCAAAACCTTTCTTCAAGGCCTTTCCTACCAACCGTTTTTTTACCACTGGGATGTACGTGGTTCCAATCAAAGTTTCCCACAGACGGCGTCAATCTGCTGACTCCAAAAAATGGTCTTTTGATGTGACCAACATAAAATTAGAAAATATCGTCTTTGTAAATCGAATCGCAATATGCTCAATACAAACTACTAGTTATATTGAAGAATCAATGAAGGGAATGACCCACAACATTTAATAGGTTGCTGTTATAATTACTTTATACATAAAAAGGGATCATCCATTGAGTGTAGTGGAGAGAATCAATGTTTTCTTTTGGGTGCGTAAACTTCCATTACCTTTTTCCCGTATTAAGGGTTTTTATACTTAAAGTTCAGTGAATGAGGTCCGTCGGATGACCAAATACGTAGGCATGTCAGATCCATTGGTCCATATTATCATCAATCAATCAATCAAGACATTTAATCTTGAGATCTCCATATCTTTATTTATAGGCTGAAGATTTGACTGCATAGGTATGCAGGGACGACGCCTGCCATACATTGTCTTGTCAATCATTTCATAGGGCCAGCCGTTGGCTAACTAATTGGCTCACCAGGAGTGGGCTCGTATTGGGGACCCCTATAGGAAATGGGGTCGGATAAATAGTCATTAGGCTGGGTTCACCTCGACGTGTATAGAATCGGGTCGCCCGCGCCCCTATGCTATATGTGAGCTTTGTTAGTTTGCTCAGCAATGCATTTATTTTATGATTATTTTTATATGAGTAACATAATTCATTTGTACTTAATAATTTAAGTACTCAATTTATAATAATATCCATGATTATGGAACAACTAATTATTAAATACATTTATAAAAACACATCAAATAACATAAATTAACATTTATTTATTCAAAATATAATGTCCGAATAATACATTTGGACATATACCCAACGCTATGAAATGCCAACCATGTTGACTTAAAAAAATAAAAATAAATAAATAAGCATAGAAAACCGGTAATAGTTAGCCAAGAAAAATCATTATCTCTTTCATTAATTTATTTCGAAAGCGGTAAATCCATAAGATTTTGCTTTAGACTATAGACTATAGAGTATAGACCTCTATTGACCTAAACCAACACTGAAGGAATTCGAAGCATGCTTGAACATAAATTTCGGGTCAAGATACTTACTTGAAAGATGAATTTCAAGATCTTTTTGAGTGGTTGAATCGCTTTGCATTCCAAACTCCAAAATCTGGATCTTCTTGTTTCAATGGTCCTAATCTCTATCACAACATAAGGGGATTTCAATTCACAATATAAGTGCCTAATTTTGTGACTTTTCATGCCAAATATATGGTTTGGCACTTTTCCATTTTTGAGTAATTATCTATGCGAATTTTCACTTCAATTTTCTTGCCATATTTTCCACCTTTCGTCTTATACAATAACTAGAGGATACATGGGAGCTAAATGAAGTTGTAGGGAGTTGTAGGTTTGAATTTAAATTCAAATAACTTTCTCCAACCATTTTGATATCTTGTGGGTCGGGTCACCACACATGGGTGACCTCACGGCCCATATTTTCCAACAAACATAATAATTAAAAAAAACAAAAACAAAAACAAAAACAAAAACAAAAACAAAGCAAGAACATTTTTTAAATCGAGAAACAAAACAAAAACACACGCGAGTTTGAGTGTTTACATATATATAAACACATACATACACCCAAGGACAATATGCTTTAAAGAAATGCCCACTAGACGAAAATACTTGTGAAAGTCGCATTTTCTCTTGTTTTATTTATATGATTTCATTTGGTGGGATTAAAATCAGATTTTTTGTAAATTTTAATAAATTTGTGAAATATGTTATTGAAAGTTGTTGACCTTATGAAATATATGATTAAAATTAATTTTATTTATTTTTTACTAAATTCAAAATCTAGATTTTAATCCCTATGAAACTGACGCATTGTATGGAAGAGAAAAAAGTGAAAAAAGGAGAGAGAAAGGAGTCTATTAAAAGGAAGCCTAATTTATTTTTGAATAACTGACCCAAAAAGAAAAAGAAAAAAGAAAATTGTGATAAGAAAAGAAATATTTTCCTATTTAAAGAATTACCCATGTCAATAAATATATAAAATAATTTTCTTTTTCAAGAATCACTTGTTTTAGTGAAGAATATGATTTTATTTATTTTTTTCTATTTCAAGAACCACCTGTTTTAGTGAAGAATGTGAAATATTTTTCTATTTCAGGATTAATTCATTTTAATGAATAATAAAATATTCAGTGGGTTTTGACTTCTACCACGAAGAAATTTTTTTTTTTGGTAAATCTCCCTTAATTAGACAAAAATATATTATTGAATCATGTAAATTGGTCTTGAGCTATTTCTCTATCACAAATCATCAAATTAATTTATCACAACTTATTTATCGGTCATGAAAACACAAATTTTAAGTCACAATTATACATTTATTCACAAATCATACACTTTTTAGGTCACATATTATTTATTGGCTACAATTATCCAATAATTGATCACAATCGCTTTTTATTCGACCTGTTTCAGCACCACCAAAAATACCAACGTCACCCTACCATCACTACAACACCGCCATCCCCATCACCACCATAGTAGCATTGTTGCCTCCAAATGCACTACACACATTGCACACACGTACCACAAATGATGAAGACCCGGCCAAGAATATATCTTGGGAACCCACGAACAAGTTGAAACCAACCCAAGAAAGCTAGAAATCACGTCTCGCAATAGCAACCCAACCTGTTGTTCAGCCCGTACCAAGAACTAAGATCACGCGTTAGAGATATAACCCGTTGATTACCCGAAATAAGAACCGTGAAGTGCGAACGCCACAAAAGAATTGCGACTCCTTTTGATAATTTCAAGGTTAGAATTTTAAACCACCAAGAACATGAAGGAATACAAACTCCCAAAGTTTGTATTCAATCTCAATAATAATCAAATTCTACTGTTTACAATGAATGAAAGTACTTTTTATACTAAAGTATGAGAGAAACCTAGTTTCCATGAAATTGGGCTCAAAATATGCTAAATGATATTAAAAAGATAGTATTTGAGTCTAAATAGGAAACAGGGAAAATTCTCGAAAAATTCTCATCCAATCCGGACAGCTTTCAATATTTTGGCCATAACTTTCTCTACCGATACTCAATTGAAGTGATTCAAAGTGAGTTGAGAAGATTACTTCAAGGGCTACAAATACTCTAGAATATAGCTCTTCAAATTCGAACGTATTCCATGCCAAAAATGAGTCTCAAACTGAATCCAACTCGTTTCGCTCTTCGAACCCAACATGAAACTTGTCCAATGGCTTGTTAACTTTGTCCCCATGATTTTCGTGGCTTGATCACTTGATTGCATGGCTTCTTTGGGTTGTTTCGAACCTCGACTCATCCTCAAACCCGTCCTTGATCCCTTCTCAATGCTCCTCGATTCTTCACTCGTTTCAGACCTTGTCTGGATCACATCATCCCCTCTCTCTTCGAAAAGATTCGACCTCGAATCCGAACCTGCATCAAACGAAACAACATTAGCATCCTCGAAAAGAGTAAATGTTACTGACTTACCCATTAGAAGTAAACGGTAGCCTGCATTCTTGATCAATGCAAGGATATGGAATGGTCCATCTCCCCTAGGTAGACAATTGGACCGCTTTTGAACTCGTTTTCGCCTCGTACGCATAATCACCCAGCCATTATCACCTGGATCATACAAGACTCGATTCAATAGCTTAGTAATCACCTGATTTACAGCCAAACCACTAAAGCATAAAATCATTGAATTGAACAAGGTTAGTAGACTAGAAACACCTATTAAATTACAGCATGGAGTGAACATAGAAACATTATCCGTAATCCTAACACATTCCATAAATCCAATCTATAACATGTAAGAAAATTAGGATATAAATTCAAACTCACTTGCATACAATTCTTAAGAATGTAATCTAAGTGCCTGGCATATATGATTAACTCCGAGTGACATGCTAAGACTTGATGATGTAATAAGCGTATATCATAAACAAGTAAGAATTTTCCCATGCATGTAAGCTCATAACCTATTCTAGGTATAGACGTTTGACATGTTACAATGCCTTTGTTACGTTCATCTTCTTTGTGACTCTCCTATTCATCTTCATTGAGTTCCTGCAAAAGAGAATTGTTGAAATTAGGGAGGGAATTGTTAGCTATCACCAAATTTTTCTCACACTCGATTTTTTTCGCATAGAGGCTCACTTTGGAATTTTCTCTCCTCTTAGATTTTTCCCTCTATTTGCTCTCATGTGGCTCTACTCTTTTTTTTATCACTCTCAACCACATAGTTTTCTTCTCTCTTGCTCTCCTTTTTCCTCTCTTTGTTTTTATTTTCTCGTTCACTCTTCAATTTCAATTGGTCCTCTTGGACCTGCTGTGGTGTCAATGGTACAAGTGTAATTGCTTTTCCACACATCACAAGGCTGTACTGATTTGTGAACCCTTCATGCTTCACTCTCCTATCATATTGCCATGGCCTTCCCAACAACAAATGCCCCGCATGCATTGGAACCACATTACACATCACCTCATCGTTATATCGCCCAATACTGAAACTCACCAAGGCCCTCTTTGTAATCCGTATTTCCCCACAGTTATTCAGCCACTCCAATTTGTAAGGTTGTGGATGCCTCATAAGAGGTAACCCCAACTGCTCTACAAGTGTTATGTTCACCACATTGGTACAACTCCCCCATCTACAATCAAACTACACACCTTACCCTTTATATGACACCTAGTGTGAAACAAGTTTTCCCGCTGCTGCTCCTCATCATCCACCTTCACTTGAGTAGTAAGAGCACGCATAACCACTAATGACTCCGCCACCGGATACTCCACAAAAGTCTCACCCTTAACATCATCCAACTCAGGCATATTGTCACTCTCATTCCCATCATCCAACTCAATCTTTCCATTATCCCTAAGAACCATCACCCACCTGGTTGGACAATGTGACACAATATGGCCAAAACCCCAACATTTATAGCACTTAATATCCCTTGTCCTACCATTCTGATTTTCAATGTTCGGTTTATTCTTATTCACATCCTCCCTAGCCTTAGGTACTTCAACCTTTCCCCTAGTCTCTAACCTATCATTCCTATCACCACTATTCCATTTGGGTTCCATAGTAAACCTAGCTACCTCCTTTCTTTTGAGTTGCCTCTCCACCTTCATAGCCACATGCACTAAGTCCTCTAACTCTACATAGTGTAGCAAATCTACAATATTAGTAATATCCCTATTCAACCTATTAAAAAACCTAGCCATGTTAGCCTCCCGATCCTCTACTACATTTGCCCAGATCATTGCTACCTCCATCTCTTTGTAATAATCCTCCATACTCCTAGACCTCCGAGAAAGAGTTTGTAGTTTGTGATGTAGATCCCAATAATAATGCACAGGTACAAACCGTTTTCTCATACACGTCTTGAACTCACCCCAAGTCCCAATTGGCCTATTCAAATTCCTCCTACGACTAGTCACCAATTGATCCCACCAGATGATAGCATAGTCAGTGAATTCTATTATAGCTAACTTCAACTTCTTCTCCTCAGAATAGTTATGACAATCAAACACTAGTTCCACCTTCTTTTCCCACTCCAGGTAAGCTTCAGGGTCACTTCGACCTTGGAAAGCTGGAATATTCATTTTAATACTCCCCAAATCCTTATCAACACCACGATCAAACCTACCTCCTCTATTCCTCGTTCTTCCCTTGTCAGCCTCTAAATAGTAGTCACTACTGCCTATACTCACCACCTCATCTTCACCATCAAATTCAGTCATAAGATTTCGTCATCTCCTATCTCCTCTACCCCACGAGGAACCCTTTTGGGTGTCTCTCGCCGTTGACTTCCAATCAAAGTTTCATGCCTAGCTACATCACCACTAATTCGTTCAACCGCCAAACCTAATTGATCAAACTTGTGATGTATAGCCAATATACTATCCCTAAACTCATCACAAAAACCCTTAGGCAATGCATCTACTTCCCCTTTATTCATATCTCCTTCCATCTCCATTTTTTTTGCAAGTAAATAAATGACAAAATTAAATGAAAAGAAAGAACAAAAAAAAATAAAATAAAATAAATGTACCTCGCGTGTTTGCACTCGTGTATCAGTCAAGGTTGACTTTTACCCGATAATGAG
Source organism: Fraxinus excelsior (assembly GCA_019097785.1). Classification (NCBI taxonomy): domain Eukaryota; kingdom Viridiplantae; phylum Streptophyta; class Magnoliopsida; order Lamiales; family Oleaceae; genus Fraxinus; species Fraxinus excelsior. Next base: position 7,807,397 of record CM032642.1, read on the forward strand.
CTCACCACTCTACCTTTTACCGCTCGTCCTTCTTCCTCTATGACTCGAGAAATAACCGATCTCAATCAATTGGATCACAGTTCCAGTGGCAAATACCACCACAAGTACGAATTTCGGATAATCAACAATTTTTTTGGGTACTGACTGGGGTAATGACTCAAATTCAAAGAAGAGAAATAAATGACTCGATAATTTTGATGTTGTTTAGACTTGCTTTGCCTCTAACCATTCAAAAGTTCCAGAAACAAGTTTTTTTTTCAACTGTTCACGTGAACAGTGACGATGAACAATAACTTTTTTTTCCACTAACTCAACAAACAACTAAAATAAATCTAGAGGCAAACTTAACAACGAAACAATGACCCATTGCAAAAAAAAAAAATAACGAATCTGGTTTTTTTTTTTTTACTCAAACAAGAAAATAAATTACTGGAAGTAAATGATAGATGACCTGAATTCTAGATCCAAGCTCTGATACCAACTGATGAAGACCCAGCCAAGAATATATCTTGGGAACCCACGAACAAGTTGAAACCAACCCAAGAAAGCTAGAAATCACGTCTCACAATAGCAACCTGACCCGTTGTTCGACCCGTACCAAGAACCAAGATCACGCGTTAGAGATATGATCCGCTGATTACCCGGATCAAGAACCGTGAAATGGGAACGCCACAAAAGGACTGCGACTCCATTTGATAAGTTCAAGGTTAGAACTTCAAACCACCAAGAACATGGAGGAATAAACTCTCAAAGTTTGTATTCAATCTCAATAATAATTAAAGTCTGCTGTTTACAATGAATGAAAGTACTTTTTATACTAAAGTATGAAAGAAACCTAGTTGCCACAAAATTGGGCTCAAAAAATGCTCAAAGATATTAAAAAGATAGTATTGGAGTCTAAATAGGAAACATGGAAAATTCTCGGAAAATTCCCGTCCAATCCGGATAGCTTTCAATATTTTGGCCATACCTTTCTCTACCAATGTCCGATTGAAGTGATTCAAAGTGAGTTGAGAAGCTTACTTTAAGGGCTACAAATACTCTAGAAATACGGATCTTCAAATTCGAACGTATTCCATGCCAAAAATGGGTCTCAAACTGAATCCAACTCGTTTTGCTCTTCGGCCTCAACATGGAACTTGTCCAATGGCTTGTTAACTTCGTCCCCATGATCTTCGTGGCTCGATGCATGGATTCTTTGGGTTGTTTCGAACCTCGACTCATCCTTGAACCCGTCCTTGATCCCTTCTCAATGCTCCTCGATTCTTCACTCGTTTGAGACCTTGTCTGGATCATATCAACAAAGACCCGCATGCATGTACGCAACCTACCATCACCACAACCCAAAACAACAATGCTAATGGTGGTAAAAACCATATAGAGAAACCAAATAGAGTAGAAATCAAAAGCAGATGCAAATACCACGAAAGCATACACAGATCGGCGTTAATACATAGATTGACGCTGGCACACATACACATACACATATCGGGTTCCAAAATCATTTAGAAGTGTGTTTGATTGACTTAATTTTTCATGAAAAATGTCATTTTTCCACTGAAATTCCTACTTTTGAAGTGTGTGACAAATTTTTTCATGAGAAATATTTTTCAAAATTTGGTCATGTGGCCATATTTTTTTCAAAAACAAGGAGAACATTTTCTTTAGAGAGTGGTGGTTTCTATTTTTTAGGTAATTAATTCTCTCTCTCTCTCTCTCTCTCTCTCTCTCTCTCTCTCTCATCTATTCAACTCTATCATCTACCCATCAATAAAAAATGAACAAATATAATATTTTTTTAAAATTGAAAACTAAATCAATCAAATACATTAATTAATAATTTTCATACAAATAAGTTATAGGCAATTGCTTAAAATTTATTTTATTTTCATGTCAATTATGTACTAGCAATCAAAGACACTCTTATTAATTTCAAATTAGGCATTTGAAGAGAAATTTGAATATACTCATGGCCGACTGCCACTAATTGAAAGAAAGAAATAGTATTGAGTAATCAACCAGAGAAAGGTAGAGATAGGAAATATAGTTGGAACTTGGGAGGTTTTATTACTAAGGGCCGTCTGATTGTGGAAAATTTTTCATGGAAAATGAAATAAGAAATTCCATCTTTCACTTTAGGTATGTTTGATAAACTAAATTTTCTTGACAATTCATTTTCTTGTTTTTCTTTCACACGGTTCCAATTCCTTGTTTTTGATGAAAATCAATTCCCACCAATTTGGTGGGATTTGGTTTTCCAGTTTTTTTTTTTTTTTTAAAATTTTTTTTAAATTTTTTTGGCTATGAAAACAAATTATATTCCCCATTGTAACAAATTTTATCCCTTTAATGGATAATTTTCATGTAAAATAAAGACAAACGAACACTAAAAAATCTAAAATTTTAATATTTTCCAGATGAAAAATTATATTAATCAAACACAATTAATTGACAATTTTCAGGAAAACAATTCTATGCAATTCAATTCTAGAGAATTCATTTTTTTTTACCCAAATTCCACTCTTGCAATCAAAAGACCCTAAAAAAATAATTGTAAGTTGATTGTTGATATATATATATATATATATATATATATATATATATATATATATATTTGTTAATACATTATAGTCGGAATTGAAATATGAAATGTAGGAACTGGGTAATTTTCCCAATTAGAAATATTTTTAGAAGAAGTTAGTTCAATGTGATTTTCTCTAAAATCATTTTCGAAATAATAAACACTTTTAAATATTAATTTCAAACAAAAATTAGAACTCATTTGACCCGACTTTTACTTTTCTGTAGAATAGCTTTTATCCCCTCACGGGATATAAAACATAGAGCGTCGTGCTCTTATACACCTGAGCAAAATGGTCAAGTTGAGTGCATAAATTTTCAAGTGGTATAGGTTGGACTGTCTGTTCTAGCTCATGCATCGATTCCTTCACGTTTCTAGTTTATGCCTTTCAAATTGTAGTATACTTGATCAATTGTCACCTACACATGTACTATCAGACAAATCATCAATTGAGCAACTAATTATGAAGTACCTTTAGGCCATTTCCAGCCTTGCACCAATATTGAAGGTAAGTTTCGCATCATTTTGCATCAAATTTTGTATCAAATTGAAAATCATCTACAACCCCCTACACTAAAACTTATACCAAATGAATAGTGTTTAATTATTATTTTTTTCCATTTTTTTATTCTTAACAATTCATTTGTTTGAAAAATTATTTATTTATTTATTTTACAACTAAATAAATTACTAAATAATAACTACGTTAAATAAACGAAAATATTGAATTTATTAATAAATTTCAAAAATATAGTACAATCAATAGAAATACCACAACTAAGAAAATATTAAATCATGTCTTAAAAAGAATATTGTAATACGTTCATCTGATTTGTTTGGTAATTATTTTGATGAAATTGGAGGATGCGGAAGTGATCTACTTCTTTTATGTATATTTTATGTATCGTTTTCCTTAAATAATTCTAAGGTGACGTATGTATGTGGTTGTTGTAACATTCTCGTGCTAATTTTAAATAATCATGTTTGTTATATTTTAAAGCTTTTTGAGTACTTTTATTTTAATTTATTTCTTAATTATTATTGATTACATTAATAATAATAATAATAATAATAATAATAATAATTTATTGTATTATAAAAATGTATAACAAAAATTAACACAAATACTCTTAACCTTTTTTTTTTTTTTTTTTTTTGCAAAGTGAAAGAGAAAGGCAAATGGTATTTAACCATTTTGGTACAAAATAGTGCTGGAGGAAATTTGCACCAAATACTTGGTGCAATTTGGTGAATTATGGTGCAATGGTACAAGGTTGGAGATGCCTTTACATTTTGGTCTCGGAGTTTATGGTTGTGCTTTTTTTCTTTTTCTTTGACATTAATGTTCTCATAAACTACATATAGATCACAGGAATGTGTATTTATTGTCTATAGTTGCGTTCATAAAGATTACTTGTCCTTATATAAGAAATCTGGCTAAGTATACACTTCGAGACATAGAGAAATCCTTTCCTTTTATGTATTTCCAAACACCCATTAATTTTGATAAATCTGGTCTTAGTCGTCAAACTAATTCCCTTATTTTCTAGAACATATTTGTGTTTCTTCAAACTTGCCTTTTCCATTCCAATAAATGAATCTCCTCGCACTTTACTCCCACCTCAAATGTCTAATTCTCTTTCTGAATTTGCAACATCTCCAGCCGAAAACACAAATATGTCTTCATCTTCTACCGGTTCTCTACATGTTGACATTTCTGAAACATCCCTTTATAGATCTCCAACTCCATCCAATATACTTCACATGATTACAAGGGCTAAACTAAGGGTGCACAAACTAAAACTATATTTGAGTAATGCAAGTCCTTTCATCCACATACCTTATGAACCAAATTCCTTTAAGCAATCCACACAAGAAAGAACCTATGGAGTCTGAGTTTAATTCCATGAAGGGAACAATAAACCTTCATTTCTTATTTTTTGAATCAAAAGGTCGTAGGCTGCAAGTGGATATATAAAATTAAGCTAAAATCAAACGGCAACATAGAGTGACACAAATCTAGTTTGGTGGCTAAGGGTTATGATCAACACTTGAAATTGACTATTTTGAGACTTTTAGCCCTGTGGTTAAACCAACGAAAATATGAGTTGTTCTTATACGTGCTTTATCTATAAATTGGTCTATTAGACACCTCGATGTTCATAATATACTCTTAAATGGTGATTTTAGTTAAGAGGTATTTATGGAGTAGCCTCGGCGCTTTGTTGGGGGAGACAATCCCAACTATGCTTATTAGGGCATGTTTAATGGTACTCCAAATTGGTGTAAAATTTCACTACAATGGCACACCATATCACCACAACAATTTGGTGCAATGAATAACCAAATTTGGTGTAACACCTTTTATTTGATGTAATACATTATTCCCATTTTGCCCTTCATTCTATATGACAACAACTTGTAATTCCTTTTATATCCTTTTATATCCTATTAGTATTTGATGATTTAAATTTAATTAATTTTTAGTTTGATTATTATTTTTAATTATCATTTATTTATAAATTCTAATCAAGTTGATGTAAACGCCTTTGCAAGATGTATCTTGGAACCCACAATGAGACTTACATGAACTTGAAGAAAGATAAAATTAGAGTTAGAATTGTGATCCAATGATTTCTTGAATCAAGAATCAAGGTTTGAAGTTTTGAATGCCACAAAGATTGAAATTTTATGATAAGTTCTGGATAGTCCAATTAAAAACAAGTTTAAACGCGAATCCTCATTTTATAATTAATCGCTCAAATGATATCTTAAGTTTGTACAATGAATAAAGCCTTATATAGGTGGGCACAAGAAACCCTAATCTACTCAAAAAACAAGTTGATAAACATAACAAAATAGAGTCCTAGTCAAACAAAATAAAAATAAAAATACCAAGTATGGCTCCTAGGATAACAATGTGTGCACATGACTTTAGGCATTGCGTGCGCATAATAGGCTTGTTTTACTCTCGGGTCTTAAAATATTTGGTCATTGCATGGGCAAAGGAATTAAAGCGTTGCATGAACATGAGTTTTCAAATCATTTTCCTCTTTCTTAACTTGAGTTAAATGCATTAATGTTGGTTTTTCTTTTATGCCCTTCTTAAAATTTGGTGTCTTGCTCGTTGCACTTCTTTGAACTCATTTGCTCTTGATCTTGTTATAGATCCATCCAGAACATGTAAATCATCATTCTCTCCTTCTAAAGGATTTGACTCGAATCATTACCTGCATCAAAGATAGAAAGATCAACATCATTAAAAGTAGGGACACATTATACTCACCTAGAAGGTCTAGTTTGTAGGCATTCATTGATCTTCTAAACGATTTAGAATGGTCCATCCCATCTAGGATGCAATTTAAATTTCTTTAAGCTGGAAAATTCTCCTTTTGTATGTGAATCGCACACCCAATCTCGTGGTCCAAAAGTCACACATCTTCTTCCTTTATTGGCTTGAGAGGTATAATGTTCATTTTTTCTTTTTAACATGAAGATGAACCTTCTCATGGATTGATCTTACTAATTAAGCCTTCTTTTTTCCGTAGGTGGTTCGGTCTTATCCTTTGAAACAACCCCATCACTTTTATTATTGTACCCCACTTCGGTCTCCAAGGAGGATTAGAACCCGAAGAATACTTTGCTACTTCTTTGCTTTTTATTTATGTCTCCACCTTCATAGTCATTTGCACCATGCCTTCAAGATCTACATAGTGTTGTAACTCAATTACATTGGCTATATTCTTGTTTAACCCATTCAAAAACCTGGCCATTGTGGCCTCTCTATCCTCATCAACATTAGCCCTAATCATTGTCACCTCCATCTTCTTATGATAATCATCTAAGCTCCTCAAACATTGTGTGAGACTCTAATTTTTTATGAAGGCCTCTATAATAATGACTAGGTGCAAATCTATTCCTCATAAGAGCTTTTAATTCACCCCAAATTTCTATAGGTCTCTCATGATTTTGCATCCGATTTGTCATCAATTGATCCCACCATATTATTGCATAATAAATGATTTTAATCACTGCAGACTTTACCTTTTTTCTCCTCGGAATCGTTATGGCAATAAAGTATCAATTTCAACTCTTTATCCCACTCCAAATAAACCTCAGGATAGTTTCTACCTTGGAAGGAATGTATTTTCATCTTAATGTTCCCACAGTTTCTATCTACTCTATTTCAGCCTCTTAAATTTCTTTTGGGCCCCCTTTCATGCATATCTCATCTATTCTTCTTCATACCCACTTCTTTTACCGAGATTTGATCATCATCTTTCTCATTTTCTACTTCATTCTCATCATCAAATTTAGTCCTAAGCATAGGAACATGCCTATCTTGCCTCCAACTACTAGAAACTCTTTGTGGTTGTTCCATTTGTAAGTTTGCAATCACCATGTCCTACCTATCCTATTTATTTCCAATTTCTCTAAACACGTTCATCAACTAAAGTTTTTGTTGATTGCCTTTCAACATAAAGAATTGGTTCTTCTTCTTCCTAAATATTGAATCTCTATTGTCAAACATTTTTAATAACTAGGAAAAGTAACCTTACGTGTTTACACTCAAGTGTTTCACTATATATTAGTTTTTTTCCCGACAATAAGCTTACCACTTTTGCCTTTTTTTCTTTCAATTTTTTAAGGAAGTTGATACGCCTTACAAGACTAGGACCTACACGTGGCCTCAATTAACCTACGTGGTGAACGATTCGGATCTGATGGCGGACCCACTTTCTCCCATATAGAAAAACTGGACCGACCTCATTAAAGCAGACCTATTGCAAGAGCTAGTCCAGGACGAGGCAGTGATAAGATCTTGTACCACACGATTTACAAGACAACTCACTGTCACCATCGTCACCACAAACGTATTTGGTCAAGTCCAAGCTGCAAGCTAAACTTTATGGATACAAAAGTGGTATTAGCATTCAAGGCTGTGATTGATTGACTTCTATGACTAGAGAGGTCGGTCATTTGGATGAGGCCATGTGCATTATCATCCAACGGCCTTCATTCATCCTACCCAAATATAAACGCTCACACTTAGTGATGTTCAAACATAATACAAATTTAGACTCTAAAAGCAATAATCTTGCTATCCCATCTTTTACTTATTCTCGTGAAAGCCGACCCCCTTTTTATATTAGGAGGCTCACATTTAAAGCTTTCCCACACTCATATTACTATTACTCCAAGTCTCCAACTGACTTGATCGTTGGAGTGTGTGCGGCTAACTCCACCCCCTTTCGGAGAAGGCCACGTGCAACTAACAATTTATCCTAATGTGTAGGAATAAAGCTTGCGTGGATGTAAGAGGGCTTGGGATCTGTTGGTCACATCAGTAGTACATTTTTTTCTGGTCAATAGATTGGTATCATCTGTGGGAAATTTGATACTATAATCACGAGCATCCTTGTGGTAAAATTTATTGGGAGCAAAATCTTGAAGAAGAGCTTGGTTCTTGAAAAAAGAACCACTACAAAGGGAAAGCACCTAAAGCAACTATTTTGGCTCCAAGTCAAATACACGTCATGAGTTTTAGCCACTATAGATCGTAGGGTAGAAATATACAACACGAGGCTTCTGAAGAAGAGGTCATCTGAAAAAATGTGAATTGCATCATCCCCAACACCAACATAGGTGAGGCGGAACCACAACACGCTTAGGCAGGGAAATGGGGGAGATGGCCACAAATATGAGGAACAAACACATCAAAATGCTACCATGCAATAGCTACTCATGTAGATGCACCAGCGGGTAGGATACCTAATGCCTTAGTCGGGAATGTCTCCCCAAGAAGGCGAGGAAAATAACATAGAGACCTACCCCCAAATGCACAAAAGGGATACCCACCCAGTAGAGAGAGAGGTGGAAATGGACACCTCCACCAACTATGCTACAAGTCGACTCGGTGGTAACATGCCACATAAGGGAAACTTTCCCCCAAAATATGCTCAAGAATGTCATGTGATCCCTTAGTGTTTTTGATCGAATTAGGCCATCAGGGCCTAGAAATAAGTCCCACCAACTACCCACATTCAAAGAGGACCAGAACAATATCAAGGATATGAACCTTAGGGTTTCTCTTCCTTCCCTAGAAATAGGTGAGAGAGAAGAGACGATGTGAACTTGAGAAATCATACGAAAACGTTACAGCCCCCTTGATACCAAGCAAAGGAAGATAATTCCAACGGTCCATGTAGATACCAGACCATTCGTGCCACCAAAAAGACCCAAATACGAAGGAAAGGGTGACCCGACAAGCACCTCAACAATTATAAGACTCATATATCTCTACGAAGAGCTTCACTGGTGCTAAAAGTGTAGAGCTTTCCATCTCACGCTGACTGGGCTGCAAAAAATTGGTACTACCATATTTCAATCGGCAGCATTAGAAGTTGGCTAGACCTCAAAAAGACCTTTTTGAACCAATAATTATCTAACAAATAAGGAGAAGCCCCAATCCAAAGGCTGCGGGACATGATGCAGCAAGCATGTAAAACTTTGAAAAGCTAATTGGCTCGCTTCACCAATGAGATGACCTATTGTGAGCATCCTTCTGCTCTAAGAGGGGGCCCCAATATGAACACCTTGTTTTGGAGGGATGTACGAAACAAGAATCCTACCTCTTCTGATGCCATGGTAGAAATAATAAGGAGTGAGATTGTCACTGAGAAACTGATTGATCACCGCAACCAAACTTCATTGGGACTCCCACCGTCTCAGAGACAGCGATAAGGTCCTGTATTACACTTAGTAAACCAGCAATGGACCCAAATAGGACATACAATAGCCCCCACCTCAGGCCAAGCATTTGCCACTACCACGTTAAATACGGTACCCCTCTTTGGTATACAAAGAGGTCGAATTAGAAGCTCTAAAACAGTCGAATCAATCCAGGAGATGAGGTAGGGAAAAGAAAAGAGAGCCTAGAAATGGTAATATTGTACCTACCATCGAACCAACAACTACAACACTGAGGACTGCTTGTAGAGACCATACTATAAAGAGCCAACATGCTCCTACATCGAGAGAAAAAATACCCATCAAGTACAAAGGAATGCACCTCAGCCTAGTCATGAAAGAGAACCTAGACATGATGAGTCGATGCTACATCGCAGAGATGAATCGTCTCTACAAGGACACGAGGAGGAAAGAAATTGGCCAAGAGGTAGACAAATGCCTAGGAGAGAACCCCCAGTCGATGCAGATAACGTCTTCATAGGGAGATTGACACTATTATTAGTGGCCCATATGTGGGAAGAGAGTCAAGAAATGCTCAAAAAAATTACGCAAGAGAAGCAAAAGATCCTCCCATGACGAGCTATTTAGTCAATAGCATCGTTCGTAGATTTGGGACCGTCTCACCAATAACTTTTTTACAGAAAGACATCGTTGGGGTTCATTATCCCCATTGCAACGCTTAGGTGGTAAGAGTCGTCATAGCCAAAAATGGGCTTAATCGCATGTTGGTGGACAATGGAAGTTCTATCAATATCATATTTGGAACCACCTATGACAAGATGATGGTAGTTCATGAGCTCACCCCCATGATCGTCCACTTATATGGTTTTACTGGTGATAGCATTATTCATAGGGGAAGGATTACACTAGTAGTGAAAATGGGAGAATCCCTACTCATTGCTCATCACTTCATGGAATTTATCATTGTTGATCACCGATCCGCCTACCATGGAGTGTTGGGGCGACCCGCTTTGAAATTACTTGGGGCCGGTACTTCCATACACCACTTATGTATGAAATTTCCCATTGAAAGAAGAATTTCTACGGTACGAGAGGAGACCAGATGAGTTCAATGGAATGTACCTCAGATCTTTGCGAGCCCCAAAGTGTAAATATGGTCCTAATGGATGCTGAAATGGTTGACACATCTGAAGAAGTCTTACCCTTGAACAAAAGAGAGATGTCAACACGATAGATGCCCCTGAAGAAGGGGGCATCGATGTGGATTTGGACCCTAGGATCACCGAATCAAGCTCACAAGCGACCCCAGTGGAGGAAGTTGAATCTTTTCCAGTAGGCCTACATGACCCTACAAAGATGCTGCAAGTAGGGAATGAGCGTAAGTCAGAAGAAAAGACGAGGCTTAAAGGCTTCCTACTTAACAATTTAGACATGTTTGAATGGAAGTACGAAGATATGGTGGGCGTCGACCCTAAAGTTAGTTGTCATCTCTTTAACGTGGATCCCAAGTTCACCCCTCACAGGCAAAAGAGAAGAGCCCTGAACCCAGAACGGTATGGAGCCTTGAAAGAAAATGTGCAAAAACTCATATCCAACGGGTTCATAAGTGAGGCAGCGTACCCAAAGTGGATCTCCAACCCAATCTTGGTAAAAAAAATCCAATAGCAAATGGAGAATTTGCAAAGGTTCCAACCTCAACCAAGCATGCCCAAAGGATAGTTTTCCGCTTCTAAGAATCGACCAGTTATTTGACTCCACTACTGGTCACAAACTCTTGAACTTCATAGATGTATACTTAGAGTACAACCAAATTCTTATACACCCAACTGATAAGGAGAACACCTCATTCATCACCGACAGAGGCCTCTACTACTACTACAAAGTCATGTCATTTAGCTTGAAAAATACTAGGGCAACTTATCAACGGCTAGTCAATAGTATGTTTGCCGACCTCATAGCTAAAATGATGGAAATATACATTGATGACATGCTTGTGAAGAGTCTCAAAACTGCGAATCACATTGAACACTTGGATGCCACTTTCAAAATCTTAAGGAAGTACCCGATGAAGCTGAACCCATTAAAATGTGCTTTTGGTGTAGCTTCATGTAAATTCTTGGGCTATATGGTCAACCAACGAGGCATTGAAACAAAACCTGAAAAAATTACACGTATTGACAAGCCTTCTCCTCAAATAGGTGCTTCAAAAATCGGACGCTTTAGGAAGGCTAATGAAATGGGTCGTGGAATTGAGCAAATTTTCCATTTTATATTAGTTGAGAACCTCAATAAAGGGATAAGCAGTGATATACTTCATAGCGAAATTCACCAAGGTAACGAACATCAATGTGGCAATGGAACCAGTGGACCCCCTAGCTTGGAAACTGTTTATTGACAAATCTTCTGGAAAAATGAGTTTTGGGGCGATGTATCATTAGATAGCCCAAAGGGCAGCAAACTTAATTGTATGGTGTGATTTGGCTTCAAGACCTCCAACAATGCAGCTAAGTACAAGGTGTTACTAGCAGGCCGCAGATTGGCAAAAGAAATGCAGGTCAAGAGCTTAGCAGTTTGTAATGACTCACAGCTAGTTGTAAGTCAAGTCAACGATAGCTTCGCAGCTAAGGATAAAGGCATAACAGCATACCTGAAAAGGGTGATGGACCTACTCACTTTTTTTGAGAAATTCGAGCTAACCCAAATACCGAGAGTAGAGAACCTACATGCGGATGCCCTATCAAAATTGGCCAGCAACAAAGATTCTGAACTGCTCAAAATTGTACCAGTGGAGTACCTCCCTAAACCTTCCATATCCAAAGTGAAGGATGTGATGTAGATTGAAGAGACCACATAGTGGATGCAATCGATTGTCTATTACCTCAAGGATCAAGTATTACCAGAAGATAACGAAGAAACACACAAACTCAGGAGCAGAGCCGCCCACTACGTGCTCTAGGACGAAGTGCTTTATAAAAGAAGTTTTTCATCCCCGCTCTTACGATGTACTATAGGGAAAGAAGCCAATTATGTCCTACGAGAGCTGCATAAAAAAGTATGTAGCAGCCACACATGTTATCCAGCACTAGCTCAGAAAATCTTGAGGCAATGATACTATTGGCTTACATTGAAAAAGATGAGGTGCAGTTCGTGAGAAGATGCAATAGATGTCAACAATTCTCTTTCATTCAGAGACAACCATCACAAAACTTACCGTGGTATCCAGCCCGGGCCATTCACGGCATGGGAGGTCGATCTGATAGGTCCCATGCCAAAAGGGAAAAGAAGTGCAAACTATGCAATTATTGCTATTGATTACTTCACTAAGTGGGCCGAGACGAAACCACTAGCAAAAATAACCTAGGCAGATACTTCTAAGTTTATCTTGAAGAACATTATCTATCAGTTCAAAACTCCCCATACGCTCGTAACAGACAATGGGCGACAGTTTGACAACAAAAAGATCAGAAACTTGTGTAACGAGCTGGGTATTAAGAAACATTTTTCTTCCCCTCATCACCCGCAAGCAAACACTCAGATTGAGACAATTAACAAAACCATCAAACACCTCTTAAAAAAGAAACTTGATACGTCAAAGGGGCGTAGGTGGATGAGGCAATTTACACCACCAGCTCGGTCGAAGTATGTCTTCCTTTAGCTCGCCACTCTCATTTTGATGAAACACACAACAATGAGATAAAGCGTGTGAGCTCGATTTCCTTGAAAAATGAAAGATGATTCACAGATAAAGCTGGCCTCCTATCAGAGAAAAATGGACAGGTATTACAACGCCAGGGTCAAGAAAAAGTCATTTAGGATAGGCGATCATGTGCTCAAAAGAGTTTTTCTTTCTTCGAAGGAACCTGGCGTTGGCATGTTGGGTCTGAACTAGGAGGGCCCCTACCATATTTTAGGCGACGTGAGACTATGAACTTTCCTAATTGAAAGCTTGGACAGAAAGGTACAGCCCTACCCCTAGAATATAGAGCACTTACGAATGTATTACCAATGAGGCCATGATCATTGCTTGTATATATTTTTTATTAATGCAAATGTCAGTTCTCCACTTCTTACACATATTTGTTTACACTCTACCAACAGTTAAAATATGGCGAGCCTATATCTCCATCAAATTATTAACTATGACAAGCTTATAAGTTACGTATGACAAGTTTGATAGCATAAGAATAACTAATCAAGAAGGGAGGTGAATTGGTTATTGAAACTTTTTCGACAATTAGTCTCAAACTAATTTAATACACAAGATATGAATGCAAAGTGTAATGCGAGAGGTAAATATGCATATTTGATAACTTAATTCAAGTATGGATAAAGCACAATATAAATAACAATTTAAAAGTAAAGTGCAATTTTATGTAAAGATAACAAGCAAATTTAATGGAGTTCGATACACAATGTGTTCTACGTCCCCGTTATCAAGCTCTCTGTCACAAGCAATGCCAAATGTACTATAATGCTAACTTACAAACAAGGAGTACCGATCCTTAAATGACTTACAACAAAGAACAATTATCCTTAGGTGACTTACAATAAGGAGCACATATCCTTAACAATAATTGAGTTTTCACTAGGCTCTCGAAACCGTCAAAATGTAAGTGATAAATTTTACAATTGAAAGAACTCTCTTAACGAATGATATAATCAAGTTAAGTATGGAGTGTTATGTTAACACTTCAATAGATAACAAATAATGAAGTCCAAGTGTTTATGATGTGAACTTGATGAATAATAGATGATGAAATAGTTTGTATAATGTATCAAAATTTTCAACCTTATGATCTCTCTTAACAAATAATACAAGTTAAGTATGAAGAGAGATTTATACTTCAATATAAATATTGGCAAAGAAAACTTCTATCAAGAATGAAGAATATATGAGATTGAGAAAATTTCTTTGCAAAATAGAATTCTTGATGGGATAAATGAAATTAGGTTGATCAATTAAGAAGTTCTGAGTAATAAATGAAATAGAAAGTAAAATCAAGTAAGCTCAATGATTTTCAATAAATATGTTCTCTTAATTTCTCTTGTAAGTTGTTGACATTGAATGCAAAAGATATGGTTAATTATAGATCAAAAAATTGAAAATCAGGAAGTTTCGGTCGATCGGAGTGTGAATATAGCCATTGTAAAATTCAAATTGTTGGAGTTTTGACTGACACTCCGGTCGAGCAAACCGGTCAACCGAAGTATATACGTTTTCAAAAATTAATTTTCTACATCAAAATGTTCATTTTTCAAAACTTATTGAATGCAAGTGATGAATTATGAAAAGTTGTTTTGAGCTTTATGCATTTGCTAAAAAAAAATCAATGAGTTAATACATTTACATATAGATTGAAGTTTCGATAAACAACTTCTAAATTCTAATATTTAAGGTTCTTGTTCTTTTTAAGTCTCTTTTGATTGCTTGTTCTTCAACGGATGACAATTTGAGCCTTTGAGTGCTTAAGATGATTTGTTCATGAAAACTCAAGAAACTGGACATGTTAGAAACATAAGTGTATTGTTTGTTATAATCAAAACAAGTTGAGCTATATTGAATCATAGGTCAACAATTTCTCCATTTTTTATTATGACAAACAATATGTGATTTGTGATGATTTGTAAAACTATACAAGATATTCCCCCCATCTTTTACACATTAATGAGAGCATAATATTTAAAGATATGCATTTCCACAATTCAATAAATCACATTAGGAGTCATCATAATTCATAGAAATAATGGAAGTCACAATTCATTAACATAAATTACATTTGACAAAAATCACATTAGAGGTCATCATTTCAAGTCAAGTCATAATACATAGAAATAAATCACATTCTTTTTTCTCCCTTTGTCATCATCAAAAAGAACGGGGACCATGAAGCTCAAAGAAACTTTCCCTGTAGTCAAGGCATAGGTGCAAGGAAAGAAGAAAAACAAGAGATCAAAGGTCATGACATGAAACTAAATATGAGTTCAAAGATGAAAAGAAGAAGAAAAAAATGATCTAATCTTCCACCGGCTAGTGACGGTAGTAGCAAGGGAATCAATTCATCCTTGTAGGATGCTGAATTGATCTTCAGACATTTGTCGGTCGAGGGTAGGTATAACTTGTGGAGTAGTAGGCCTACGTCTCGGTCGCGGTGATCCATTACCATCATTACCAACACTCATTTCCTCTTTCGCCTCTTCCTCGGTGAATGGCCAAATAGTAGGACCCGAGGTATTATCGAAGCCTTGAGTATGACACACCCATTGCCCATCACCTTTAACGATTTTCATGCATTTAAGGGTGTTAAGGTTAATGACATCGGTGTGTTTTGGTTGAAGAATAGGCTCATCGTCTAATGGCACATGGAAGTGTTGAAAAATTTTAGTAAAAAGCAAGCCATAAGGTAGGCCTACAACTCTAGGAGACGAGTGGACTTGTCGAATGTGTTTCAAGAAGATGTAGGAAAAATCCAATTGATGACCAACAAGAAGTGAATCAAGAATAAACAAATCAAGGTGATTAACTTCTTTGAAGTGACCAACTTCTAGGGACGACAATATGTGCAATTGCATGATGAAAAACTTTGCTTGGGATAGTGAGATGGTTTAGGTTCAAAGTCATTTTAGCGGTCAACGATCGGTCAGTGACACGACAACAAGCCTCAAGTTCATTGTAGCCTTCAAACCTAACGGGATAATTTTGGATGTAAGCATAGTTTTCACATTCTTCTAACCCAAGAATTTCCCGAATAGTAGCCTTCAAACCTAACGGGATAATTCAAAGGAGAGATTACGATAGAATTCACGAATTAACCTAGGGTAGGCATTTTCAGAGATAGAGACAATATTTTTCCACCTAATACCCTTAAAATATTCTTCTATCTTAAACGATGGAGCTTGGAGATAGAATTCAAAGAAATCAATGGACTTACCAATAAGGATAGGGCAATCGGTGAAACAGTCGGGAAATGGCGTGTCAACCTCGACATTGGATGAACTTGCTTCTCCCTTCTTTGATTTCTTATTCGGAGGCATTGTTGGTTTGGATTGAAGTGAATGAGTAAGAAAGGGATTTCGAAAATTTGGTGAAAATCATGTGAAAGATTGATAGAGAATATGTATGCTACAAGAAATTTGAAGTGTGGTAGTGATTGGAATTGTTTATTAATGGAATTTTGAGGGAAATTTAGGATTTTCAAGTTTTTGACCAAAAACTAGGTTTTTGAATTTTCTTGACAAAATAGTAGAGAAAAATTCGAAATGTTGATGTAAATGTTGATGTCTAGATTGGATTTGTGGAAATTATAGAACAATTTTGAGGAATTTGAAGATTTTTGGAGGTTTGTAGAGAGGAAAATCGTGAATATAGGGTTAGAATGAATAAATTGGGGATGAGTTTGAGATTTAAAAACCTGAATCGCGACGTTTTTGATCGATCGGATAGATTTTCGGTCGACCAAAAATCTACAGAATTTTTAGAGGGAGGTTGCAGGCATTTTCGGTTGAACAGTGGTTGACCAAACTATTCTTTTGGTCGATCATTGGGTCGACCGAAATGACTGGTTTAAAGGAGTCAATTTCAATCAATTACGGTGGACTCTAATGACCAAAAGACTTCAAAACAATAATTTACATGTAATTTTAGTTTAATCATGCATAAATTTAGCAACAAATTTCAGATTCATCAATAATACCCAAGTCTCTTCGAATATAAGAAAATCTATCAAGAGCTAGAGGTTTAGTAAGAATGTTGGTCAATTGTTTATCGACACTAACAAATTCTAAATAAATATCACATTTTTGCACATGATCTTTAAGAAAATGATGTCGAATTTCAATATGTTTGGTGTGAGAGTGCAAGATAGGATTTTTAGACAAATTTTATAGCACTAGTGTTATCGTGTATAATAGGAGTATTTCAAAATTTAAATGATAATCACTAAGGGTTTGTTTCATCCAAAGAACTTGAGCACAACAACTAGCGGTTGAGATATATTTGGCTTCAGCGTTTGATAGTGCAACAGAAATTTGTTTCTTGCTAAACCATGGCCTAGAAAGTGACAAGTTCCACTTTTGCCTTTTCGATCAATTGTGCAACCCGTCCAATCGGCATCCGCATAGCTAATAAGGTCAATGTGGGTTCCTTTAGGATACCAAAGTCCTAAATTTCTAGTGCCACATAGATATCTAAAAATTCGTTTTAAGGCACTTATATGTGATTCTTTAGGATTGGATTGGAATCTAGCACATAAGCAAACACTAAACATGATATCGGGTCTACTAACAGTTAAATAAACAATGGATCCGATCATACCTCGATATTTTGTTATGTCGATTGAAATGTCGTGCTCATCTTTGTCTAATTTGATTGATGAACTCATTGGAGTATTCATCGGCTTTAAGTCTTCAAAATGAAATTTCTTGAGCATGTCTATGATGTACTTTGTTTGACTAATAAAGATGCCTTCATTAGTTTGTTTGATTGGAGTCCAAGGAATAACTTTAATTCTCCCATTATACTCATTTCAAATTCTTTGCTCATACACTTTGAAAACTTTTCACAAAGGGAAATATTAGTTGCACAAAAAATAATATCATCAATATAAATTTATACAACAATCATGTCATCCTTTTTGGTTTCGATAAACAGTGTAGTATCTGTATTTCCCATTTGAAAATCATTTGAGATAAGAAATTTGCTCAATCTTTCATACCAACCTCTAGGAGCTTTTTTCAAACTACATAGAGCTTTTCTAAGTTTAAAAACTTTTTCCGAAAATTTGTGATTTTGAAATCGAAAGGTTGCTCAACATAAACTTCTTGAAGTCTGAAAATGAACTTTTTACATCCATTTGATAGAGAGTAAAACATTTATAGAAAGCAAAAGCAAGAAGCATGCTAATAGATTCTAGTTTAGCAACGGGTGAAAAGGTTTCTTCGAAATCTATACCTTCTTCTTGATTGTAACACTGGGCCATAATCTAGCTTTGTTACGCACAATTATACAATTTTCATCTCGTTTGTTTCGAAAAACCCATTTCGTACCAATAACGGTTTGATCATTTGGTCTATCAACTAAATTCCAAACATGATTTCTTTCAAATTGATTTAGTTCTTCTTGCATTGCTAGAATCCAAAACTCATCAAATTTGGCTTCTTTGAAATTCTTTGGTTTAATTTGAGAAATAAAAGTGAAAGTTTAGAAAACCTTTGGTAAAATTTCTAGTATTTACACATTTGGAAGGATCACCGATTATGAGATTCTTTGGATGAGAGAGAACAAATTTCCATTCAATGGAAAATGTTGAATCATCTTAATTTTTGGAAGATTCTCCTTCTTCTTGTTGAGAAATTTGTTCTTCCGAATCTTTAACTTCAACATCTTTAGGATTTTCTTTGTTTTGATCTTGAATGTTCATTTGTTCAAAAGGAATTTCCAAACATACATCAATACATTCCTCTTGATCAAGAGAATTAATTTCATCAAGTGTAACATGCATGGATTCTTCCACTACTAGAGTTCTTTTGTTGAAAACTCGATAAGGTTTGCTAGTAGGTGAATATCCAAGGAAGATTCCTACATCGGATTTTGAATCAAAATTTCCCAATTCTTTTTTTGTATTTAGTATAAAACATTTGCAACCAAAAACCTTAAAATAACTAATGTTGGGAACACTATTTTCCAAAGCTCATATGGAGTTTTGGTATTCTTTCAACTTACCAAAACTCTATTCATAATATAGTAAGCGGTGTTAAAGGCTTTGACCCAAAAATATTTAGGTAAATTAGTTTCATTTAAAATGGTCCTAACCATTTCTTATTAATGTGTGATTCTTTCTTTCTGCTACACTATTTTGTTGAGGAGTTCTAGGAGCCAAAAAATTATGTTCATATCCATTTTATTTACGAAAATCATCAAAAGCAATATTATCAAATTCTCCACCGTAATTACTTTTAATGGTTGTGATAGAATATCCTATTTCATTTTGAACATTTTTACAAAAAATGTTTGAATACTTTTGAAACTTTATTTTTCAAATTCAAAAACAAAACCCAAGTAAATCTTGAGAAGTCATCAACGATGACAAATACATAGTGCTTACCACTTAAACTTTCGATTTTAGAAGGTCTAAAGAGATTCATATGAAGAAGTTGTAAATGTTTTGTGGTTGAAGAAAATTGCTTAGTTTTGAATTAACTTTTTGTTTGTTTTCCAAATTGACAAGCATCACAAATTTTGTCATTTTCAAATTTCAAATTTGGTAGACCTTTAACAAAACAGTATTTTGAGATTTTTGAAATTAGGTCCGTACTAACATGTCCTAATATTCTATGCCATAACCAAGTATCATCTGTAAAACTTGACAAATATTTTAATTCCTTTTCAAACTCAATGTTAATGACATAAACATCTTTACTCTGACTTCATATGAACAATACATCTTTTGATGTAGCATCCTTAATAAGGCATTTTGAATAATCAAATTTGATATGATAATGTTTATCACATAGTTTACTAATACTTAGTAAATTATGTTTGCGATTATCTACTAACAAAACGTTTTCAATAGAAGGAGATGAATGATTACCAATATTTCCAATGCCCATGATTCTTCCTTTGACATTATCTTCAAATGTGACATCACCCCCATCTTTCCTCTTGAAGTTTGACAATAATGTTTTGTCTCCGGTCATGTGTTTTGAGCAACCACTATCCAAGAACCAATTGCTCTTTATCCTTGGAGACACCTACAAGAATTGATTCAAATTTTTGATCTTGGTACCCATTTTACTTTAGGTCCTTCATAGTTAGTGTTAGTGGACCCTTGAACCCACTTATTTCTTTGAAAGTGTAATTTTTTTTTTTATTAAGCAATTAAATGCTACACATCCAAATTTGTTACAAAAACTACATGTGGTGTTAGAAGTTTTGACAAAAATGTTTTCAAGAGATTTTTGCTTTAGGGAAGGTTTGTATCAAATTCCTCCTCTATCAAAAACACATTTTTGTTTTTCAAGTATTAACTCAAAGTTTTTTTCCCTTAAGCAAATTTGTGTACGATGTTGGTTAAATGTAGGACTTTTTCTTTTAGAGAAATATTTTCTTTGATTACGAATTCATGATCATCCTTTTCTTTCTTAAAATCATTTTGAGTCTCTAAAATCTTTTTGGTCTAATTTTTTAATAAAATGTGTTGTCTTTTGAGAGTAGAATATTTGAGAGCAAGTTTTTCAAAAGCTCCAATGATTTCATCATATGAAGTAGATAGTTCATCATAAGAGGGAGTGTCATTTATATTTACCTCATCCGCAATAGCCATGAAGTACATGTTTGCAACTTCATCTTGACTTTCATTTTCTTGTTGCTCATCATAACTTTCATCCCAAGTGGCATGTAGAGCTTTCTTCTTGAACAATTTTCTTTTGTTGAGACATTCGTTCTCTTGTGATCGGGTTTGTCACAATCATAGCATACAACCTTCTTGTTCTTTTCCTCACTTTTGTCATCTTTCTTTTGGAATAAACGGTTGTTGTGAAAGCCTCTCCACTTCTTGACAAGGATAACAAGATCATCAAGTTCTTCATCACTCTTATTTGTGTATGAGGTTTCATCATCATTTGATGATTTCAAAGCAATTTGTCTTCTAGGAGAATCCTTCTTTTCTTCCTCTTTTGCCTTCCTAGATTTCTCCTTTGTTTCGGCATGATTTAGCTCATAAGTCATCAAAGTTCCATAGAGTTCTTCCAAATGATATGTGTTGATATCTTTGATGTTCTATATCAACATCCTCATTGAGTTCCAATCTTCTGAGAGAGACTTAAGAATTTTGCTAACAAGTTCACCATTAGTAAATTTTCGATCAAAGCATTTAAGACCATTAACAATATCGATGAATCAAGTAATCATGCTAGTAATGGCTTCATCTTCTTTCATAAAGAAATTTTCAAAGTTTTTAAACAAGAGCTTTATCTTAGTTTCTTTCACTTTGTTTGTACCCTTGTGTGCAATTTGTAATGCATGTCAAATATCATATGCGGAATCACATGTGCTAATACGATTAAATTCATTTATATTTAAAGCTCAATAAAGAAGATTTTTGGCTTTTGCATTCAAAGACAATTTTGTTTTATCATTCTCATCATATTCTTCTCTAGGTTCTGAAACAATTTGGTCCCATTTTCCATCAACTTTAATCACCTTTGTAACCTTATGAGGACCAAATAACCTCCCAAACATTAATCAATTGATTGAATATAAATCATCATTCTAGTTTTTCAATAATTATAATGTGTACCATCAAACAAATGAGGACGATTTGTAGAATGCCCATCAATATTAAGATTAGCCATAACACAAGATAGTTAAATCTTTTAAAATGTGCACCTAGGCTCTGATACCAATTGATAATCCAAAATAACTAACCAAGAGGGAGGAGGGGGGTGAATCGGTTATTGAAACTTTTTCGACAATTAGTCTCAAACTAATTTAATACACAAGATATGAATGCGAAGTGTAATGCGAGAGGTAAATATTCAAATTTGATAACTTAATTCAAGTATGGATAAAGCACAATATAAATAACAATTTAAAAGTAAAGTGTAATAATGTAAAGATAATAAGAAAATTTAATGGAGTTTGATACACAATGTGTTCTACGTCCCCGTTACCAAGCTCTCTGTCACAAACAAAGTCAAATGTACTATAATGGTAACTTACAAAGAAAGAGTATCGATCTTTAAGTGACCTACAACAAGGATCACTTATCTTTATGTGACTTTCAACAAGGAGCACATATCGTTAACAATAATCGAGTTTTCACAAGGCTCTTGAAACAGCCAAAATGTAAGTGATAAATTTTACAATTGAAAGAACTCTGTTAACGAATGATATAATAAAGTTAAGTATGGAGAGTTAGGTTAACACTTCAATAGATAACAAATAATAAAGTCCAAGTGTTTATGATATGAACTTTGATGAATAATAGATGCTAAAATAGTTTGTATAATGTATCAAAGTTTTCAACCTTAGGATCTCTCTTAACAAATAATATAAATTAAGTATGAAGAGAGATTTACACTTCAATATAAGTGTTGGCAAAGAAAATTTCTATCAAGAATGAAGAATATATGAGATTGAGAAAATTTATTTGCAAAATAGAATTCTTGATGGGATAAATGAAATTAGGTTGATCAATCAAGAAATTCTTTGTAATAAATGAAATAGAAAGTAAAATCAAGTAAGCTCAATGATTTTCAATAAGTATGCTCTATTAATTGCTCTTTAAGTTGTTGGAATTGAATGCAAAAGAGATGGCTATTATAGATCAAAAGATTGAAAATCAAGAAGTTTCGGTTGATTAATTTCTGTCGATCGGAGTGTGAATATAGCCATTGTAAAATTCAAACAGTTGGAGTTTCGACTGACACTTCAGTCGAGAAAATCGGTCGATCGGTCTGTACTTTGGTCGAGCAAACTAGTCGACCGAAGTATATGGGTTTTCAAAAATTAAATTTCTACATCAAAATGTTCATTTTTCAAAACTTATTGAATGCAAGTGATGAATTATGAGAAGTTGTTTTGAACTTTATGCATTTGCTAAAAAATTGATTAGTTAATACATTTACATATAGATTGAAGTTTCGATAAACAACTTCTAAATTCTAATCTTCAAGGTTCTTGTTCTCTTTGAGTCTCTTTTGATTGCTTATTCTTCAACGGATGTCGATTTGAGCGTTTGAGTGTTTAAGAGGATTTATTCATGAAAAACTAAAAAAACTAGACATGTTAGAAATATAAGTGTATTGTTTGTCATAATCAAAACAAGTGGAGCTATATTGAATCATAGGTCAACAAAGTTCACACTCTATCAACAGTTAAAATATGGCAAGCTCATATCTCCATCAAATTATTAACTATGATAAGCTCATAAATTATGTATGTCATGTTCACACTCCACCAACGGTTAAAATATGGCGAGTCCATATCTCCATCAAATTATTAACTATGACAAGCTCATAAGTTACGTACGACAAGTCCACACTCCACCAACAGTTAAAATATGGCGAGCCCATATTTCCATCAAATAATTAACTATGACAAGCTCATAAGTTACGTATGACAAGTTCACACTCCACCAACAGTTAAAAAATGGCAAGCACATATGTCCATTAAATTATTAACTATGGAAAACTCATAAATTTGATATGACGAGCTCATACATTATTATTATTATCATCATCATCATCCAAAGTTAACTATGGCGAGCTCATATGTTGTTAATTTAGATCAGTTCGGTATCACGAGCTCGTACATTATTAGTATTGGATGTTAATTATAGTGAGCCCAAACATCTATAGTAAGTTATACTTAAGGTATGACGAGCTCATGCATTATTATTATTTGACCAGATCGTGCTTAAATGTGTACTGCCGCCCATGTTATTTACTTAAGATACGATGAGTTCATATTATGTGCTCACATCATTATGGTGAGCTTATATGATAATTGACAGCTAAAGTTAAATCAACAACAAACACGAATGAATTGAAGAAAAAAGTTCTTTTATATATGAACAAATTCATTACAAAAGGAGGGCTGCTACAAAATATTACGAAGTGAAAGGCCTAAAGTTTATGCAACAACATCATCTTGCTGAGACTCCTCTGGAGCATCTACCTCATCCACAGAATCTTCAACTTCATTGGCAAGAGTGGATGGTTCAACATGCAAAAAAATTTTTTATGGCAGCTAGCTCCAGTTGGGGATGCAGCTTGGCAAGTCTCCCGAAGACTTCGTTGTATGCAACCTTCTTCCAATACAAGTCGAGATCGTCATACTCGATCGTTTCGTGGAAGTTGGAAACATATTCATTCACACCTGCCTTCCCTGCCCCACTCAACTGCTGCTTTAAGTTGGTAGCCTTAACAGTCAGCTCTTCAACATGAGCCTTCAATTTCCCATTCTCTTTGTTAACTACTTCCAAAGCTGATGAAGTAATCTTTTGCAAATTACCAGAGTTCTCCACACGCTTCGTTAAGGCATTAATCTAGGCTTTGCGGAGGTGGACTTCTTTCTTTAGTTTATTTTTCTCCTTAAAAAATGTCTCCATCATCGACTTCGTCTCAGCCTGCTTTAACTTGTTGGCTTCAATGACTTCATTAGTTGAAGACGCCTTAGCCTTTGATTTAATCAGGAGTGCATCAGCATCCTTAGCCCTTTGGAGATGCTCCTTATTGAGGTCCTGCAACCGTCTCATCTCCATCTGGGCATTTAAAAATAAGCCCTGAGAACGAGCCTGCAAGGCGAGTCCAGCATACACCATATTGATTGCACCACAAGTCTCAGCGTACGAGGAATAATTATTAGTCTAGTACTTATGTTGAATCCTCACAGCCCCCTAGACCTCAACAGGAAGCATATCCATTACCGTGGAGGCTATCTCGTCAGACCTCCCACCCAAAATGTTTTGGACCTTTCCTTTAGATGGGGCACTCTTGGCCTCTCTGCCCCCACTTCTTCCTCAGCAGGCTAGCCCCCTCCTCAGCCACCTTCTCCATGTCGACAATTTTTACCAAGGAAATAGGCTTAACTTGAATGGGTCATTGAAGTGACTTCTAGCCTGTTGGGAAAGGATCATGCCCGGTATTCTTGGTCGAAGCCAACCTTCTTTGTAGAGGCCTTTCCATCGAAGTCTCTGCCTCTTTCTCTTTTTCCCATTTATTTTATAGAGGAGGCAGTGGTGTTCATTTTGGATAAGCAAGCCAATTCATCCAGTTGATTTTTGTAGGTAGATGAAGTCAAGCTCAACACTTTCTTATTCTTCGTCTCTTCAAGACACCTCTTAAAGTACATGTCTAGCTTAACTTATTCATTTTTGTCATGATGACCTACAAGTGACAGACAAGTTGTCATCAGTTAGGTAAAATAAAGTCAACTCAACAGAACTATCGAAATGATTGATCATAATTTAGTTTACCTTTGGTAGCCATCAGTTGGTGGGTCACAAAAAGGTTCTTCTTTTCGAGTACATTTATGAAGTACCATTTCTTTAAGGGCAGCTCATAGATTGCTTTGATGATGGCCCACTCAGATGGCTTGAGTTCAAATCGATTAACTGCAGATGTACAAAACTCGTGTCAGAAACAAGAAATGAAGAATACAAGCACAAGGAAAATATTACACAAGCTAAGGCTAGATTCATTATACTCGTGGTACTGGGTCAGCACAGTTATCTCCGAGACCGCATCTCCCTCTATTGTCTACCAGCCACCCCTAACCAGAACCAAGATAATTTCCAGTTCTTGATGGAAGTTGGAGTCCTCCAGATGAAGGGAGGGTGCGAGCCCCAAAGGTTCATTCAATACCACCCTTTGCAATGGCTCTCTCTACTCAAGGCTCAGGGTTGAAAGAGGGTTTGGAAAATGTGTAGAGGCATATCCTTGCCAAGATTGACCTATTTCCAAAGAAGAAAGACCCCTACTAGTTGGCTCCATGCATTTGACACTAATTGGGTGCGGGCTAGATTATAGTGCCTAAGGATCTGGAGAATGGTGTAGTGGTAGCTTCATCTCCTTCACTCAGAATGGCCTCACTTACTGCTACATATCCCTCTTTAGGGAAGTAGGCCCTCTCCTCATAGGTTGACACAAACATCTTAATGTTATCAGAGATTCTATACCTCTCCCTAAAGGTCTCCAGCTTACTCTCCTTCATATCCGTTGCCCACAAAGAGGGCCCATCTAATACTATAGTATATGGGGCCCTCCGGCATCATCCATGTACTATGAGGGCCCATTATGGCTTCCATGATTCTCTCAATGGGAATCACAAGAGGCAGACCTAGAAGAACCCCTAGAAACATCCTTTTTGATGAAGAGGCCATTTTACGTGAATAAGATAGAAAATTTGAAAATGTTGGCTACTTATGCCAGTTTTGGATGCTTGAAGATGGAGAAAATGGATTTGTTTTCTCGAAAAATGATGGAGGAGGTGCTGAAGGATCTCAAAGATTTTCGACACTTGGAAATTTTAACTTTTGCATAGTGAAGAAGAAGGAAAAGGTAGGATTTGGACCTTTTATATGTACAGAATAAACGAACCCCCACTGTTGGATTTTCTCCCACTATGATCTGGGCCGTACATCTACAATTTCATCCAACACGTCAAAATCAAAAGGCGTTTGTTCAAAATTCAAATCAAAGGCTCAGATGATATCGTAAATTACAAGCACATTAGATTTAAGTGAGCTTCGCCAACTGTAAGAAACCATCATCATTGTGCATTAAATGTACATGTAATACGAGCTTTGGAAACCACCATACCACCCAACTGTTTTTCATAGGGATCCAACATACCTTTCAAATCATTAGAGCACACCACCCAACAAACTTTAATTTATTCAAAGAGTCTCGTCATTTGCTCCAAGGGACTCGCCTCGTATTATTCAGCCTTATCGCAGGCTTCAACTTAATCACAAGGTGCAACCTTTGCTCCAAAGGTCTCGTTCTATATTATTCAGCCTTATCACAGGCTTCAACTTCATCATAGAGGTTCAACCTTTTCTCCAAGGGCCTTGCCCCATATTATTCAACCTTATCACATGCTTCAACTTAATCAAAGAGGCTTGTCATTGGCTCCTAGGGCCTCGTCTCATATTATTTAGCCTTATCGCAGGCTTCAACTTAATCACAAAGGGCTCGACCTTTGCTCCAAGGCCCTCGCCTCGTACACAAGCTTCTACTACATCAAAGAGACTCCTCACTACATGATTATAACATGTTTATTATGTTTTTCACCCATTAATATTTGCGTTTCTATGATTATTTGATGCCTAAATGCACTAAGTACTTCTATACCTCGGTTTAGGTTGCAAATGGGTAAAAATGGTGGAAAATGGAAGAAACAAGTGAAAATGATCAAAATCGAAGAAAGTAAAAGTTCAAGGACTAAAGTGCAATTTTTCTAAACTTGTGATGAAGATTCAAGAGTGTTAAAGGTCAATTGGATGAAGAAAGGAGTCAAATGGATGAAATATAGCCAAAACATTGCCACATGTCAACTTTCAAACTGAAAAATGTTGCACCAATTTTTAGCCTTATATTGAGACCGGTTTTTGACATGGAAAACGATCGAATTGGAAGATCGTATCTGAAGTAAAGTTGTAGCGCTTTGAGTTATATTTCCAACGCATCTTTCATCATCTGAGTTGGACATTGGTGTTGGAAGTTACGATCAAAATAATGAAAGCTGTCCAGTTATATAGGTTGGGCGACCGCCCGACCCTAAACTTCAAATACAGAAACCTTTGGAAGTTACCACATGTCAACTTTTCAAATACATTTTCTACTGGGTGCCCGCCCAAGCCAAATCGCGAGAAAATTCTCAATTTCTTAATTTACGTTAAAGTCTTATGGAAACAACTTCTTTCTCGACTTTTAAACCCTAAAAACGTCCCAGATAAGGGGAGAATGCCTCCATACACCATTTTTCTCCTTTTTGGCTAAAGAAACTCATGAAAAACTAACAATTTTGGTGAAGCAATGGAAGAACTCAATTGGATATGGTGATTTTACTTCTATTATTTCATGTAATTGGTCTTTTCTTACTGAATAATATTAGGATTTAGACTTTTCTTTTCATGAATTTATATTGAAATCAGTTTAAAAATTACTAGATTTTTCATGGATTCAGTCATGCTTTTTCTATTGTTTAATCAAACTATTTATTGAATTTCAATTTCAATTACTTGTTGACATTGGTTTAGCAGTTATTAAATCTTTTATAGATCTAGTCATGCTTCTTCTATCATTAGATTGAACTAATTGTTAAGTTTTAATCTCAATTTTACTTTATGACGGATTTATTACTGCATTTTGCTTGATGTATTGGTCGATCTTTGATCTTGATCCAATAAAGTTGTGCGGATATGTCATAAGTCTAAATTCTAGGATTACATTTGTAAATTAAATTGATTTTTACAATATATCTTCCGATTAGAGTGTCGGGAAGAAAGCCTCTAATTGTGTTATAAAAATGGAATAATTAATGTGAATGATCCAATCCAATTGAGGGAATTACAACGCTTCACTGCCTCAAATTATTGATTTGAATTTCATATTTCAAACATTGAATTTCACTACATATTGAAGAGAAAAACTCACTCTTCCTTATCCTTTGAGCATTTTCCATCTTCCTGTGGATACGACACCCCAAAGCTACACTACAACTACCGCGTTATTCTTTGGGCGTAATCAAATTTTGGCGCCGCTACCGGGGAGACGGTAGAAAAAATTAAGGGATTCATTATGAAAGGGTGACTTCGTTAATTTTCTAACCTTTTATGTCATTTTGTTATTTTCTTTATTATTCTTTATTTTTCCTTTATTTTTTTATTTGTGTTTCATGAGCAGGTATCGAAGCGAGCGTGAAAGATCTACTGAAAGACCTGATATAGAGTTTGAATCTCTTTTTAACCTTGCTTTTGATTCTGCATATGTTAAAACTGATACTTCATCACAAAACATCATGAGTGATAGCGAGCATGATGTACCTTTTAAGATTTTACAAGACTATCTTCATCTCACAGGTACATCTATACCATCATGCATTATTTTTCTACCTAATATGCTATGTACGGACCTTAAACCGGGAATGATTCAACTTCTTCCCACTTTTCATGGACTTGAAAATGAAAATTCATACGTGCGTATTAGGGAATTTGAGGAGGTGGTTGCAACCTTCCACAATCAACATGGTACGACAAATGCATTCAAGCTTAAATTTTTCTTTTTTTTCGCTTAAAAATAGAGTAAAAAGCTGGATGTACCCGTTGAGACCGCGTTCGATTGGAACATAAGGTGAAATGACTCAAACTTTCTTCAGCAAATATTTTCCCTATCATAAAACTAGTGCTTTAAAGAAACAAATTTCTTCATTCACTCAAAAAGACAGTGAAACCTTATACCAAGCATGGGAGCGATACAAAGAGTTACAAGCCCTTTACCCCAATTATGGTTATGAGAGTTGGTGAATAGTGAGTTATTTCTATGAAGGACTAACATCTAGGGAGTGCCAATTTATTGAGATGATGTATAACGGTGAATTTTTACAAAAAGATCCCAACGAGGCTATAGAATACTTAGATGACCTAGCTGAAAAAGCTCACACCTGGACTGGCCCCAGTGCCACTGATAACACTAATAGGTCACGGCCCATATGAAATATTTCTAGTGCAGGCGTTTATCATCTTAGAGAAAAAGATAGTCTTAGAACTAAAGTAGGAGTCTTAACTAGAGAAGTTGAAACCCTACGTACTAAGAACTCAAAGCCTACACCTACCGCTGCCCGTGTTGAATCTTCTGGACGATGTTGTGTGTAGTTGTGGAATTGATCATCCAGCGCATGAGTGTTTTGCTCTAGTTGAGATAAGGGGGGGTTTATGAGGAACATTACAATGCCTTAGGCACGTATAACAAATCTTATGCTCCATTTTCAGATACCTATAATCATGGGTGGCGAAATTGTCCCAACTTCAGTTAGAAATCTGAAAACCAGCAACCTACCCAGCCACCTAGAGTTTTCAATACACCTTCATACCAACCCACACCATTTAAGAATTCCTTAGAAGATACCCTACATGCATTCATGGAGGTACATGGAAAAACAAACCAAAAATTTGATACTATGATACCCAAATTGTTGAGGAAATAAGGAAATCAAAAATCATATTTTCAAACTAACTAGTGCCTTGACAGTGGTAGAACATGGGAAATTTTCGGCTCAAGCTCAACCAAATCCTAAAGGGCAGCACATGACATAGACATTAGGATCTAATGAAAATAATCTTAGGGAAGTAAATGTCATAACCACTAGATCAAGAAAAGTCATAGAACCAATCCCCAAACCTAGGAAAACTGAAAAAGAATCTAGTAAACCTGAAAAGAGTAACTCTAATGAGGAGGTAGCAAAAAATCCCATGAGAGTACCTTTCTCGCAAGCTCTTAAGTCTACCTCAAAATCTGCTAGCCAACATAATGAGATCTTAGAACATTTAAAGCAAGTAAAAATCAATTTACCTCTCTTGCATGTAATTTCACAAGTTCCTACTTATGCTAAAGTCGTTAAGGAGTTATGCACTGTCAAAAGGAAGCACAATGTTAAGAAAACCGCTTTCTTGATTGAGCAAGCGAGCCCTGTGATTGCGTAAAGGATCCCGCTAAAGTATAAAGACCCTGGTTGTCCTATTGTGTCTTGTGTCATCGGGAATTATGAGTTTGGATAAGCTATTCTAGATTTAGGGACTAGTGTTAATCTCATGTCTTATGCTATTTACTTGTCGTTAGGGTTAGGTAAGATGAAGCCTACATCTGTAGCTCTACAATTAGCTGATAGGTCCACTATTAGGCCTAGGGGAGTAGTTGAGGATATCTTGGTTCAAATTGATAAATTTTACTACCCTGTTGATTTCTTAGTTTTGGATGTAAAAACTTATGTGAAAGCTGATTCTAAAATTCCTATTATTCTTGGTAGACCTTTCGTTGTAACTGCTAATGCTTTGATTAATTGTAGGAAACAGTCTTATGAAACTATCATTTGGGAATATGACTCTAGAAGTCAACATTTTCCATATCACTAAGCAGTTATAGGAGGATGATGAGTGTCATCAAACCCACATGATTGAGGCACTCACTCAGGAAGTAGCTGATAATATATTTTTTGGACCAGCATAGGAAATTCTAGAACCAGATGGATTGGGTGTCGCCATCAATAAACATCTTGATAGGGATGATCAAGAGTCAGGTAATAGTTCTTATTTTACATTACCAATTTCTAACGAGATGACTTTACCTTTTGTGTTGCAGGGCCCCACTCTTGACTTTAAGCTTTCCTCTAGTCACCTCACGCATGTATTTGAGAAATGCTGAGGAACATCACTGGTAAGTATGTCCAAAGAGCTTCGTACACTACAAAGAAAATTAAAACCATGCTTGTTGGATGCGGGCTGAATGAGGAAACTTGGGGTCGAGCCAACGATAATAAACAAGGCATTGTTTGGGAAGCAACCCAAGGGGAGTTATTTCTTTTCTTTTGCTGTTTACTTTTGCATTTATATTCTAGTTAATTTTTTACATTTTCTTTGCATTACCAGTCCAGTGAGTACTTTCGGTCTTCCTATCATTCAAGTTTATGTTGATTCACTACATCATTTTTGTGATATGTCTTCATTTGGCTTTCATGTTTATGCATTGAGGACAATGCAAAATTTTAGTTGGGGGGATGATCTGTTGGATTTTGTTGAATTGCATGTGAATTTGAAAAATAAAAATTTGTTTGAATCTCTAATTTGCTGCATGTTTATGCTCTTGAATGATAACACATGCCACTAGGAATTAATTTTGTTTGTGAAAATCTAGATGTCATGACAGTTGCTGAATTCTCTTTGTGTACACAAGTCTTGTGGTAAGATTGTAGTTTAACATATGTTGCTAGAGGAGTCTCTTGTTGAAGTTTTCCTTGTGAGATACTTGGTGAGGATTGAGAGCCACAACGTACTAAAATATGGCAAAAGCGTTCATTGTTCTTATGAATTTGAAATTCCTTTGAGAATAACACTACATGGTTTGTGGTAAGATGGTGGATTACTTAGGAAATAATAAAGGTCAATTTAGGATCAATATTTGAGCCTTTCAAGCCTTCATTTTCAATAAGTACAACCCTTAGTATCCATTTTGAGCCAATACACACATATAGCATTTTCCTTCATGCACATATGTCATTCATACCCTTCCATGTTGAAGTATAACCTATACACGTATTTTTCCACATTTTTACTTCCAAGTGTGTAGTAAGTATTGGATGTTTATTTGTGAAGAATTAAAGCAAGAAAAATGACAAGAGTTGGCTAGTGTCAAGTATTTGAAAAAAAAGAGAAAAAAAAAGAAAGAAAAAAGTGAAATAAAAGATTTTGGGGTTTGAAATGTCAAAATAGGTATTTATTGGAAGTTGAGATCGATTGAGATGTTTGATAAGATATCTAACTATGTGCTTGGAAGTATTTGAATTTTTATATATGTTCTTCTCATACAATCCAATCGAAACTTCATTACAACCTTGTATATTGACCGTTTTGATCCCAAGTAGGCTATGTTGATGAATTCTCATTTAGTAATATGCCTATCACAAAATCAGTGTTTGCTTTTGCTTGTTCATAAATATTTAAACCTCCAATTTTGAGTGTACATCTTTCTCAACTCCATAGAGAGAAACCCCTTACTAAACACTTTGATACCCGTGAATTATGGAGCTGAACCTTGAGCTTGAGATATACTTGATGTTGCATGTGTTAGGATTGGTGGTAAGATGATTATGACTTGACACACACTCACGCATTTGGCATGAGTCTTTGACGTCTTAATAATCATGACATTGCTAATTTCATGTGGTATTTAGTTTGAAGAGAGCATTGCATGTGGTTACATTAGAACTTAACAATTTCACTTGTGATATAAACCAGTCATTCATTCATCTAGCTCCGCATTAAATTGCTAGGGACTAGTAATAAACAAGTTGGGGAGTGTGATAATAACACATTTATTACGTTTTTCACCCATTAATATTTGTATTTCTATGATTATTTGACGCCTAAATGCACCAAGTACTTCTATATCTTGGTTTAGGTTGCAAATTGGTGAAAACGGTGGAAAATGGAAGAAACAAATGAAAAGTGATCAAAATAGAAGAAAGTGAAAGTTCAGGGGCTAAAGTGCAAATATTCTAAACTTGTTTCTAACCTTGTGATGAAGATTAGAGAGTGTTAGAGGTCAATTGAATGAAGAAATGAGTCAAATGGATGAAATATAGCCAAAACATTATTACATATCAACTTTCAAGCTAAAAGGTTGCTCCGATTTTTAGCCTCATATTGAGACCGATTTTTAACATGGAAAACAATTGAATTGGAAGATGATATCTGAAGCAAAGCTATATCCCTTTGAGTTATCTTTACAATGCATCTTGAATAATCTGAATTGGACATCGGTGTTGGAAGTTACGATCAAATACTGAAGGTTGTCCAGTTATATAGGTCGGGCGGCCTAAACTTCAAATACATAAACCTTTTTTTTCAGCCTGGGTAGCCGGCCCATTTTCTACTGGGTGCCTACCCAGGCCAAATCACGTAAAAATTCTCAATTTCCTAATTTACATCAAAGTCTTATGAAAACAACTTCTTTCTCGACTTTTAAACCCTAAAAATGTCCCAGAAAAGGGGAGAATGCCTCCATACACCATTTTTCTCCTTTTTGGCTCAAGAAACTCATGAAGAACTAACAATCTTGGTGGAGCAAGAGAGGAACTCAATTGGATATGGTGATTTCACATCTATTATTTCATGTAATTGGTTTTTTCTTACTGAATAATCTTAGGATTTAGACTTGATCCAATAAAATTGTGCGAATATGTCATAAGTCTAGATTCTATGATTACATTTGTAAATTAAATTGATTTTCACAATATATCTTCCGATTAGAGTGTCAGGATGAAAGCCTCTAATTGTGTTATAAAAATGGAATAATTGATGTGAATGATCCAATCAAATTGAGGGAATTCCGACGCTTCACTACTTCAAATTATTGATTTTAATTTCATATTTCAAACATTGGATTTCACTACACATTGAAGAGAATAATTCAATCTTCCTGGTCCTTTGAGCATTTTCCATCTCCTTGTGAATACGACACCCAAAACTGCACTACAACTACTGTATTATTCTTTGGGTGTAATCGCAATCATTTCAACTCGAAAGTCCATGTATTAAATGAATAATCATACATGGACTTCAGGAACTGTTGTTACAACCACGTTTTTTTTCTTCTTCAACTTGAAAGTCTATGCATTATATGAATACTCATACCGGTCTTCAGAGACTATTGCTATGCCCTGCAAAAATAGGACCCACACGTGGCCTCAATTAACTTACGTGGTGAATTGTTCGGATAGGATGGGAGACCCAGCTACAATCAGATGACCCGCTTTCTCTTGTAAAGAAAAACTAGACCGACCTGATTAAACGCATACCCCATTGCAAGAGCTGGTCTAGGACGAGGCAGTGACAAGATCTTATACCACGTGATTGACAAGACAATCCACTGTCACCGTCATCGTCGCAAACCTATTTGGTCAAGTCCAAGCCGCAAGCTAAGTTTGTTGGATACAAAAGTAGTATTAGCATTTAAGGTTGTGATTGACTGACGTCTATGACTAGAGAGATCAATCATTTGGATGAGGCGACATGCATTGTCATCCAACGACCTTTATTCATCCTACCCAATTATAAAAGTTAACACTTAGTGACGTTCAAAGGTAATACAGATTTAGAATCTAAAAGCTATATTCTTACTATCCCATCTTTTACTTATTTATCCCCAAAGCCGATCCCATTTTTATATTAAGATGCTTACATTTAAAGCTATCTCACACTCATATAATTATCACTCCAACTGACTTGATCGTCGGAGTGCATACAACTAACTCCACCCCCTTCCGGAGAAGGACACGTGTGACTAACGGCTTGTTCTAGTGTGCAGGAATATACCTTATGTGGATGTGAGAGGTCTTGAGATATGTTAACCACATCAACAGTACATTTTTGGGGTCAAAAAAACTAACTAAACTCAATTAAGAATTCAACATTAGCAATGTTCAAACTCACAAAAACTCAAGAAACAAGAAGAATAACAAGACTGGAGAAATGATTTAAGGAAATATCACAAGAATAATGGAAAAAACGACAAGAACTCTAAAAAAATATTTCTTGAAATTGATTATGTCTTTTTCACAAGAAGATCGATTTTCAATGATGATTTAGTTTCAAAACAGCGGTAAAGATGGTGTTTCTTTAAAAAAAAAAAAAAAACACCCACAAGAATTTCAAGAAAAAGATACTTGCAATTGGATTATTATTCTTTTTTTATTTTTATTTTTTTGAACTTTTGAAGAATTCTTGGAATTGGTAAGATGGTTATGGCTTTTTCTTGAATTTTTTTTTTTTTTTTTTGGAATTTTCGTACTTCTTTTGTTGCCTTTGTAATGGAATAGACCAACCATAAGGCAAGAGAGCCAATATATATATATATATATATATATATATATATATATATATATATATATATATATTGGTGCACTGTGGTTAATGCACTAAATTATATTTGGATGTTTTAGGTGTTTTTTTTTTTTTGATATGCAAGACTCCAAGATGTTTTGAAAGACTCAAAAAGAAATTGGAACTCGAAAACAAATAGAAAGATAAAAACAAAAACTTGATTTTAGAGTAAAAAAATTGATACTAGTTGATGTGAAACCCTTCGCAAGATGTACCTTGGAACCCATAACGAGATTTGATATGAACACTAATAAAGTTAAAATCAGAGTTAGAACCTGACCCAATAATTTCTAGAATCAAGAGCCAAGTTTAAACTGTCGAATGCTATAAAGATTGAAAATCTTTGATAAGTTCTAGATAGTTCAATTAAGAATAAGATTGAAAGATATTCCTCACTTAATAATTAATTACTCAAATAATATCATAATGTTTGTACAATGAATAAAGCCTTATATAGGCACACGTAAGAAACCATAATCTACTCGAAAAAATAACTTGATAAACATAACAAAATAGAATCCTAGTCAAACAAAAAAACATGTCCCACATGATTTCGAGATAACCATGCACTCATATGGCTTCTAGGCTTGTATGTGCATGGTAGGCTTGTTTTGCTCTCGGGTTTTGAATTTTCGGTTGTTGTGTGAGCAAGGGAATTAAAGCCTTGCGTGAGCATTGCTTTTCAAGTCATCTGCATCTTCTTTAATTTGAATTAAATGCACTAAGGTTGGTTCTTCTTTCATGCTCATCTTGAAATTTGATGTCTTGCTCGAGCTCTCGACCCAAGTAGCTTGAACAAATCCTTTCATGACTTCTTCGATCTTCTTTATTCCTAATCTTGTTATCAATCCATCCGAAACATGTAAGAGATCGTTGCAACTTGGCCATCCATGATACTCATCACAAGTAATAAGTAATAAGTATTGAATATATTAGATTAAGGATTTCTTGTTCGACATTGATAAATCAAGGATAAAGATGAGCGCATTGCACTTCAACATGTATTAATTGATCATTTGCAGGATGAATATACAAATTTTGATAAATAAATGACAAAATTAGTTGTGATTTTTATTATATGTAACTTTTTTATGCATTTTTTAATTGTGGTGTTCAGTTTAATTCCTTCTCTTAATTTATTAATAAATGTAATATTTTAGTTCCTTAAATATAATTTTTAATTTAATAATCTTAGTAAGCATATAATTTGTAATAAATTAATTGTTGATAAATAAATAATAAATAAATAAAGAAAATACTATTCATTTGGTGTAACCATTGGGCATCACATCAAATTTGTGTGAAAATTGCATCAATTTGGTTTAAAAGTTATACCAAATTAGTACAAACTTTTGGAGATGCCCTAAGTTTAACAAAGATTGTACGATATGAAACAGTCTCTTCGGGCATTGTATCGCAACTTAAGCTTTTGTCTAATAGAGTGGGGTTTTACATGGTCCAAAGCTGATACATCAATGTTTGTCTACCATAATCTTCTTGTCATGATCATTGTCTGATCTAATGTTGACGATATAATTATTATTGGTAGTGACACTCGTGTACTTGAACACGTTATTGGTAGTGATACTCGTGTACATGAACAGATTATTAGAGTGCTTATATTGAGTTTTGCTCTCAACAGGGATGGAGCCAGGAATTCATCATACGGGGGGCTAAAATTTTTAAAACGTAATGTACGAATAAGATTTATATATAATAAGGAAAAATGTAACACAATGTTACATATTACAGTTGTACCCGACGATGTTTTATAGCATAAATACGCATCTTCACTCTCTCTTTCTAGTTCCACCCCAACTTCTTTCTAGACACGCGTCCAACCAAACTACCAATGCCAAATAAAAAGTTAGAAACACTAAGTGTTTTCACAAAAAATGTCAAATTATCTATTGGGTAGCTAAATAAGAAATCCAAGCCAAAGTAATTAAACAAGAACTCACTTTCAAAAATTATTATTTATTAAACACTAATGTGACTATGTGAGCATTTCATTATTATTGAAAGTGAGTTCTAGATTATTAATAATAATTTATTAAACAATGAGATTTATAATTTATTAAACATTCATAATTTCAGATTTTAGATATTAATTAAACTTTAAACATTCATTATTATTTATTAAACATTAATGTGAGCAGGAGCTGGATACAATTCAACAGCTTCATTTTTTGTTGGGGGGAATAAATTTTGTAATAATGACTCTTTTTTTTCATAAATTCTAGAAAATGAGACTCAAGCAGGAGCTTAATATAATTTTCACACTACCATTTCAAGTTAAAAATGACAAAAATTGAGGTCCTATACAGGAGATTAAAGGTTACATATATTTTCAATAAATAGAAATGTACATGCCATATGACCATATCCCGAATGTAAAACCAAGCAATTAAAGATTACACTAACAGGAAAGATTGTATCTAACTTACGTGTAGAGCGGTTGTGTTAAATATCTGTTAATATTATTGTTGAGCAAATGGACCTCGGAGGCGGACGGCAGCCAGCAGTGGCGGAGATGGAGCTGGAGCTGGAGCAGGTCGCCAGTTTCGGGTTTGCGGGTAGATAGTGATAGAGTTTGGTGAGTTTAGGTAAAGTGAGTGAGAGAGGGTTGGATGAAATTGAGTTTCTCAAAGTGGGCTTCAACCATTTTTTTTTTTTTTAACATAGGCTGGGCTTGGGCAAGGGTGGGCTACAGCCCACCCCTATCTCCGCGCCTAGCTCTCAAGGACCTTAAATAGCTAAACCATTTTTTGGGAATAGTTCTATGTCAACAATCTTATATGCATCAGAGTAGAGAGCTGATTTGATAGATTGCAAGTCCCAATCCACCCCAATAGCTTCATGTGTTGTATCAATCATGCTACTTGTACAATTTTAAAAAAAATAAAATAATGGTTGACAACTTCACATTCATCTATTTTAAAAACTATTTTTTTTAGCCATCGGGGCAAAGCTCAGTGGTGCAAATGACAATAGTGAAGTAGTCTCAACTGAGTTGACAGTCGCAGTGTGAGGGTTCGATTTCTGCTTCTAACAAGGTTTTGAATTGGACTTTGTGGGCACCATTACGACAGCTCTTGTACCATAACTTACTAAGGCGCATCCCGCAATTTATCTCTTCTATGATACTCTAGGGGCGGGATGGTGGGGGGCCCTCAAGATTGGAGTTCAACTTTTTTTTAAATAAAAAAAAAAACTACTTTTTAAATCAATAGATCAAAATTTGATAACATAATGTTGTCAACCACAATTTTCATCAACAATTGTACCAATTCATTCATGTTGTATTGTTTTCTCATGAAGGGCAATCCTTCAACGAACCATGACAACTATGTAGAGTATTGGGGCTAAAACTTGTAGACATACTCCATTGTTTTTAACATAGGCTGGGTTTGGGCAAGGGTGGACTACAGCCCACCCCTATCTCCGCCCCTGAGTCTCAAGGACCTTAAATAGCTAAGCCATTTTTTGGGAATAGAAGTTCTATGCCAACAATCTTATATGCATCAGAGTAGAGAGCTAATTTGATAGATTGCAAGTCCCAATCCACCCCCAATAGCTTCATGTGTTGTATCAATCATGCTATTTGTACAATTTTAAAAAAAATAAAATAATGGTTGACAACTTCACATTCATCTATTTTAAAAACTATTTTTTTAGCCTACGGTGCATAGCTCAGTGGTGCAAATGACAATAGTGAAGTAGTCTCAACTGAGTTGACAGTCGCAGTGTGAGTGTTCGATTCCTGCTTCTAACAAGGTTTGGAATTGGACATTTGTGTGTACCGGTACGACAACTCTTGTACCCTAACTTACTAAGGCGCATCCCGCAATTTATCTCTTCCATAATGCTCTAGGGGCGGGGCAGTGGGGGCCCTCATGGTTGGTGTTCAACCTTTTTTTAAATAAAAAAAAAACTACTTTTTAAATCAATAGATCAAAATTTGATAACATAATGTTGTCAACCACAATTTTCAACAACAATTGTACCAATTCATTCATGTTGTATTGTTTTCTCATGAAGGGCAATCCTTAAACGAACATGACAACTATGTAGAGTATTGGGGCTAAAACTTGTAGACATACTCCATTGTTTTTCACGGCGGTAATACATATGTCAGATATGTAGATTTATGTTTAACACCATTGATGTTAGATAAACATTATTTTTTATTTATAAAGAGAAAGAAGTGTAAGCATTTTTTCAACCATTACAAACATGTCAAGGGGTTTTATTATAATACTTAATTTTGATATCATTTTTTTTGTAAATTCAAAATAGACTTGAAACTTTGTCGATTCTATTTTTGATTTATCGCAGAGTTATAAATTAAGAGGAAAAAAAAATTATTTTATACTATCTCAAAATGACATAAAAAAAAAGGGTTAATCATTATTTTTGACCCGGGCTTAGTGGATTATCAGTATGAAACATAAAGCAATAGAATAAATGCTTTTACCAAAAGTATGAAATGAATAATTAAGAAGATAAGTTGACCCAAAATAGGTAATTCTTTGGACCACTTGATGAACAAATTTATCTCTAAATAGATAGACGAATGGGCCTAAATCATATTGTTTAAGAGAATCTAAGCATTATTGTGTGCTTCTAATTAAATAATTATTTTCCCCATCCAAGATTGTTTGGTAGAATATTTCTTTGCTTAAATGACTTAGCACTCAAAATCTAGATATTTTACTTTAGGGTGTGTTCGAGCCACATCATTTTGGAAGAATGTTTTTTGGAATAATAGATTGATGGAGAATATGTGGTTTAAAAATAAGGAAAAATTATTAATATGATGAAAAATATTATTTTATTGAAGAAATGAGTGGTTGAAAATGAGTAGAAGAATGATAATGAAAATCTTAGTATTCAAGACATGATATGAAAAATGATTTCAAATATTTTTTTGAAACTACACATATTATCATATTGTGATTTAACTTTTGGGAGTGAAACACTTAATCTCTCAAAAATTAAAAGCATTCGACCATGATTTATTGTTACGCGTGTTTCAATTCAAAATTCTTGATGTGAAATCTTGACTTGTGAGTTTTGATGAATACATTTCGTACTACAAAGTTTTCAAAATTTTATTTTTTTCATGGTACAACCTAACTCGTTATGACGAAAAATGAGATTTCACCTATGACGGACCTATTTAGTCATGGCAACAAATGAGATTCCACCTGTAGCCAAATACATTGTATTCTGAAGTTTTTAGAATTTTACTTATAATGGTGATAAAAATCCACCTTGTTAAATCCACCTGTAGCCAAATACAATAAATGAGATTTCACCGTCACGAAACACTTTTGTTAAACCTTCAGCTCACCACCCCCATGAAGTCTAAAATTTACCCAAAGTATGCATAGAAAATGACACATACAATGGACAGGTGTTTGGCGTGGAGATTGAAAAAAAAAAAAAAAAAAAAAAAAAAAATAGTGGGGAGTACCCCCACCACATCGGCGCGCCTTGGAGTATGAGTTGAAAACAATGATACATTTCACAAGAGAAAAGGGTTATTCGGTAAGCCACCCTCAACAGGAATCCATCACAGATTTTATTTTTTTTTACATTTCGTTTTCATTCAAAATTTATTTTCATTTACATCCCATCACTGGGAACAGCTAAGAGGGGGAGAATCCTCGTTGCTGACTTAATTTGCATTAATGAGAAATTCAGCTTATACTTCTTCTTTTTTTGTTTAATTTCTCGTTTGTCTGTACATAAAGACGAAGGAGGTGGGCTATTGGTCGGGTGTCTTGAGTAAATTAAAGATTACTATCCTCATTAATCCCCCAACCATCTCTCAGTTTCTGTTCTCTTTCACACCATACAACCCATTTTTTTCATTCTCATCTCCTTCCATTCTAAAACTCTCTCTATATTTTTCTGTTTAAATTTCTGTTTTTTCATTTTTTTTTCTTCTTCTAAAGAGTGAAAATAGAGGTGGGCTTGGGGAATTTTTTTTTTTTTTCAAAGCCCACATTTTCTTTTGATGGTTGTTTCTATTTCCAGGTCTTGCCTTTAGATCTATTGCTCAATCTGCTTCTCTTTTGGCAGGTATACTGTTTAGATTGTTTCATTTCTGTATTTAACTTTTGATGATACAATCCTGTTAACTCTTTTTAGTGTTTTTTTTTATTTTCTTGTTCAAAATTTATCATTTTTTTTTTCTCTGGTTTCTGGAATTCTTTTTTTTTTTTTTTTTATTCTGGGTGAGTTTAGCTTCTCCTTGTTCCTTTGTTTTTGGAAGACAAAAGAAGTGTACTGGCTCCTTGAATTTCTAAACCCTTTACTGGTTTTAATATGTTAAGTGTTTGATGTTATGGAGGTAATTCATGATTGATTATGTTTGCTAATTTCTGATTTGGTACCAAATATTATTTATTCATGCGTTTATGTTTTATTTGATTTTCTTCTCTTCCACTAGAAAAATATTGTTAGATTCATAAAACAAACTTTCTTGCTGAATGTATTTATGAATAAGCTATTATGTATAAAAATTGAAATAAATAAATGATTTTTTATTGTTTTTCTTTGACCTTTAAATGTAATATTTGCTGTTTGTTGTTGTGCTTGTTTCCATCTTTACTTTGGTGTAAAGGTTGGGATGTCATAAAAAATGCTATTGCATTCAATTTGGTTCTTCTGGTTGTTGGGTGTTTAATAACAGCTGATGTCTTTGTATTGATGCTTCTAGTTGTTTGATATTCGAGTGATAGTCTTGTTCAAGCTTAAAGGTTTCATTATTTGCTTGGGGTTAGAATTCTGAATAGTATTAAACCTTGTTGAGATACGGGACAACAATAATTTTCTCGGGCATAATTAATGCTCTTATGCTAATGCAGACGTGTTTTTTTGTGTTGGAATTTGTGTTATTATCCATGAAATAAAATATTTTTGTAGCATTGATGAGAAAGAGATTGCAATGTGCTTATTTCAAGCAACGTGGCATTGATGTGGAGGGATTCCTGTGAGACCGGGATAATAATGTGCTCATGATGACAAATAAAAAATTATCTGAATGTGGTCAGATGATGAGAAGAAATTGATTTTGTTCTTATGTATCTATTTGGATACACTTAGTGGTGGTCAATACACATGACATTTGAGCTACCTATAAAAAAGGTACCTGACAGATGAACCACACGTGACATTAGAGGATTAATAGAATCTGTAGTAGCGATTAAATGATTTGTCCTTTTTACTAGATTTTCTGTCTTTAATTTTGTCAATAGGTGATGAATTTTTGTTCAAAGAACTTTGGCTTTATAAATGTAGATCATCATTGTTTTATTGGCACCCATTTATTTAGTGGTTTGGGTTAACATTTGTTAATTATTCTTGCTATATGAACTCATTGTACTTAATGTACTCTTTTGAACTTATCAATAATTGAAATCTGTCTTTAACACTTGCCGGTTTATGTTCTAGATTCGCTGAAAAATTACGGTTCCAGATATCCTCTCTCCATTGGTTTGGAATCTGCCTGGAGTATTTAAGCAAATCAAACAGTAGCCTTAATGCAAGGGCAAAGGAGTGCTTTCAGTACGTTGGCTGAAAATTTGAGCTCTGATCGCAGGTCTACATCAAGTGATGGTGGAATAAATCAGCAGATGTCCTGGAATAATACCCAGACTTCTGCTCAGAATCAACTATCAGATTATATGATGTCAAGTGACACTGATGTTACATATCTTGGCCATGCTAGCCATGTGGAGCAAACTTTAAGTGTGTGGAATGTGGGAGAAACTAGTTCTAGTCGTGCACAAAATCAAACTGAACAAAATGAGAGAAAAACAGAAGATGGCTGGCCATCATTTATGAGCTTTCACTCTGGAGCTGCTCATACCTTGGATGAAAGACACTATGAATCATCTGATACCCTTTTATTGGATAATGTTGACATAAATAACAATCAGACTACAAATGGGCTGTTTCTGTTGCAAAACTCTAGTTCTGACATCCGTAATAGGGATCTGAATATGGGTTCTGGGTCGGACCACGAAGATGATGACTGCCAGGTAGTGGAGCGTCCTACTGCATTCAAATCTAATGGATCTTCAAATGGGCCGACACCCTTCACCGGTAGTTCCTCTGATCCTTTTGGGATGTCCTCTGGTAGTGGTGGATATTTGACGGATGAAAGTGAAAGTGGACCAGGTTCTTTGGATGGTCGACGCTTATCTTGCAAAAGAAAAGCATTTGAAGGAAATGTGGGACAATCTTCTGGAACTGGCAGTTCAATGTATTTTCAGCATGCTGAAAGAAGTCTGTGGCATGCTGTGCCGGCTGCTCAGGGTGCCATGAGCAGCATAAGTATGTCAACACCAATTGATGACATTCTTGCCATTGATGAAGTGTCAGCACAAGAAAACCCAAGACTGAGGCTTTGTGTTGGAAGATCTGCTTCTACATGTCCTCTGAATCTAAATGCTTCAGGGACTGCTGAAAGTTCTCGACAAAATTTCTGCTTGCAGATAAATGGCTCAAACCAACAAGATTCTATACCTGGTAACCTGTTTTCTACAGAGGCTAATGTTGGGAACACAAGTTTCCCATCTTCCCACCATTCATCAAGATTACGTCTTCATAATCATTTATTTGACTCGATGCCTGCATCTACAGAAGAAAATGGAGGTTTTCGTGTAACATCTGGTTTGCATATTCCTTCTGTTCGCCGGAGTCGACAGTCTAGGTGGAACGAAGCATCTAGCTCAAGAGCCAGCATTTCATCAGCTTTTGCTATTTCTGAGGAGAGGGATGTTGTGCTTTATGAAGAAACTCCCACAAGAAGTATGCCAAGAAACATTTCAGAACGTCACGTGTTTGTTTCTGCTTCTGAGATGAGAAGTTCATCTCAAAATCCTCCTATAATGCATACAACTGGTGGCAACATCAGTGTGGCTGGAAATGTTACATCTTCTCGTGCAGGCTCTACTTCCGGAGTCAACTCTTCTACACCTAATTGGTCCCATCGGAGTTCTCTACTATATCCACGTAGACTGTCCGAAATTGTTCGTAGATCTTTGCTGACCTCGGCAGGTATAGAGTCTGGAAACCAGACCAGCAATCGCCCTCCGCTGCGTTCTGCTGCCTCCCAGGAGATGGCAATTTCATCTGCATCTGATATTCATGAGCATCATCTGCCAAATTCGAGGTCAGCCATGTTGGAGAGACATCTTGATGGAGCTTTTGGAGTACCTTATTCGCTGCAAACTTTGGCTGCTTCTAGTGATGGAAGAAACAGCAGGCTAGTC
Organism: Fraxinus excelsior; assembly: GCA_019097785.1. NCBI lineage: Eukaryota > Viridiplantae > Streptophyta > Magnoliopsida > Lamiales > Oleaceae > Fraxinus > Fraxinus excelsior. Next base: position 7,852,135 of record CM032642.1, read on the forward strand.
TCTGAGGTAAGTGCTATATCTTCTTGTTCTCTACACGTAATAAACATATTTTGAACAAATAATATTAGCTTTTCGTTTTATTCCCATTTTACATACGGCTGGAATTTAGACTTGATTGATTGTGACCTGGATTCTAAGAATATCTTGTTCAATTTGGAATTCTGCACTGGGATCGGAATTGACGTTTGCCACATGCACATATTTATAGAACATAAGACATTTACATTCTGGAAGTATACATCATGCCCTAGTTCTAGAAAAACTTGGACAGTTCAAGTAGACTTGATTGGTTTGCATCTGTGAAGCTTATATACTCTGAATTACTATACCCAATCACTGTTCTATAATAAATAGAAGGTATCACTGGACACAATCTTATGGTACATCTGAATTACTTTTTGGTCAGTCATGTAATACAATTATAAATGCATGATCCTCAATGACCTTAGCCTTTGAACGACTATTCAAAACTTGCCATTGGTAATTAATGTGAGCATTGTATCAGCCCCAAAAAAATCTGAAACGCACTGCAATTTTACCATAACTATGTTGTTGTGCATGCATCAGGGAAAGAAAAAAGGAAAAGGAGATTATTTTTTTGTCTTCTACCTAATATGCTAATATTTCTTTCCCTACCAACTTCGACCAACCATGAACACCCAAGTCCGAATTGTATGGAAGACAGGAATAATGTCAGACATACTCTCTCTCTCTCTCTCTTCTATTAGTTTTTGAACATAATCCTTAAGTCTTATTTCTTCATCGTCCTTCCACAATGGCTTTAATATGGAAAGAGAGAGATTTAATATTGATGTGGTCTTTTCAAATACCTAATGTGGGGAGCAAACTTGTGATACGTGCTCATTGATAGAGAATATTCTTGTGAGTTGAATAGTGTTTGCTATTTCTATTTGACTTTCACGGGTTTGTTAGTCCAAGATGAGATTTTTGGTTATGATACAACTCAGTCTTGCTTCAATCAGTTTATAGGCCAAGTCTGGCAGCACGCGTTATGTAAATACCAGTGTTCTAAAAAACTCGCTTAAGCGACGCCTAGGCTCGAAGCTTGGACAAAACGCCTCGTTTCGCGACTAGATGCTTTTTTTTTCTAAACGGTTGAATTTTTTCCTTCCTCTCTTTCGTCTTCCATAGGTGCACTTTCTTAATTTTTTTTTTATTTTTTCCTTTTTTTTAAAAGTCTTTTATTTGAATTTAGCTTATTAATTTTTATTTTTATTTATTTTTATAATTTTTAAAAAAACTTTTCATTTGACTTTGATTTCAAGTTTTTAAAAGATTTTATCTGTACAAAAGTTAAAAATAAATTAATCTAAATAGTTAAATAAGATTTAAGATATGATACTATTCAAATTATGTAATTATGATCTTGAGACTTGTTACTTGTTGCGAACTCTAAAAGCATGTATGAATTTCCTATAAATATATTAAGTATGATTTGTCTAGTTGAAAATTAAAACAATGAAAAATATTCTAGTTTTTACATTTCAAAAATTGGAAAATTGTATAATTGACTAATGGATGGAATTATTAGGTAAATATAGTATTTTATAATTAGATATTTGATTTGTATTATTTTAATTATTAAATAATTTTAAAATGATTAAAAATTTAAAATAATATAAAATTATGGAAACGCTTCTTTACGTCTAGACCTCGCTTAAGCTCCTAATGGTTGAAGTTTAATCTCCACGCCTAGCCACGCTTTATGCTTTTTAGAACATTGATAAATACCGTTGGAAAGAAAAAAATTTCCCTTTAATTGTTTTATGGAAATTATTATTATTCAAATGAAAATAATCATGTTTATTTTGCTTTTTTAGCATATTTGCAATGTCTTAGATCTTATGCGAAGAGGAGAAGGCCTAAGATTTGAGGTTAGATTCTTTCATCTTCATTCATTGTAAACCTTGAATTTTGCAACTGTCGGCGTATATAGACTTATTTGCGTATATATTTATTTAATTACTCCCCTCTACTTACATGCTCTTATAAAACGACTCTATTATATCATCGCGTAGTAATGTCTTTTTGTTACTTGTGGCATTAGTCATGGACAAATTTTTTATTGGAGGTGAAGCCAGTGAGATATTAACACGGTTAAGTTATATTGCAAAGTTGATGTAAGGTTTGTTGACAAGAGTGGCAGAGCCAGGACCAAACTCAGTGGGGGAAATATTAAGCTCCAATCTTATTTTAATCATTAATAAGCCTTCCTGATCTACACCTGAAAATGAACTAAAATCTCCAGCCAAGGAACCAAAAGTAAAGAAATAAAGATTGAAGAAACCTTCCATATTAAGAAGATCAAGTAGTTGTTACTTTGTTTCTCAATTTTAGTTTCTAGCCGTAGCTGTTGAATATTTGTTTCCACTTAATAAGTTAATATGTCAAATCAGCAAGTAAAAGTTAGTCAAACTCATAATGTTAACTGAAGAATGCTCTGGATCCTTCTTTTCTTCGTTGTAACTTCAGCCCCAACACACTACTTTGGAAAGTGTAAAACACTTCCCGTGTCTGCACGTGCAATTTAATATCGATACACCCGTATTTCCTTCTCGCCAACTTTACTCTCTTTTCTTGCCTCACCAAGCAGATTTCACCTGCAATCAATTCCTTTGCTTATGATTTAATCAGTAACAAGCTTCTTGATTGTTGAAGATTTGGAACAACCGTTATCTCTCCTACTTCAGTCGCCAGCTTGCAGCAATAGCAGATTGCACTTGCATAGTCTGTTGCAACTACAATTGTGATTTCATAGCCTCTTCCATTGTTGCCGCTGCTAAATCTCATTTTGGAAAAGCTCATAGTTTGCATCTCTTTTGGGTATCTGTCTGTATAAATATGTGTGTAAATATATATGTTCTACTTTCCCTCTCTAATTTGGGTTTTGTCCGTTAATTCCCATCCTTTTTGCATGTTTATCTCCTCCTCCACCATACACCATAGTCACTATTGCCAGCGTCAAATCATTTAGCCTCCAAGTCCCCACCATGAAAATTTTGCCCCAAAATTCTGTCGGGGAAACTGCCCTCAGTGGCCCCATGTAGCTCCACCCTGTTGAGAAGTTCATGCCATTTGATTATGCCTGCTATGTTTATGATGGAAATTAGTAAAGATGCACAACTGCAGTAGCTTGTAGGAATAAGTTGGGCATAATATTAACTAGTATATTTGTGTTGTCGCTACACATGACATGTTTGTCTAAGCTTAAAAGTAAGTTGAAGTTCAAGTAATTTTTTGTTTCCAAACGTTTATGGATAATTGTGTTTTTCTTATTTTTAAGTGAAAAGGTTAGTTACTTTGGAAGTAAGTCTTAGTATATGCAAAAATAATTAACTTATTTCTAATTATATGCATATAAATAAACTTTTTAAGCTTAGCTAAAAATGCTAATGGTCAATCAATTGAGGTGGGTTCAAGGTGGTGCTATTATCGTTGTCAAAGAAAATGAGAACTAGTATGATCATCTCGTCCGAATAAATGTGTGTTCCTCATGAGGTACTCCTATTTGGATAGACCACTTAGCTGTTTGTGTTGTTTTTTGTGCAAGGAATAAAAAACTATGCACTCCTCCCTCCCCTCCCTCTTTATCTTCTGCAGGATAGTGGGGTGGGAGTAATGCATGCAAGATGCGCACGTCATGATATATATATTTCTGGTAAACAAGCTTGTAGTTGCATCTGCATGGGATCTGATAATAAATGAAATTAGCTGGAATATGCATGCTTTACATAGTGTTTTATCTTTTCTGATATTTTTTCACCGATCCTAAAAGAAAGTCATAATTTCTCATTTTATATTTTTGTGGAATCGTTTTTCTGAATCCAATATCTGCTTCTGCTTGTGCACTAGGATGTCATGATCCTTGATCAGTCGGTTCTCTTTGGGATGGCTGATATTCATGATAGACATCGGGATATGCGTCTAGATGTAGATAACATGTCTTATGAGGTGAGAAATATGGATTACTTTATATAATGTCATTGATTTCCTTATATAACTGTACATTATTTAAAAACATTCGTCCAACAGGAGTTGTTGGCATTGGAGGAGCGCATTGGAAATGTCTGCACAGGACTAGGTGAAGAAACCATTGTAAGCCGTTTGAAGAGAAGGAAATATGTAGACATTAAAATAGACGGTCAAGCAGAGACTGAGCCTTGCTGTATATGTCAGGTAAAACCTTTCTTCTTGAAACATCTGCTGTATTCAAATTGGAGGGAAATTCACATCCTCTGTCCCCTATCTATTGCTAGATTAGTATGTTGGCTGCGAACCTTTCATTAGAGTTGCACAATCTGTCCTTAACTACGGGAACCTTCCAAATCTCTATTAAATCATTATGCTACTGTCATGGAACATGCTCCACTTAAAATTTCTGGTATCAGCCTAAGCTGGAAAGCAAAATATATTTATGAAGATTGGGTGGTTTTCTCGCCTAAGGAACCGATTGTACAACTATAATGCAAGGTTGATGACCAACTTGATCTTTTTGTCTGAGATCAACATGCTACCTATGCAATAGGTTGAAGGACCAATCATGTAATTTTCCTGATTTCTAATTCTATGCATTACTATGATTTAACTGCTCTATTACTCAATGCAGGAAGAGTATAATGATGGAGAAGATCTTGGAACGCTGGAGTGCAAGCATGACTATCATGCAGAATGTATTAAACAATGGCTCATGCACAAAAATTTGTGCCCAATTTGTAAAATGACAGGATTGTCTACCTAAGAGGGGGTTCAGCAATTTGGGCCGCTGGTTTCTTCCCTGGTTGAAATGGGTTGCGCAGGCGCAGAAAAGTATCTGCTTAGTATGGTTGACCAGTAAGTGGAGGATGTGTTCATCCAGGCCACAACTCTTTTTAGCTTCAGGAAAGATTTCTTTTTTATTCCTTGCTATACCCAATCTCCTGGTGGAAGTTGAAACTGATAAACAGTGTAGAACCTTTTTAAATTATTTTTTAGACATAAATTGCACTGGTTTAATCGAAATTAAACGATCTTATGCAGTTCATTTTTGCATTTGTTTATTTATTTGTTAAAATGTATGGAAATAAATGAGAAAACACCGATAGCTTTAAAGGCAGGCTAGCACTGCAACATTTAGCTATTGGCAAAAGTGGGAGGCAAAAGCCTTTCATGATTCGCAACCTGAATACTTCTATCTGGCTGTGGCCTCTCGGAACCAAGGCCAGTATCGTTTTCCATTAGTTGTAGAATTTGATGCTTTATTGATGATTCTGAGCTCTCATTTTTATCTTATAGTTTGCTTCATTGTGTGCCACACTCAAAGCTTTCTTGAAGAATGATAGCCATAGCTGTGGCTTTGATTCAACAAGTTACATTGTTCACGAGTTTGGTTAGTGGTGTCGTATGTGCTGGACTGGATTGACCTATTTTAAGAGAATCTTGGGCTAGAATTGTAAGCAAAAACTGTCAAACTAGAAAACTAGACCAAAACTTCCTTATCGGAATTGTAGGTTTGGTTCCATGTGGATCCATCCATGCTTGGGCTGTCTTGGGTCCTGTGGCAGACCAGGCCAACTTCAGTCATCAATTTCCTACCGGTTTTCGGTTCAAGTTTTTGTCAAATATGTTACTTCCTCCTGCCATAAAGATATGTTTGCTTTCTTTTTTCATTTGTTCTTAATTATAGGCTACTTTTCTTGTTATTTGATTTCTTAGTTCTTTAATGTCATTATTTAATGAGCCTTGTTATCAACAAATATAAACTACTATTATTTTAATTTAATTAATCAAATTATAATCATAATAACATACAATTTATGATTGCGATCACATATTAGTTATGAATTACATAAGGTCACTGTCACAAAGATTCAATTTGTGAGTCATAGTTATATATGTAATTGGAAACCATGCATTTTATAAGGTCAAATTATTTAGCAGTCACAAGTTACCTAATTAATAAGCAACAATCTCTCTTAAAGTTACCTCACTCCACTTCACTGTTGACACCGTCAAAATCATTGTCACCTCAAATCCACGGCTCTCCACTATCTTCACCTCAAATTTACAACCACAACAACTACAGTCAGCACACCGTCACAAACATCCCCTTCATCTCAAATCCACAACAACCATCAACACCACCAACTTTACTTCAAATCCACCACTGTCGCCACATTCAACATATCGTCACCACCTCAAATTCACAATCACAACAGGAATGGTCTCTCCTCTTTTTCGCCATAGATCTACAGCCAACTTACAACACCCCACCTCATGTAGCCAAATCTACACTACAGTTATTAACCGTCTTCATGTTCAGCCAATTGGCCGCGGCACATATTGCTCATTTGGACCTTGCTCACACATTATACTTGGACTTTCACCGAGAGTTCTACTTGCTTCATTAGTATTACAATGTGTGCAGCAGAGGTTGATAAATTACCTACCTCAGTATATCTGCTACTCTCTTAAGCCTTTATTGTCTGATGAAAACATTGAATGTGTATTTGCATTTAGCTCAAATAGTTCCACAGCTTCATGCACTGATTTAGTCTTGATGAAGATTTAAGAATCTTAGGGGTCAATTGGATGCAACTAGAAGTCAAAAAGAAGTGAAAGATGATCACAATATTTTCACAAATCAATTTTACATTGCACGAGTATGTTCCATATTTTTAGCCCGAAATTGAAACCCATTTTTGACCTAGTAAAAGTTGAATTGGAAATAAGCTAGTAAAGTTGTAGTCATTTGAGTTATCTTTATAACTCAATTTGAATTGCCTCAATCCGATATCTAGAGAGAAAGTTATAATAAAAATATTAAAGGAAGTGCAGTGCGGATTTTTACCCAAAATGTGGCCCCTATACCGAGGCGCCACCAAATTGCATAATACAAAGTTGCGGTGCCGCGCACCACTCTCATGGCGCTGCCTGATATATCTAGAGCGCGTTTTGGCCCATTTTGAAGCCCATAAAAATTCTAAATTATGGGAAAACGTGAGAAGTATAAATACTAGTTTTTTTGTACTTTTAAGAGAGTTTCACACCTTGGGAGGCACAAGATACAATGTGAGAATCAAAGATAAAATCAAAAGGAAGAAAAACACATAATCCATGGGATCAAAGAGAAAAAGCTATGGTTTAAAGACTTTTGAGATTGAAAAAGATTCTTGGTGTAAGATCTAATTATTTCCATGATCAAAATTCAAAAACTCAGTTATGAATTTTATACTTTTTGTTTTTCTTTCATTATTATGAGTAACTAAATTCATTGTTAGGACGAACAATGTAATCTATGTATGATCATTTGTTTCTTTATTTAAGATTCTAGTTCTTTAAATGCATATATGTTGATTTTATTCGTGAATTTAATACTTTTAATTGTTTGGCCAATTATTCAGTGATTTTGTGAATCTATTATGAATCGAGATGCGAGTTTTAAATTTCGATCACATATTAAAATTCAGTAATTTAGTATAAAAGGTAGATATACTTATATTAGTTAATGTGGTTGTTACATGGATTCTTATAACATAATTGTGTTTAACTAGAGATGGCTCGTCTTGGCCAGTGCTCATCACGAGCTGAGCTTCTGCTCGGTTCGTGAGTCCTAGCTGGGCTCAGCCTGTGAGCTCGTGGGTCGAGCCGATCTTTGGCCTGCGAGCTCATCAAATTTTTTTTTCTAAGATAAACTTTTAAAAAAAAAATTAAAAATAAACATTCACTTTGGACGAGCCCACGGCTCGTTGGCTCGCCCGCTTGACTCAGGCTCGGACTCGTCATTTGACGAGCCTGAGCTGCCCATGAGTCGACGTGCTGCTCGGCCTGTTTGCCACCACTACGTTTAACTAAGATTGATTTATATATAGATATTGAATTGAATTAGTTAAATAAACTCAATGATAATTCAAGAGTGGTAAGTTGAATATTTTAGAAGAATTCGACCTAACACCACAATAGTAATGAATCTTGATTGGCGAATTAAAGGGGATTTATAGGTGAAATTATAAGTCCTAGCATCCACTTTCATACTTTTAAAACTGAAATTCGATAAATTGTACAAGTTAGATAATTTAAGTTAGTTAGAATAATTTAGACACCAATCACAAATCATATTATTTGGTTTCGATCAAATTAAGGTTAGGAATAATTTAACCAATTGTTAGATAGCAGTACTCGTGGAAACGATATCTGGACTCATGGTCCACTATATTACTTTTCACAATTCGTACACTCGCGAGATATAAAAATCGATAAAAAAAAATTTGGTGCCATTGTTAGGGACTATTTTTATTTAGTATTGATCTTAATTATTTCTTGCTTTTTTTTTTTTTTTTTTTTTTTTTTTTTTTTAGGTTTCTTTCTTTTTTCAATTGATCTACTTGTTTTTTTTTTTTTTTTTTGCTCAATTGTCAAGGAATGAAAAGAAGCAGGAGGTAAAAAATTCACAATGATTGATCCTGACTTAAATGAAGGTAACATGCTTTATGGAGAATTCCTCTTCAGACAAGAATTTAAAAAGTGAAGATACAATCCACCTATTGTATTTGATAAGGATGGCTTCCCGGATAGACTAAATATCAAATATATTGTTTATGGGGAGATTATATCGACCTGTGAATATTGTGGTGTATTGTATTATACTAAAAATTGCTTGTTATTGGCAACTCCAAAAGATGTAAGGAAAGCTATTTTTGAGTGTACATATAAAGAACAAGATGATGACAGTGAAATAGTTACGGGAGATAGGATTAAAGATCAAGTAATTTCAGATGAGGCAAATAACATGTCAATGGAGGATCTCTTCATTATTCAACCAGATGAACCAACCAAACAAGAAGAACATGTACAAGCGAATAAGTTAATCACGAAAGAGCTAAATGAATTAGCGGCATTCAAAAAAGATGGGATTAGCATGCAAACCTCCAACTTTATTGGTTTTGTGATTAAATTCGATGACGAAATTGAAGTATTTCTAGTTGAGTTTGAATTGGGCAATTTAAGCGAGTAATACCGCAGTAAAAATGACAAAGTACGATTTTGGAGGACATGTGAAATATTGAATAAAGTCAAATTGAGTAAACTAAACATGACCTCCAAAATCATATTCAAAGTGTCATGAAGCACTTATGCTAAAATCTAGCTAAAGACTTTAAATTAAGCGCTTATTGGGAGGCAACCTAAATTTTTACCATTTTATTTATTATGGTTTCTAATTGCACATAGTTTATTAAGATGTATTAGTTTTAGGCATGTTTCAGTTTCAATAAATAGTCATCATATCGATATTAAGCTTATTAAAAGAAAATCATATATTTAAGTAAAAACAGTAAGAAAGATATGTGGTACATTTTTCAAAGCCTCAGGGACAAAAAAATTGGTTATCATACAAGCCACATTATTGTTTTTAAACTGTCTCTTAACTCTTATATTTGTTTTCTTTCATTTTTCAAAGGTACGTGAATATCAAGCAGTAGGTAGTTTAGGAAAGAATGGAATGAACTGATTCAACAAGCCATCTCAAATATCAAACATAAAATTTGGAGAGTACCTTCTTCCTTTCTTCCCCATCCCTATATGTGCTATACTAAAATTTAAGATATTGAGGATAATGTCTACTTTAAGTTTGGGGGCATAAAATATTGACTTTTTAATTTTTGTGTGTGTTTGTTGCTTTATTAAAATATAAAAGATATTGAAAATTCAAAAAAAAAAAAAGTCTTTCTTATTTTTTGTACGTTCATGCTGATTAGGTAGCCTTGTCGCCGAGTATATTTGGGATTATGTATTAATTTATGAACTGTGGATATGTTACATATTCAGATTAATTGATTTTTATCCATGTAAAACTTGATACTATTTGCGCACATGAATTAATTTTAGCATCATACATTAATGTGTTGATTAATATGCTTGTTAGGTTGAAGTAGTTGAACTTAGATGCTAAATAAAAAATACTACAACATACATCCTTCGACCAAATTTTGATTAGTTTGGGAGTAAATTTGTTGTTGTAATGAGATATGGATATGAATGGGGATTCCAAGTTTGTAAATTCTTATGTGAATTGTCTAAAGCCAATACAATGAAAATTAGGTAAATATTTACGTTAGGGAGGATCAAATCTTGAGAATGAGTGTTTAATGAGAGACATTACATTAATCATGAAAAAAAAAATAGAGAGAGAGAGAGAGAGCTATATCAATGTAAGACGTCTCTTCCCAGTCTTTATGACTCAATCTATTAAACCTGCAAGGGTATCTAAAAATTGGTACCCTATGATCATCCGACTTGGGAGTCATTGGCCTAAAACTTGTTATAAGGGTCATTTAGAAAATTTAATGAAGAGAAGTATGCACATAAAATAAGAAGAAAAACATAATTATTATGTATTTACATACTACATGCCTTGATTAAGTCCCACACAGTTATTTAGATCTTTGACAATGGATTATTAGCCTCGTTGAGTCTTGGAGATCGAAGTAATCAAACTTTGGAGAATCCTTATTTGCTGAAGCATCGACTTGCAATTAGTGAGATCCATCTAAACTAAAGAAAGTGAGTCAGTATAAAGATTCAACATTAGACCACACACTGGGATAAGAATATAAAATAATAAGTTTGAGTGTGTGTGAATCTTACGAATAATAAAAGTAAAATTTTGACCATTGAGAGTCGGGATTTTAAACAACCCGTAAAGTTATAGTGTTTTACGTAATTCTTCACAAACACATCATTTTTGCATTAGAAAAGTAAATATTGATTTTGGTAATGCTGCCTTGAAACTGTTTATAGATTTAATACAATGATTCCAATTCTGAGACAAAGTGGAAGGTTATCTAACCAATACCTTTTGCATGTTTGTATGTTTGTTAAGTTAGTTTATGATTTTGTTTGAGTACAAACAAATGTTTAAGTTTGTGGATGTTTAATAAATGTATTATATACACTTACTTGGACCTAAAAATATAGTCATTTAATAATTCTTTTGAACAATTATAGTATAATTATTGTACATTTTGTTTATTATGTGAAACTCGATGAAAGGAAGTGGAATTGAAAGAAAGAAACAAAAATTGGCAAGATCCAAAGTTTGGGGACTAAAATGTAAATGCCCAAAAGTTGTGTCGAATCTCATGATAAAGATTCGAGAATGAAAGGGGTCAATTGGATGCAATTAGAAGTAAAAAAAATGAGTGAAATATGATCAAAATATTTTAACAAATCAATTTTTAACGCACAAGTATGTTCCGGATTTTTAGTCTGAGATTGAAACCCATTTTTGACCTAGTAAACCTTTGAATTGGAAAGAAAAAGCTATTTCTAGTAAAGTTTTATCTCTTTAGGTCATTTTTATAACTCCGTTTGAATTGTCTTAATCAAACATCGGTAGAAAAAGTATGATAAAAATACTAAAGAAAGTGCAATGCGGATTTTTATATGGTGCCATCATGGTGTTGAGGTGCCACCAAATTGCATAATACAAAGTTACAGCGTCATTCCCATTGCGTAGAGGTGACGTTGGATGTATCTAGGGCGCGTTTTTTGCCTGTTTTGAAACCCATAAAAACTCCAAATTAAGGGAAAACGCGAGGAAAAATATAAATACATGTTTTTGACACTTTTGAAAGTGTTTCACGTCTTGGGAGACACAAGATACGACCTGAGAATCGAGAGAAAATCAAAAGGGAGAAAAACACATAACCAACAGGATCAAAGAGCAAAAGCTATGGTTTGAAAACTTTTGAAATTGAAGAAGATTCTTGGTGTAAGATTTAATTCTTTTCACGATCAAGATTTCACAACCCGATTATAAACTTTATACTTTTTATTTTTCTTTCATTATTATGAGTAGCTAAATTCATTGTTATGGCGAACAATGTAATATATGTGTGACCATTTGTTTTTTTATTCAAGATTTTAGTTCCTTAAATGCATGTGTTGATTTTATTTGTGAATTTAATACTTTGAATTATTTGGCCAATTTTTCAATGATTTTATGAATTTATTACGAATCGGGAGAGGTGAGTTTTAGATTTAGACCATATAGTAAAATCTAGTAATTTAGTATAAAACATAGATGTACTTATATTAGTTAATGCGGCCGTTACATAGATTCTTAGAACATAATTGCGTTTAACTAAGATTGATTCATATAGAGATATGAAATTGAATTAGTTAAATAAACTCAATGAGAACTCGATACGGTAAATTGGATATTTTGGAAGAATTCGACCGAACACTACAATAGTAATAAATCTTGATTGGTGAATTAAAGGGGATCCATAAATAAAATTGTAATTCCTAGCATCCATTTTTATACTTTTAAAACCTAAATTCGATAAATTATATACGTTAGATAATTTAATTTAGTTAAAATAATTTAGTCACCAATCACAAACCTTATTATTTCTTTTCGATCAAACTAAAGTAAGGAATAATTTAACCAATTGTTAGATAGTCGTAAGAACGATATCCTGATTCATTGGTATACTATATTACTTGTTACGATCCGTACACTTGCGAGACAGTATCACATCACAACGAAATGAAAACAAAAGAGGGTTTGGATTGAGTTTTAAAGAAAAAACAAGAAAATGATGATCTTCTTGCACTTAACCAGCCTTCTTCACGCCAAGTTCTTGAAATTATAGCTTTTTCTTTCTCCTCTTGTATCTCCCCCTCTTTTCTCTTACGTGTGTCTCCTTTATTTGACCTAGTATGTATCTTTATATGAAGCTAGACCAGCCTTGAAAGTCATGCCCTTGAATGGACCAAATTAACATCAGCTTAAAAAATATATCAGTAGATCTCTAAACTTTCCGTGAGTGGATTTCCACTCCCAAAACTTGGGACTTTCCTCCAATTGGTCTTATAATGCTTCATATCACTCTCTTGCAATTTGGTAGTCTTTGGTCATATAATGCTTCATATCACTCTCTTGCAATTTGGTTAGTCTTTAATTGCTACGAACCAACTCAAACTAGGTTCAAAACTTTCCTTTTTTGCGCCAAGTCTTTAATTTGGTTAGCCTTTTTTGCTCGAGATATCCCAGAAATTTATGTTAGTAGCGACAGACAGAGGCGAGTGGTGGTGGTTTTGTTTGGTATCTAGTTTTTTAAAAATTACATAAGATACTTGCTAACAAATCCAGCACGGTATATAGTTATAATTTCGAAGAGTTACATGCATTGTAACATGAGTAACACAAAGGGAAACAAATGACTGTAAAAAGTACATATCACAAATGATTATTCGTGTAAAGTTTTGCATTTCATTAAAATATGTATTCTTTGTCTAGAAGTATGCAACGTAGGAAAACGCATATATACCTGTAAATTTCATTATAAGGAAATTGAAAAATGCAAAAATGTAATAAGATTTTTTCACAAATTTTAAAATGAATTACACACACAAACAACAAAAGATGTAATATGATTATTATTACATAGTTTGTAGTTTACAATTTTTTTAAAAAAAATTACAAACATTATAACGTAATAAACAGAATGTAAGTCACATTCATTGTAAAGACATTACATACACTATAATTTTCCAGAAATACTTTACCAAAATCAATAAAGAATTACATAGAATGTAATTGCAGAATTTTTCTTTAAGTATTGATTTATTTTTAAAATTTTGAAATACTTACCAAAAATCATTATTTTTTTTAGTTCAACCATGTTTCTTCCGTATTTGTGTAAATTGCCCTTAGTTCATTGTTTCAGTGCAAATTCTGAAATAACAAAGATAACTAGTTGATCAATGATTTACTAGTTGATTTATATCATAATTATTGAGAATTTAATCGCAAGGTTCGATTATTCATCAAAAAAATTAATAAATTTACCAAGAGAAATGAAAAAAAATAAAAAAATAACATGATATAAAGTTCGAATGAACAACCTGTCTTTCAAGAAATATGAAATATGTGAGAAAGTTTTAGGCAAGAGATTTAGCTACGTTGATCATCAGAAAAATTCAAAGAAGACAAGGTTTGAGAATTGTTGTACTTGTGTAGAGAATATTACTCTATAAAATGAGGTTCAAGATCTTCTTTCTCAGTTGAAATCTGTGCAAACATTCTTAAGTCACATTCCTGAAGAGTTTCTTCTTCTTTGGCCTATGCAACCTGAGGCATCTCTATTCAATGGTATAAATGGTGATAATTAATGAATTTTTGACTTTATTTTGGGTGACGTGGTTATAGTTATATTTTTTTCGATTGAGACAATAGTCTCTAACTCTACATCCGTTTGTTTTTTATGTTGATAATACCATTGGTTGAACTGGATGTAATCTTTAGCTTAAGTCTTGATATTTGAAATGATTAACATATAGTTGTAGTTGAAGTTGACATATTTTAATTGATTGAAGGAACAGGAAAATTTTAGGTCGTGTTAATGTTATTTTCAATTGTTTGTCTTCACTTCTTATAATTGTTTATGGTTTGGGTAAGATTTGCCCGTAGTTGTGAATGTGTGAAAGTTATTGGGCCATGAATATTATTTTTGACAATCATATTTCTTGTTATTTTAATATTTTGATTGTTAATATAAACTTTTTACAACCACTTCTTCCGTTGTTCAAAAGAAAGACAACTAAATTTTAGTTGCTTCAATGATATTTTGTCGACAAAAATAATTAATAAAATGGCAAATCAAGCAGCTGTTGGAATAAAATTAATTGGTTATCAATATTATTAATTTTTAACGATCATTTCATTCATTGTTAAAATGAAAGGCAACTAAAATTTCATTATTTTCATTATATTTTTTAACGACAAAAATAGTTGATAAAACAACCACCAAACAATTGGTTGTTGAAAAAGGAATCAATTATCAATAAAAACCTTTCACAATCAGTTATTTAGTTGTTGAAATAATACAATTAACAACCAAAAATATTTTAGTCGTTGAATGTATTCAACAACACTTATTTGCCAATCAAGGAACAATCAACTGATTTGATAGTTGAATGTGATCAAAAACCGAAAATATAAATCTTGTGTTGTTGTGTGATCCATTATTTTATTATTATTCTCTTATTTTTCTCGTCTTTAATTATTTTGCTGAATTCTTAACAAATTGGTATCAAAGTCAAGGTTTTTAGGCGGTTGATAAGTTGGTTTTATAACGGAGTTATGAGATATCTTTCACTTTTGAATTTAAGAATTTCTACTGCATTTATGTGTTTTTTATGACACATTCAGGTACTTTCATAATAGGAAAGTCAACAATGAGAAGATAGAATCAATTAGGAGCAATTCAAGTGCCATCGCCAAATCAAGGATGTATAGTACATGGGGTATTGGCACCCCCGCGCCCAACTGGAAGCCTCAAATTGTTTCTCAACCGAGACTAGAGGCACCCCTACGCCGCAACGACACCAGTCCATCACATAAGCCCTAAAATTGACGAGTTTAAAGGAGGAACTATAAATACGGCTAGAAGGGTTCAAAAAAAGGATTTTTGGGGAAGAAATCCAGCAACTACACCAGAGAGAACACCCTTGGAGATTGAGGAATCCACAAATCAACGAGTTCTTCTTACTCTCTATCAATATTCTCTATCAATGTTTAAGAATATGAATTGTGTTTTCTTTTATATTTTCATGGAGAAATTTATTTTTCTAGAGATATAATGTAACCAATACTAGAGATTATGCTTTGATCATTTAATTATCTATTTCAATGGTTATTCCATTGGTTTATTTGCGTTTATCTACTCTTAATACTTTTGAATGCTTGATCACCATTTGAATGATATGGAATTTAGGATTTACTATCGAGAGAATGAATTCTAAATAGGGACTGTTGATAAACACAACCTATGAGATTATAGAGTTCGAGAGGCCTATGAAATCCTTTGTAGCTATTAAGAGAACCAAAGATCTTAATGAACTTTATAATCTTAATTTTAGATGGAGACTCAAAATTAGGGTTTTAAGAGTTATTCTTAATTCACCATCGAGAGAGGGAATTAAGATAATTTCAGGTTCTTAACTAATAAACCATAAGAATATATTAAGAAAAAATTAGATGATTGAAGCATGATCGATGGTTAGGTTAAATTAGATCTCTAGAGTTTAAGCACATTAATGTTAATCTTGTTTAATTGCATTGTTAATTAATTAAATTAGTTCAGTTAGTTATCTCACTCCAATATTCCTATTTTCTAGATAAAATTAAGGTTATTTTCATTATAGGAATTATTAGGATTTGATTTCAACCATTGTGGAAAACGATACTCTACTCTCACTATATTAAAACTTGACACCGTACACTGGCGGTTGGAAAATTCTCGCATCATGTTTTTGGTGTCGTTGCCGGGGATTGATTTATCTTTTCTTATTAATACTGTTACCAAGTAGCATTAATTTTAATCTAGATTAATTTTGTTTTAATTTGTTTTAATTCAAATTATTCTTTTTGTTTTTCAGGTGTTTTGGTAGTTGATGCGACAATCCAAAAGCTGTAATTTAATTTGTATTGATCTAGAAATTGAAAGAAATCTTCGGACAACAAGAGCAAAGAAGAAAGCTAAGGAGATCGCAATAGCTGAGCAAAACAATCAAAATCAACAAGAAGGTGTTGATCAACGGGAAAAACCTATTCGAGACTACTTCAATCCGATAGTCCAAGAGCATTATTTTGGGATAAGCCGCCAAGCAATCATTCCAAAAATTTTGAACTGAAAGCATCACTCATCAGTATGGTACAATAGAATCAATTTGGGGGATTGCTTAATGAAGACCCGAATATTCAGCTTTCTATGTTCTTGCAAGTGACTGATACTACAAAGGTAAATAGAGTGAGTGATAATACCATCAAACTGAAATTGTTTTCCGTTTTCCCTTAGAGACAAGGCGAGAAGTTGACTGTTATCTTTACCATTAGGAAGCATTAACACTTGGGAATAACTGACTGCAAAATTCCTTGTAAGTTTTTCCCTCCATCAAAAGTATCTCAATTAAGGGATGAGATTGGCTCATTTCGTCATATGGATTTTGAACCCTTATATGAGGCATGGGAAAGATTTAAGGAGATACAAAAAAAGTGCTCGCAACATAGGTTTGATGATTGAATGCTCCTTGATCGGTTTTACAATGGATTGAATGGTCAAACAAGAGTTATTATTGACAGCACATTTGGTGGTTCTTTAATGAGCAAATCGGTTGATGAGGCATATCAACTTTTAGTGGAAATGGCCAACAACAGTTATCAATGGCCAAATGAGCGTGCAATGACCAAAAAGCCAGCTGGAATGTATGAAATTTATGCTTTCACAAACATGTCAACAAAGATTGATGCGCTTTGTCATCAATTGAGCGCTTTGACCAACTCAAAAGCTTGTCAAGGAACAAAACTATAGCTACAGCAAACATGGTTTTTCCAGCCATAGTTGATAATGAGGAGCGAGTACAATATGTGAGCAACCACAACTTCAACAATTGGAACAATTTCATGCCTAACTAATATCATCCGGGGCTTCGTAATCATGATAATTTTTCTTATGGTAATACAAAAAAGGTTTTACAACCCCTTGTGGGGTTTGAAAACAAGGCTCTAGAGAGAAAGATGTCATTGGATTCTGGGACAATTTATGATGGAATCAAGGGAGAGGTTCAATAGGAATGAGGCAAGGTTGCAAGGAATTAAGACTCATTCAAGTCAATTGACACCCAAATTGGACAAATAGCATCATCCTCTAATGTTCATCAAAAAGGAAGATTCCTTAGTGATACGGAAGTGAACCCGAGTAGCATTGCAGCGGTAAGGAGCTTGAAGATCTACAATACAAAAGTATAAAAGCAGACACTTCTCCAGGATGACAACATTAAGTGACCAAGAGGATGAAGAAAACAAAGAAAGCACAACTGAACCGGAAGCATCAAAGAAGGCCAAAGAGCCCAAAATTCTTAAACATTCTCTTCATTTTCCTTAAAGATTTCAAAAGAAAAAACCTGATTCTCAATTTGCTAAATTCTTAGAAATTTTCAAGAAAAATCACATTAATATTCTTTTTGCAGATACCTTGGAGGAAATACCAAATTATGTCAAATTCATGAAAGACATCATGGCTAAGAGAAGGAGACTTGAAGAATTTCAGACAATCAAGTTAACGGAGGAATGTAGTGCTATTATCCAAAGGAAGTTGCCACAAAAGTTGGAGGACCTAGCTAGCTTCAGCATTCCTTGCAATATCGGTGGTATCACGTTTGATAAAGCACTGTGTGACCTTGGAGCTAGCATCAACTTCATGTCTCTATCAGGGTTCATTACAAAAAACATTTTACAACCCCTTGCGGGGTTTGAAAACAAGGTTCCAAAGAGAAAGATGCCATTGGATTTTGGAACAATTTATGATGGAATCAAGGGAGAGGTTCAACGGGAATGAAGCAAGGTTGCAATGAATTAAGACTCATCTTAAGTCAATTGACACCTAAATTGGACAAATAGCATCATCCTCTAATGTTCATCAAAAAGGAAGATTCCCTAGTGATATGGAAGTAAACCCGAAAGAGCATTGCAACGGTAAGGAGCTTAAAGATCCACAATACAAAAACATAAAAACAGACACATCTCCAAGGATGACAACATTAAGTGACCAAGAGGATGAAGAAATCAAAGAAAGCACAACTGAACCGGAAGCATCAAAGGAGGATGAAGAGCCCAAGATTCTTAAACATTATCTTCCTTTTCCTCAAATATTTCAAAAGAAAAAGTTTGATTCACAATTTGCTAAATTCTTAGAAATTTTCAAGAAAAGTCACAATAATATTCCTTTTGTAGATACCTTGGAGCAAATGCCAAATTATGTCAAATTCATGAAAGACATCATGGATAAGAGAAGGAGACTTGAAGAATTTGAGACAATCAAGTTAACGGAGGAATGTAGTGCTATTATCCAAAGGAAGTTGCCACAAAAGTTGGAGGATCTAGCTAGCTTCAGCATTCCTTGCAATATCGGTGGTATCACGTTTGATAAAGCATTGTGTGACCTTGGAGCTAACATCAAAGTGATGCCCCTATCAGTGTTCAAAAAGTTGGGACTTAGAGAGGTACAACCGACAATCATATCACTGCAACTGGCTGACAGATCCATTACCTATCCGTGGGAGATTATAGATGATGTATGCAAAGGTGGATAAGTTCATCTTTTCGGTAGACTTTGTGGTCTTGGATATGGAAGAGGATGAGAAAGTACTACTAATTCTTGGTCGACCTTTTCTAGCTACTAGAAGAGCATTAATTGATTTATAATAAGGGAAGTTGACACTGCAGATTAATGAAGAGTAAGTGAACTTCAACATCCATCAAGAAAGGAAAATCCCAGAAAAACAAATGCATGTTATATGATCCAATCCATCAATGTAGTAAGGGATGAGAAAGGCAAGAGAAAAACGTTCTATGATCCTCTATAACAACATATGGCCCTCAACCAGTCAAGGCTTGATACATGTGCAGATGTAAAATGGACCAATAAAATGATGGATTATATCTTAGAGCATGAAGCAGATCCACCTGACAAAAAGGAGAGCTATGTGGAAAAATCTTCAAAACCTCCAAATATTGCCAAACCAAAAGAAGTTTTGAAGGCCATACCGAAGTTAAAATCGTTTAATTTTATTGGCTATGCTATAGTGAAGAAGAAGATAAGGCCAAGGGTGAAGTTTAAAAATAAGAGAGATGTGTCATCTGAAAATCCAACATAGGCACTACGGTTGAATCGAGCTATTGACGTTAAAGAAGCGCTTCTTGAAAGGCAACCCAAGCTTTCTTCCTTTTTACTTATTCATTTATTTATTTTTAGTTATATGATAGTTTAGTTTATTTTACAATTTATTTAGGAATCATCACTTATTTCCCTTAAGTCTCAAAATAATTAAGTTGGTCATTAGATGTTTGAGGTAAGTAACACTTGTTCCATGTTTTTAACATCTAAAGTATGATTTTTTTTTAAGGAACATGACGCCATGAAATATTTAAACCAGCATGGACATGGAGAAATGGGATACATCTCTCCCATCATCAATACCAGAACGTTATTAGCAACTCAGACAAATCATGGAAGTCTCCTTCTATAACTTTAATTTCACATTGGGGACAATGTTTAGATTAAGTTTGGGGGTGTCTTATAAATTGTCTATTTGCTTTAGTTTTTTTTTTTTTTTTTTTTTATGATGTGTGTACATATTTGTGTTAAAAAAACGCATGCTTGTGTGAGTTGGATAGCCTTATCGGCATTGATGTATATATTTGGTAACATGTTTTGGTTAATGAGTTGTGAATAAATTAAGTGTTTTGAGTTAAATTCTTACTTATTCATGTAAGACGGAAAATATTTATGCACGTGAATTGATTGTGATGTTGTACATGAGTAGATTGATCCATTATTTATAGGTTGTAATAGAGAACTTAAATGCTATACCCAAACAACCATTAAACATTATTATATCTTTAAACAAAATTTAGAATGGTTTGTTGGTTGAACTTTTGTAGGTTGACATGAAGATAGATATGAATTCCGTGTGTGCAAAATGTTTTGTGAACTGTCTGAGACCAATGTGAAGAAAATTGGATGAAAAACCTTAAGTTAGAAGTCAATTTTCGAGAATGGGTGTTTGATAAAGGGCATTGCACTAATCATTGTATAAAAGGAAAAAGTTGTATTTTTGTGAAGTTACCCTAAAAAGATCCCAATGATGACAACTATGATAATCTCATTGTGAAACGTCCATTCGTAGCCTTTATGACTCGAGTGATTAAGACTGCAAGGGTTTAAAACCTGGTGCCCTAAAGTCATTTGATTTTAGAGTCATTAGCCTAAAACTCGCTATAGGGGTCATTTAGAAAGCTTAATGAAAATACGTATGTATATAATAAGGCACATAAAATAGAAGAAGCACTACATGCCTTGATTAAGCCCCGAACACTTATTTTAGGAGATTAGACTCTTGATAAGGGGCTAGTAACTTGGTTGAGTTTTGGAGGTTGAAGCAGTCAAAATAAAGAGAATCCATATTTGTTGACATGTTGAACTACAATTAGTGATATCTAACCAAACTTGAGTAGTGTAAAAGATTAATATTGAAAATCAACTTTAGAACACACCATGGGGAGTGAAAAGAAAACAAATTTGAGGTGTATGAATCTTACGAGCGAAGTAAGGAAAAAATTGACTTTTAAGGTTGGGAGTTGGATCGATTTATTATTGTACAGCGTTGCACTTAACTCTTCACACACACACACACACACACACACACACACACACGTTTTTGCATTGAATATGTGGGAAGTTAGCTTTTGCATTATAATTTGGAAATGATTCATGAAATTAATGCACGTTACCAATCCTAAGCTACAAAGGCAAGATATCTGACGAAATGTATTTTAATTGATTTTTTTTTTTTGTGTGTTTGTTACTCATTTTCTTTGGTTTGATGTTTTCTCGGGGACAAGGAAATTCTTAAGTTTGAGAGTATTTGATAAGTTGGTTTTATAACGGAGTTATGAGATATCTTTCACTTTTGAATTTGAGAATTTCTACTGCATTTATGTGTTTTTTATGACACATTCAGGTACTTTCATAATAGAAGAGTCAACAATGAGAAGATAAAATCAATTAGGAGCAATTCAAGTTTTACCAGCCAAACCAAAGATGTATATTATAGGGGGTATTGGCGCGACTAGGAGCGCCCCTGTGCCACAAAGACACCAGTCCACCACATAAGCCCTAAAACTGACGAGTTTAAAGGGGAACTATAAATACGGCTAGAAGGGTTCAAAAAAAGGATTTTTGGGGAAGAAATCCAGCAGCCACACCATAGAGAACACCCTTGTAGATTGAGGAATCCACAAATCAACGAGTTCTTCTTACTCTATCAATATTCTCTATCAATGTTTAAGAATATGAATTGAGTTTTCTTTTATATTTTCATGGAGTAATTTATTTTTCTAGAGATACAATGTAGCCAACACTAGAGATTATGTTTTGATCATTTAATTATCTATTTCAAGGGTTATTCCATTGGTTTATTTGTGTTTATCTACTCTTAATGCTTTTGAATGCTTAATCACCATTTGAATAATATGGAATTTGGGATTTACTATCGAGAGAAGGAATTTTAAATAGGGACTATTGATAAACACAACCTATGAGATTATAAAGTTCGAGAGGCATATGAAATCTTTCTAGCTATTAAGAGAACCAAATATCTTAATGAACTTTATAATCTTAAGTTTAGATGGAGACTCAAAATTAGAATTTTAAGAGTAATTCTTAATTTGCCATCAAGAGAGGGGTATCGATAATTTCGGATTCTTGACTAGTAAACCATAAGAATAGATTAAGAAATCGTTAGATGATTGAAGTATGATCGATGGTTAGGTGAAATTGGATCTCTAAAGTTTAAGCACATTAGTGTTAATCTTGTTTAATTGCATTGTTAATTAATTAAATTAGTTCAGTTAGTTATCTCACTCCAATATTCCTATTTTCTAGATAAAATTAAGGTTATTTTAATTACATGAATTATTAGGATTTGATTTCAATCCATGTGGAAAACGATACTCTACTCTCACTATATTAAAACTTGATACCATACACTTGCGGTTGGAAAATTCTTACATCAGGGGTTCTTGGAATGTCCAAATTCTTTAGAAGTAGTAAATGAGAAAGTGCTTCTGGGTTGTGACTGAACTTGGAGCAGCTCTGTATGACAAAGAGTTTGACTAGTAAGTTATACTTAAATCAGCGTTTGTATTCTCATCGCTTGACAGATTGTGGATCTTTCGAAGATCAACTATCGGTATTCAAGGAAATTGTCGTTGATTTGGAGACCATGGAGGTCAAGTACGATGATGATGATTTAGGATTGATATTTTTAGGTCTAATGTTGTAATTGGCATGTTTGTAAACAAAAATGTTTTCATTGAACACTTGTAAAAAGTTAGGGACTTGAATGCAATTTTGTATAGATGAGTTAGATTAGGGTTAGAGGTTGAAAACAAGGAAAATGCAGCACCTGAATTTCGCTAGCTGGGCGCTGGACTCATGCTCGAGTGCAAGAAACAAAAGAATTATCGTTCGCCTTTCGCCTAATTGTCACTCGGGCTACAGCACCCTCGCTTGAGCGACGTATTTATACAACCAAACCTAATTCATAATTCTAAAGAGTTTTATACAGACCATAACACCTAAGTTTCCCCAACTATAAGTACAGATGTCTGGACTAATTTCACAAGGTTGTTTCATTGTGATTTCATTGTATAACACATCCATATCATACTTTGAGAGATCCAAGAGCATAATTCTTTAGTAAAAATAAACATATTATTCTTCTGATCCAGCAACCTGGTTTTGGAAAATATCAAAGATTCTAATCCAAAATACTTGACTTCCTTAACACTTTAAGGAAGTGATTCAAACGCTGGAAAAAGAACATGAATTGGTGATTCCTCGGTATCAACTTGGAAGAGATGTGTACAGAAGAACGTGAGACTAAGACAGCATATCTCGGTAGAAAATTGTAAGTCTACAAGTACAGTAGATCTTAGAAGCTACAAGAAGTAGATCAGGAGGTCTAATGGAGTTGGTTGAATAGTATCTACGGTAGCAGATCATAAGGCTGAAATGAGCAGTAGATCTTGGAGTTTCAAGGGTTACAACAGTTAGTGGAATTAGTTTGGAATTAAATTGTAACCCACATTGTCTATAATAGAGGTAAATGGCTTGGTCCCAGAGTTTTTACCCAGTTGAGTTTCTCCGTCGTCAAACTTTGTGTTATTTATTGATTTTCAAATATTACATCACTAAGCTAATTCAACTTAGGAAAATTGGATTGTATGCTTAACCATCTAGAAACTAATTAAAAGTGACTTATTTCTTTAATTAGCGTAATTCCGCACGTAAGGAAAACTAAATTATAATCTAAATTAATCTAACGTCATCTAGCGAACTCACAAGTGGTATCAGAGCTTGAATTCAAATTCTGGCCTTAGATTTCTAGACGAGTAATTCATTATCAGTCCCACCATATTTTGATGGCAATAATTATGCTTATTGGAATTGTAAAATGAGAGCTTTCCTAAAATCTATGGATGAGCGAATTTGGTTTAAGTGTCGTTAATGGTTGGACTGCCCCAAGTTCTACGGTTAATAATGAAATTATCCATATTACCATTGCTAATTGGACTAGAGCAAACTTAGATGAGTGTAAATAGAATAGCAAAGTTTTACATGCCCTATTTATGGCAGTGTCCCCTAAAGAATTTAGGAGAGTGTCTAGGTGTGAGATTGCTAAAGAAGTTTGGGATATTTTACAGACCACACATGAGAGGAACTTAGATTTTTAAAAACTCCAAGTTGCAGATGTTGACCACTAAGTTTGAAGAGATTAGGATGAAAGAGGATGAGACATTTGATGAATTTTATGAAAGCTTAAATGACATAGTTAATTCTAGTTTCAACCGAGGTGAAAAAAACACCCGAGTCAAAAATTCGTTTTAAAAAAAATCCTTAGATCCCCTTACTTGAGCGATTTAGGGCTAAAATCACTGTTATTGAGGAGAGTAAGAATATATATGCTATTAATGTGGAAGAGCTGGTTGGGTCTTTTCAAACTTATGAGCTGACATTAGCTAAACCTATAAACGATAAGTCATTGGCCTTAAAAACTGTGATGAATAGTCATAAAGAGTTCTCATATTCAAATTTTCCTAATGAAGAGGAGATAGTATACTTTACTAAAACAATTCCGAAAAATGTTTAAGAATAAACAAAATCCTCAAGAGAAGCATGTAAATAGTCCAAGTGAGTTTAGGGAGAGTTATAAATCTGTGAAATGTCATAATTGTCGAGGTTTTAGCCACATGAGTGCCCTAGCAGTAGGAGAAATTCGAATAAGGCTATGAATGCTACTCTCACTGATGACAAATTTAACTCAGACAATCGGAGTGAGAAATTCACTCGTGAGAAAAGTGGGAAATATATTGCCTTCACTACGAGAATTAATAATGGATCTGATAAGGGGAGTGAGAAAGCTAAGAGCATAAGTAGTAGTGAGAATTCAGAATAAAATTCTGATAGTGAGAGAGTTATTCATGAGGCTTATGATAGAATCTATAAGAAGAGTATTAAGATTATAACAAAAAATAAAGTCTTAAGTACGAGAATTACGAAACTTAAGTCGAAAAATGAGAAACTCATAGTGAACATTCAAGAATCTACCGCTACTGTAACACCCCAAAAATGTACAGAATAAATTTATTTATTTCATCTACTACTTTTTATATTTTGAAAGTTGATGAACTAAAGTGTCATATATTAAATTCAATTTTATTTGGGCCAAACATTTTATTATCGATACAATAATGATAAATCTATCAATTTTGGGCTCATTGGATAGCTCGAAATTAATCATGTATATTAGGCTCGAGAAAATGTTGATTCGAATAAGTTAGGCCCAAGATTTTCAGTTTCTAAAAGTGGTAACTAATTGATTTTTTTTATTATTTAAATATTCTATTTAAAAAAAAAGGGTGTGTTTGTGTGCGCGCGCGAGCACATATAGCTAAAAAAAGTGTAAATTTATTTTAAAATGATTCATTGCCTTGATCTTGGGAAATTGATGGGAGTTGACAATTAGATTTAATTTAATATTATTTATTTGTCTTGATTTTAGGAATTGATAGGGATGTTTCTGGCATGTGTAGATTGATACAAAAGAAAATGATTTTGGGGATTTGATTAGGTTAATATTATATGGAAAAAACGTGTTTTATTATTTAAATTAGCACATTTTTTACCCAATTTTATGCCATTAGATTTAAGGACTTTGCATATATATATATATATATATATATATATATATATATATATAAAACTTTTGCTTTGGGTTTGGGCACCACGTTGAAGCAAAATATATCCTAAATTCATAAGGTATCCAAAATATTGTTGTGTTAGGCAATCATTAGTTAACTCATATTTTATTATAGAATATAATTTCGACTTTTTTCTTAGCACATAGACACGACAACAAAAAAAAGATTTTGGGAACATGAATTTCTTACTTTCTTCCAACAATTCTATTATCACTTGCAAGTTGTTATGTCCTTGCAATGTTATAATTTTTTTTACGTAATTCATTTCATGAAATGCTAATTAACCTGCGGGTCTCAACGAAATGAAATGAAATGTCAGATCTCCTTCGGGTTTTCTCAATATGTTGCAGAGAAATGTGTTAGAGCATTTGATTAATCTCCGATTGCTCTTGATGAAATGATGGTATGTAATGTTGTAAGTTTATGTTTAAAACATTATTATATTGTTTTGGATGCATGTATCTTACTGAGTTTAAATTACTAATTCCTTCAAATTTTAACATTTCAGGTTTGATCAGTCAACATGGATAGTGGTTGGGCGGTGTGCGGGTTGCCAAGTAATAAATTTTCAAGAAAAACATTCAATAATAAATTTTGTTAAGTTGTTCCGTATTTTTACGTATTTTCGTTTAATGTTCTTAAATTCTTGACACTATGTTTTATTCAATTTTGTATATTATAAGGTTCAAATGGTTTAAATTCTCAATTCAATAATTTCGCTTTGAGCATGATATTTAAATGGTATCGGTAACACCTCGAAATTTAAGTCAATGAAATTTGGGGCGTTACAGTATGGTATTAGAGCAAAGGTTTACTTTTCTGTAGACTAAAGAAATATTTAACTTTTTCAAGTGAAGAAACGCACCGTTGGTGAAAAAAGTTAAGTATTTAACTTTTTCAAGTGAAGAAACGGTGAGTTGGTAGCTAACACAGTAACACCTTTTCTCTTTTTTTATCGTTCTCACTTTTCAACTTTATAAAGCTTATGTACCATCACATAATCATAAATGTGATACATGTGTTGAGCTTACATGCAATCCATGGATATATTGTTTTTCTTGAAAAAAAATTCTAGATGCATAATATTTTTAATTAGTGGGAAGAGGGGAAAAAAAAAAAAAGACGTGAACAGTGTATGAATAATGACGTCGTGTCACTGTTCACGTACTCTCACTATTCACGTAAACAGTTCGTGCTGTCAATGTTCACGTGAATAAAATACATTTGGTATACTGTCCACTTGAACAATACAATTTTTTTATAAATTTATTTTAAGTTGAAAATTTCTTTAATGTATCATGGTAAAATATATAATATGAAATAGAAGTTGCATAAATGTACTAGTAAGCTTTGTGAATGAATCAAATGTACTAGTAATCTTTGTGAACGAATCAAATGTACTGGTATGCTTTGTGAATGAAATAATTATCTAAATAACTTGTAATTTTATTATATTTTTATATGATTGTATATGGCTGTTTCTATATAGATTCGTGTCTTATCTTCTAATTCTTGAAAAGTCGTGGCATTAAAATTTTGTCTTCAGCATAATCATTGTGGAATAAATATTTGGGTAGATTTATACTAGAAAATATTTTTATCCCATCTGTTAATGATCTCAGTTTTATTGTTGATCCTTGGAATTGATATTAGACGATTTCGGTTAAATTAACCCTCCGGAGCAACCATAAATGATTGAGTTCGAGCTGTACTGTCAAACCTTCCTAGATAGGTGGATTTCTAACCTGAACTAGAGAAAGACCCAGAAGAAGAACCTTATTATGAATCTGATTCGGAGCTAGGGGACAAGCCGGAGTATATACTGGGACTAGAGCCAGACTCAGAGCATGAGCCAGGGGTCGAGCTAGACCCTGAACTAGAAGCTGACCAAGAATATAAGCCTGAGTCATGTATATTGTTGATTGATGAAACCCCTCCATCTAAGCTACGTAGGACTCAAAATGTTTGGACTAGTGAAGATGAAGACTAGCAACATAGAGATGGCTTCGTTAAAATAGACGTTTTCGGTTTCCCAAAAAACAAATTATATCCAGTACTTGGAATAATCGGTAGGTTTTCTTCATCGTCTACAATTTAATTCTTCCAATCTTTCCTCATGTATTCTAGGATTTAAAATTTTATGAAACTGATTTTTTCATTCGAATATATTGAGATGTTGACTATTTCTAAGATGAAAATTATTTGGTGAATTTAAAGGAAATGACACGTCAACCAACACAAACTACTATTTTTAAGGGTTTGTTGAAAGTCGTACAAGATCTTGGTAGGCAGCAAACACAAGCGCCTCCCCATAATGTACAGACTAACTCCAACACCATGAGTTCAGTCATGGAACAGTTTCGTTATTACAAGCCCCCTACCTTTAACGGGGTGGCTAACCATTTGGCAGCCGAGGAATGGATAAGTTGTTTAGAACGTATCTTTAAGCACCTCTCCTATACTGATACCCAAAAAGTTTTATGTGCGGAGTTCATGTTAGTCGATGCAGCGGGCCACTTGTGGGAGTCCGTTTCACGTACTAAGACTGAGGCACAACAACGCAACCTCACTTGGGCAGGTACCAAATAGGAGGTTATGGAAAAATATTTCCCACAAACCTTAAGAGATCGTAAGGAGACAGAATTTCTGCAACTTAAACAAGGAAGGATGACATCGGTCGATTATGAGAGGAAATTCGAACGAATTTCTAGGTATGCGACACATCTAGTGGATACAGAGCAGAAGAAAGCTAGAAGGTTCGAACTCGGACTACGCCCTGAGATTGGAGAAATCCTGGCATCGCATGAATTCACCACGTACAGTCAGGTTCTATAACGAGCTCAGACAATTTCAAATCGATTGGAAATTGATCAGACAGTCCAGAAAAGTATTGGATTTTCAGGAAGAAAGAAATGGAATGGGCTAAACGAAGGTAAGGAAAATGAACAAAACAAGAGGGCTAGCTTTGAAAAGCGGTTAGGATCAAGTAAGTCGAATAATGTTCTTACTCCATGTCCTAAGTACAATAAGGCCCATAGCAGCGAGTGCTGGTATGGAAAGAATGTGTGATATTGATGTAAAAAGCATGATCATATTGCTATCAATTACCATGAACCTTTACCAAAGCGGGACAATGAACAAAGTAAAAAGGGGAAAGCTAGAGTGTTTGCCTTAACCCAACAGAAGGCAACTGAGAATTAAGACATGATGGTAGGTATTCTATCAATATATATCTAAACTACTTGCTTATGTTCTTATATACCCCGGAGCCGCTCATTCCTTATTTATACTATTACTAAATATCGTACTGTTCGTGAAGCAGCTGTTAGTGCTTTAGAAGTTACTACCCCATTAGACAATACGCTTAATACCAATTGATAACTGGATGGTCAAGATGAGATGAAGGTTTTTTTATGCCATCTTAGGAAAAGTTTGGGTGGAAAACTCTTATGCGACAATTCGATACTTTAAAAAGAAGGTAATTTTTTTTTTTTTTTTTGAAGTTTAGGAAGAAGAGATCAAGGTCCTAAGACTTTTCACCTAGATAAGATAATTTCACGGACGAAATTATCTCAAGGAGGGGAGATTGTAACACCCCAAAAATTTACAAAATAAAATTATTTATTTCATCTACTACTTTTTATATTTTGAAAGTTGATGAACTAAAGTGGCATATATTAAATTTAATTTTATTTGTGCCAAGCATTTAATTATCGTTTAAGTAATGATAAATATATCAATTTCAATTTATTGGATAGCTCAAAATTAATTATGTATATTAGGCTCGAGAAAAAGTTGATTCAAATAAGTTAGACCCAAGATTTTTCAATTTATAAAAGTGGTTACTAATTGATTTTTTTTTTTATTATTTAAATATTGTATATATATAAAAAAAAAAAGATGTGTGGGTGCACGTGTAGCTAAAAAAAAAGTGTAAATTTATTTTAAAATGATTCATGCCCCTATCTTGGGAAATTAATGGGAGTTGACAATTATATTTAATTTAATATTATTTATTTGTCTTGATTTTAGGAATTGATATGGATGTTTTTGGCATGTGTAGATTGATAGGAAAGAAAATGATTTTGAGGATTTAATTAGGTTAATATGATAGGTAAAAAAACGTGTTTTATTATTTAAATTTGCACCTTTTTTACCTAATTTTATGCCATTAGGAGTTTAACTATTTAATTTGCACCAATTACACCTAATTAGGTGCCATTAGATTTAAGGACTTTGTATATATATATATCCAAAATTTTGTTGTGTTCGGCAATCATTAGTTAACTCATATTTTATTATAGAATATAATTTCGAATTTTTTCTTGGCACATAGACATGACAACAGCAAAAAGATTTTGGGAACGTGAATTTCTTACTTTCTTCCAACAATTCTATTATCAAACGAGGTAGGATACTACAAGCAAGTTGTTATGTCCTTGTAATGTTATAATTTTTTTACGTAATTTATTTCATGAAATGCTAATTGACCTACGGGTCTCAACGAAATAAAATGAAATGTGAGATCTCCTTCGGATTTTCTCAATATGTTGCACAGAAATGTGTTAGAACATTTGATTAATCTCCGATTGCTCTTGATAAATTGATGGTATGGAATGTTGTAAGTTTATGTTTAAAAAGTTATTATATTGTTTTGGACGCATGTATCCTACTGAGTTTAAATTAATCATTCCTTCAAATCTTAACATTTCAGGTTTAATCGATAAACATGGACGGTGGCTGGGCGGTGTCCGAGTTGTCAAGTAATAAATTTTCAAGAAAAACATTCAATAATAAATTTTGTTAAGTTGTTCTGTGCTTTTACGTATTTCCATTTAATGTTCTTAAATTCTTGACGCTATTTTTTTATTCAATTCCGTATATTAAAGTTCGGATGGTTTAAATTCTCAATTAAATAATTTCACTTCGAGCATGATATTGAAATGGTATCGGTAACACCCCAAACTTTAAGTCAATAAAATTTGGGGCGTTATAGCTACCCTAAGTAAGTTGAAATTCATGAATGAATTTTTAGATACTCGGGTTAAGAACCTCACAAGTGAGCTTGAAAAGTCCTCTAGGAGAGTCAACGAGTTGACCACTGATAAAGAGACATTAGAATTCATGGTTAAAGCCCTTCAGAGTGATCTAGAATATTCTAAGTCTCAACTACTTGCGTTATCAAGTGGTTCTGAAAAGTTAGATTACATTTTAGGAATGGGCAAGCCGGCTGAAAATAAGGAAGGTCTAGATTTTAAGGAAAATGGTGTTAGTACTTCTAAGACCACATTTGTCCCTACCATTGACCAACCCAAACATGTGCCTAATCCCATTCTTAAAGATAAGGGATATGTTAGACATAGATCTATTAGACAACGTAGGACCCGTCGACCTAGAAATAGACGTCAACGTCTACATAACATTGGTCCTAGGTTTGTCCCGACCTACTTTCACTGTGGTGAGTTAGAACACATACGTCTTAGATGTCATCAATTCCTGAATAGATAAAAAAACAAGAGCTTTAAAGGGTGATCTTAAAAACAATTGTCTGGGAATCGTTTAACCAAGTAGGTGACACAATTGTCTGGGAATCGTTCTCATACTAGGCAAGTATGGGTGAAAAAGGGTGATCTTAAAATTTTTGATATAGATTACGGTGCTTTTAAAGGTAAGAGTACTCATATACCTAGTTGATTAGGTATTTTTGGTGCATGCGTGTACTTGATTGTTATGTGTTATTAATTTTTACATGATCCCATTTATTTGTTTGTTTTTTAGGATTTAGTTTCATGCATGTGCATTTTAGTCAAGTGAGTCGTTTGACCAAGTTGGTGACACAATTGTTTGGGAATCGTTCTCGTACTAGGCAAGTATGGGTGAAAAAGGCTGATCTTAGAAACTTTGATATAGATCACAGTACTTTTAAAGGTAAGAGTACTCATATACCTAGCTGATTAGGTACTTTTGGTGCGTGCGTGTGCTTAATTGTTATGTATTATTGATTTTTGAATGCATCACATTTATTTGTTTGTTTTTTAGGATTTAATTTCATGCATGTGCATTTTAGTCATGTTTGCGCTAGCACATACATGCTTTGTTTTGGTTAGTGTGTTTGATTTTTGTTTTGTTTTATTTTGTGTGTGGCATATTCATTTTTTAAAAAAATAAAAACACAAAAAATGGAAATGTTTTTGAAAAATTGAAAAAAAAATGAGAATGGTAACTTTAATACATCATGATATATATGACATTCTTAAACTTGCATGTTGTGATCATGTATGTACATAACTGATAAATTGTAGCATAATTTCCATTTCTTGCTTGGGTTGATATGTAGTAATTTGTATATGTGTCTTCATATACCATTTGTACTGCACACACTATGATATTGTAAATAAAACTTAACCGTATGTGTGAAATTTGGGATGGCAGTCACTTGTTGGTAAGTTGACTTTGAACATGAATTGACCACTTTTAGTAGACCTAAACCTAAGTATATCTCCTAATAAGCTCAATATTTTAATGTTCTTCTTTGGGGATATTTGACTCGAGCAATTAAGCATGCGGGGTGTCTCAAAACCTGGTGTCGATGGTTAACTGACTTAGGTTAATCGACATAAAGCTAGCTACATATGTCATCTTATTTGCTCAATAGAGAACGACGTGCACTTAATGTGAAAAATAGGATGAGCTTGAAATATGTGAAAAATTATATATGCTCAAATTTAGAAAAAAAAATTGATATATAAAAAATAGCACATTAATTTATAGGTCATACTGTGCTTTATGTTGTGATCATTAATAGGAGAATACACTTATTGGCAGTGATATTTAGCATGTCCATTTTCACAAAATTAAGGTTTGGAGTCATGTTTGCTATGACCTAAACTGAGTATGAGGGGATATTTACTAATTGTTAATTATGCTTGTGTATGCTATCAACTGTTTTTTTGGACTGTTCTATATTCATGGTTAAAATTGAATTTGAAAATGCACCCTTTGTCATTTGTGACAAAAAGAGAGAGCTTAGAGAGAATATACACATGGAGAGAGCATTGAATGAAATTGTATATACACAGGGGGAGAGTATTAAATATAATTGTATACACATGTGGAACATTGAATGAAATCGAGATTTGTATTTTATGTCTGATGAGTTGTTAGGGAGAGACATAGATACATTTGTCTACTGCATAAAAACATTGAGAGTTTGCAGTAAGGGGGAGAATGTGCATTGCATATCATATGCATAGCTGTTAGTTTCGATTGGTGTTTTGATTGACATTAAGTCACGTCTCAAAATAGCATGATTATTTGTGTTCATGAGTTTTTGATTTCCTACATCACATGCTTTTACACTATGTATTGAGTTTTTGATTTCAAGAAACATGTATACCAAGGAATGTAAGAAGTAAAAAAACTTGAGTAATTTGGGTAATATAGATTGGGTAGTTTAGTTTAATATATTTTATTGCATTGACTTTATTTGTATGGTTTTGTTACAAAATGCTAAAGGGGAAAATTGTTAGGTCCAATATTGTAATGACATATTTGTGAACAAAAAGATCTTAATTGAACATTTGTAAAAAGTTAGGGACTTGGATGCAATTTTGTATAGATAAGTTAGGTTAGGGTTAGAGGTTGAAAATAAGGAAAATGTGGCATCGGAATTTCTCTAGCTGCTCACCTAACTCACGCTCGAGCGCAAGAAATAGAATAGTCGTCGCATGCATTTCACCTCGATGTCACTCAAGCTACATCACCCTCGCTCGAGCGAAAGGCTTTTCGCTCGAGTGACGTATTTATGCGGCCAGACCTGATTCATAATTTTGAAGAGTTTTACACGATCCATAACACCTAAGCGTCCCCACTATAAATACAGTTGTCTGGGATGAATTTCACAAAGTTGTTTCATTGTGCTTTTATTGTATAACACACCCACATCATATTTTGAGAGATCTAATAGCATAATTCTTTGGTGAAAACAAACATATTATTCTTGTGATCCGACAACCTAGTTTTGGAAAACATCAGAGGTTATAATCCAAAACACTTGACTTTCTTAACACTTTGAGGAAGATATTCAAGCGCAAGAAGAAGACCATGAATAGGTAATTCCTGAGTATCCACTTGGAAGAGACGTATGCAGAAGATCGTGAGACAGAGACAGTATATCTTGGTAGAAGATTGCAAGTCTGTAAGTGCTGCAGATCTTGGAAGCTACAGGAGATAGATCAGGATGTCTAGTGGAGTTAGCTAGACAGTATCTACTGTAGCAGATCATAAGGCTGGAATGAGCAGCACGTCTTAGAGTTTCAGGGTTTACAACAGTTAGTGGAACTAGTTTGGAATTAAACTATAACCCACATTGTCTATAGTATAGGTAAATGGCTTGGTCACAGAGTTTTTATCCAGTTGGGTTTCTCCGTCATCAAATTTTGTGTTATTTATTAATTTTTCAAATATTACAATACTGAGGTAATTCAACTTAGGAAAATTGGATTGTATGCTTAACCATCTAGAAATTAATTAAAAGTGACTTGTTGCTTTAATTAGCGTAGTTCCGCACGTAAGATCGAACTAAATTATAATCTATATCAATCTAACGGCATCTAGTTAACTCACAAATATTATTATGTTCATTGCCACCTTCATATGTGACTTTCATGGATAATATTCTCTAAAGTTGAGATACTCTCACAATTTATGAGGTCTATGATGCGCTTTATTCTAAAGAGAATATTAAGCATCTAGTCGTCGGATCTGAGACCCAGGCAAAGGGTTTTGTTATTCGTAAGAGAAAGACAGGGGTCATGAAAAGGGAAGAGTCAAAAATAGCAACAATGATAAAGTTTGTTGGTATTGTAACAATAAGGGGCACATGAAGAATGATTGTTATGAGTGGCGAAACATGAATAAGTTTATACTACAGATCAAAATGAACAACCAGAAAATCCCGATAATATCAATCTTGCAAAAGAAGACAATAATAGAGATCTTTTGAAGATTCCTGATGGTGATCCAAACCTAATAAGGATTGGATTCTTGATTCGGCTTGTAATTTTTATATGTATTTAAATCGGGATTGATTTTCTTCATATAAAATAGTTCCAACGGGTTCCTCGATGATGGGAAATAATGAGCCTCGTAAAATAGTTGGGATTGGTAATGTCAAAATGAAGATGTTTGATGGGACGATTAGAACACTTGGGCATATCCACCATGTTCCAGGTGCAAATATGAATTTAATCTCTTTGAGTACTCTTAATTAAAAAAGGTACATGTATATTGGTGGAGGTAGAGTTCTGAAAGATAGCAAGGGCGGTCGAGTTGTGCTAAGGGATGAAGAAAGTTCCAGTTATATGTGTTAGAAGGTTCGACAATTATGTTGGATGCAATTACAGTTGTAGCTTATGGTTCAATAAACAATAATTCGGGTAGAGTGGTTGTGATCGGATTGTTCGTGGTGACTCGAACAATAATATAGGGAATCTTCTTGTAGCTCAGGTGGAGTTAGTTGTGGTCTCGTTGATCATAGTGCTTATGGTGATTCGAGCAGGTTGGCAACTCAGGTTGAGTTGGAAGTGCTCGTGGTAATTCGAACAATTTTGGTGACTAGACTGGAACGGAAGTGAACGGGATGATTTAAGCAAGGTTGGTGCATAAGGTATTTCTATTGATAAGCGGGGCTTGTATTTAGTTCACAGTTGGTGAGTATGCACGACAGGGGCAAGTGTGTCTGGAAGGGGCATGATGGAAGAGTTGGAGAATGAATTGAAGTGTGAAGACTTAATTCCTTGCTGTTTAATTTGTATCAATGTGGGGTTTGTTATGTTTGTGATTAAAATTTCATGTGATATGGAAGTTTGATTCATGAAGAAAGTCTAGTTAATGTTGGTTTGGAAGTCCATTTTGATAAAGGGTCAAATTTCATCATGAATTGAGAGATTGATTGAAAAAAGGGATTTTGGAATTGATGAAAAAGTGTTTTGAAAGTATTGAGACGGAGTTTGGGCGTCGGCAAAGTCAAAGGAGGCAACAAGGCCAACGCTCGGGCGCCGAGCTGCCGCGACGCAACCTGACAGGAAGGAAAGATTTCCTTGTTGATTTCTACCGCATTTTTTGTGCTCTACTTCATCGAGAACTTAAATAATGGCATATATACACCAAGTAGTATAGGTTCTTTATAGGCTCAATTAACAATAAGATCATTGTTGTATATATTAGAAACTTGATAATATTGTTTACATTTAGATTGAGAGTATCAAATCTTATAAACACAATTTTTGTTTCTTAGTATATGAAATTATCCTCTTCTTCGACATAAATCTTGTGTTGTTGTGTAGTCCATTATTTTCATATTACTCTCATATTTTTCTCATCTTTAATTATTTGGCCGAATTCTCAATGTTAAATATGTAATAAGATTATTTTACACTTTATAATATGAATTACACACATAAACAACACGATGTAATATGATTATTACATACTTTGTAAATTGCATTAAAAAAAGAAATTTACAAACGTTGTGACGGAATAAACAGAGTGTAATTCACATTCATGGAAAAGAAATTACTAATTAATTCACTAAAACTTGTCAAAGTATTTTACCAAAAAATTAGATACAAGTAAGAAAAAAATTAAATATAATGTCAATATTAAATCATTCAAAAAAAAAAAAAAAAGGAAAAAGGAAATCATAATGAGAAGTTTGTGTTGGGCAAAAAGGATGAAGGTCAAGAATGCTTGTTTCACTCTTGATTATGAGGTTAGCAACCATATCGTTACCTGGGGCTCCAAATGATGACATCATTCTTTGATTTTGGGGACTTCTTTATTTTTGTAATATTTTATATTTTTTTTTTTCTGTTGGGGTTGAGGATAAGATATCAGCAGGGCTATCTTCTTCTACATTATAAATTTATTTCTTAGTGTTGCACCAATGATTATAATTATGGGTTCTTTGTGTGGAGTATATACCTAGTCAAAATAAAATAAATATGACTAACCATTTTGAAAGAAAAAAAAATGAAGATGCTCCAATAATTGATTATTTATATTATTTTAAAAGACTTTTAGAGGTACATAAAATGTGTATTGACTTTTGCGTTTAAGATGACATTAATAATTTAGCACGTGTTTTGGTATCGAAATTAAAGTCAACAATTTATTTCAATCACATATTTTATGAGTCTCACTAGTGATGTCAAAATGGGTGGACTAGTTCAAATCAGCCCACCAAGACATGGAAACGACATGGCCAATGTATATTAAAGGATCGAACCATGATGATTTTCGCGCCAGACCAAGACTGGCCCACAAAAAAATGTAAAGCTTGAGGACCGGCCCACGAACCAACCGATCCATTGAAAAAAATCAACTTTATTTTGATGAACATCTATCAACTTAAAGGAAAGGCTAACAAATTTTAAAAGGCAAATATTACCGCCGTTACATTTTGTATAAATGCCTTTTATACAAAAGGCAACATTTGCCTGTTGCATTTTGTATATATAACATGTGAAAGGCAAAAACCTGTTAATTGGCTTGTCATGTCCATCATTTTTTTAATTTTAACTTTTTGATATTTATCAATCATTTAAAAAAATCAAGTTATATTTTTTTATAATATTAAATGAGTATGACGGTTAATCGTCTATCCCAAACAATCAAATTGGACCAGTTGGAGTTTTTCATTTTTTGACCCATGAACTGGCCCGCTGAGTTTATGGGCCGATTTACGGGTCATTTTTAACGGGTCGGTCCTAAAAGGTCAAGTAGGCCCACCCAATTTGACACCACTAGATCTCACAATTTTTCAATCATACATTTCATTAACTTCTATCAAAATCAACTAAAAATCTAATTTTAATCTCCATCAAACATGGGTCATAAAAACATAAATGAAGATAGAAAGATGGATGAATGATCAATTTCAAAAGATAGAAAGTCTAGTATTTTTTTACCTAGAAAATTAATCAGATTATTGCGAGCAAAATAAATGGAGTAGAATGCATAAAAAAATATAATATATATCAAGAAAAACAAGTAAAATTTATTTTTAAAAAAAAAATAAGAGAAGGAAAATTATGTTACTAGAACACATCGCATTGACTTAAATATACTTATTTTATAAGAATCGTGTAATCTTAGCAAAACAAATTAGAATAGTGGTGTCAAATTACAATTGGCCGCCTAAGCCCGAGATGAAGTGGCACGACCCAATTACGGGCCGATCCATGGGTCGGTATGCCTTTAAAGGTGGGTTGCTCAGGCTGGCTTTAAGGAAAAGAAGATTTACAAAGCATAAACATTAAAAAGTTAAAATTGGAAGGTTGTTGTGAAAAGAGAGAAAAAGAGAATAAAAGATAAATATTAATAGACTTATATGTATTATAATGAGAACTAAAGCTCTATATTTATAGAAAATGATTATGGATACAATAATAATAATTTTTAAGGATGCATGAATACAATTGTCATTAACTAATAAATTTACCATTTAAAATACTTCCCTTGAATGACACATTATAAAATATTTGTCTCGTTAAAACTTTATTTAATAAAAAATTAATAGGACAAAAAATCAAACGAATGAAAAAGAGTACATTTATTTTAGAGTATTAAAGATAAATGTTGCATCATTAAAACTTTACTAGAAAAACTCAGTGAGATAAAATCTAAGCGAAGGAAAAAGTGTACAGCTACTCCCCAGATGTTGATCACTGAAAATCTTTGAGTTTATCTATTCCAATCCTATGAACCAATTTTTTTAATGTAGATGATGATAGTACTTTTGTAAATAAATCAGCTATATTGTCACTTGAGCGAATTTGTTGAACATCGATGTCGTCATTCTTCTAAAACTCATGCGTATGAAAGACTTTTGGAGAAATATGCTTCGTCTTGTCACTTTTGATATAACATCCTTTGAGTTGTGCAATGCAAGCAGTATTGTCTACATACAAAATTGTTGAACTATCTTTTGTTGAAATTAATCCACAAAATATTTGGATAATAGGTCATGTTTCTCAACTATACACATTCTCGACCTTCTTAATGGATTGTACTAATTTCATAATGATTTGAGGATGTTACTGTCAAGGATTACTTCACAAATCTTCATGATATAAATGTCTCCACGCGTAAACATGTATCCTATTTATGATTTAGCTTTATGTGGATCAAAGAGATAACATGCATCTGCATATCCCACTAAAACAGATCTCGATTTTTGAGAATAAAATAATCACAAATTAATAGTACCATTTAGGTAACGAAAAATATGTTAATACCATTCCAATGTCTTGTGTTAGTGTAGAGCTATATCCTGAAATGAGATTTACAAAAAAAGTTATGTCAGATCGAGTACAGTTTGTAAGATAAGATAATGCTTCAATTGCTCTAAGATATGGTACTTCATGACCAATATTTTTTTCTCCATCTTCAAGTGAATGAAAAATATCATTTTTCACATCAAGTGATCGAACAATCATATGTGATGCAAATTGATGTGTATTATCCATATAAAAGTATTTTAAGACTTTTTCCATATGTGTAGATTGGTGAATAAATAATCTTTTTGAGAAATGTTCAATCTGCAATTCGAAACGGAATTTGGTTTTTCCCAAGTCTTTCCTCTTAAATTTATTTTTCAAACAATCTACATTTTTGTTGAACTCTTCAAAAGTTCCAATTAAATTTAAATCATTAATATAAACTGTCACAATTGCAAATCCAATATTTATTTTCTTTATGAAAACACATAGGAAGATATCGTCATTTTTATAGCATTCCTTCAACAAATATTTGTTAAGGCGATTATACCATGTGTCTATATTGTTTCAATCCATATAATGATCTTTGAAATTTAATTGAGAACATGGTTCTCGTGCATGTATCATTTGTTCCTTGGTGTTAAGTTCTTAAAGGACTTTCATATATATGTCACTATCAAGTGAACCATACAAATGAAAGTCACTACATCCATAAGGTGCACATCGATCCTTTGTGACACAATCAAACTAATTAATAATCTAAAAGTGATGGTGTCCATTATGAGAGAATATGTTTCCTTATGATCGATTCCTAGTCTTTGTGAGAAACCTTGAGTTACGAATCGGGTTTTATATCTTGTAATCTCATTATTTTCATTTCTCTTTCGTATAAAAATTGATTTGTATCTAATAAGGATTACATTTTCAGGTGTTCGAACTACATGTCTAAACATTTTTCATTTTTCTAAAGAATTCAATTTCGCATGTATAACTTCTTTCCACTTTGGCCAATCATTTCTATGTTGACAGTTTTTAGCATACTATTGTTCAGAATCCTCATTTTTCATAATATTAAAAGCCACGAAAATATTATCTATAACAAAATTATTTATTTCCCATAATTTATGAGATAATATATAATTTATTGAAATTTTATTTTTTTCAGACACTTGTAGTTTTCCAAGAACCGTATTTTCAATATTTTCTAATGTTACTTCTTCTAAATTTTTTCGTTGATTTTTCTCTTGTACTTCTCTTTTTTGAGGTACAGAATCTTTTGAACCAACTGGTAGACCACGCTTTTGCCATGTTTGAGATTCATTTGCTACAATAAATTGTCCTGCATGAACATCATTTTTTGCTGAAACTTTTTCTGTTGGTATATATGACTTTATCAATTTTCTTGTGTCAACAAATATATTTGGTAATTGATTTGAAACTCTTTGCAAATGAGTGATTTCCTCAACATCTTACTCACATTGATTGCTGCGTGTATCAAAGTGAGATAGAGTTGTTTCATTTCAATAAATTTTACCTTTTTTTATCATGATGTAGTTTTTCCACTCTCAAAGTTAAGAAGGTTATTTCATCAAAATGACAATCTACAAAATGTGTAGTAAATAAATTACCCGTTAAACGTTCAAGATGCCTAATAATATATGGTGAATCAAAACCCATATAAATTCCAAGTCTTTGTTGGAAGCTCATTTTAGTCTGATGTGGGGATGAAATAAGGACTTGATCAGCACAACCAAAAACTCGTCGGTGAGAAATATTAGGTTTATGACCAAATGCTGTTGTAAAGGTGAATATTGATAATACACAATTAGTCTGATACGAATCAATGAGCATATGACATGGCACGACCCCAAATAGAAGTTGGAAGTTTTGTTTTCATAAGTAATAGTTTAGCAATAAGTTATAAACACTTAATAAATGATCTGCTAAACCATTTTGTGTATGAACATGCACAACCGAATGTTCAATAACAATCACAATTGACATGCAATAATCATCAAATGCTTGTGATCTAAATTCACCTGTATTGTCAAGATGAATAATTTTATGCTTTGAGCAAGTAGTCTTGCAAAAGCTTGCAAAAGCTACATTCCTAATAGAAAGTAGGCAAGCACGTGATCATGTAGTAGAAGAATCAATTAATACCATAAAATAATGAAATAGTCCACATGGTGGATGTAATGGCCCACGTATATCTCCATGAATTCTTTCCAATTGTACAAGAGTTGAACTAGTTCTAGCAATAGAAACATACACAATTAATTTTGAGTTTTTAAAATAAAAGTAAACGATCTATATATAAAAATAACTAAAGATAACAAAGTTAACTTAAAATAAACAATGTTCAAATTTGAGAAGAGTTGGGAGGTTGAAATGGTTGGGATACATGATTTCACTTAACCATCATTTAATCAATTTTCAATAAGCAAAATAGCAAATCACTTATTTTCTATGTTAGACCCGATCTGCTATTTTGGCCAATTGCCTCTCTCGAGAGTCAAATTAGCCCTAATTAATTGAGTTAATCTACTATATCTCTATATCGATTAAAACCCAATGAATTGCATTAATTCGTTGTGAAAATATCTCAAAGGGTCACCTAGGATTAAAAGTATATCTCTATCTCCTACGAGAACCTAGGACATTTGCTATTTGGTCTAAAATGCTTAATATCTCTTGATTATTATACACTTCACTCAACACAATCATTTAATGGCCAAATAAATGAAAGGAAATTAATACAATAGCAAGCACACGTGAAAATAAGCAATTTTAACTCAAAATGCAAACATTGAGATTAATCAAATTAGGTTAAGCTACATCAATCATCCTAACCTCAATAAGTTTAGCTCATTTTATAAAATGAGTGAAAATTGTGAAATTTAGAGTAGTACATTACAAAGTGAACAAATCAAATATTAAAATTCAAGATAAAGAAAGGAACTCGTCCCTTGAATGAAATTCTTAAAATGTTTCTCTTGATTTTCACCCAAAATCTCTACTTTTCTTGTATTTGTCCTCCTCCTCTTCTTCTTCTCTTTGTTGAACCAAGGCTTTTTGGATAATGAGAACTCTCAAAACTAGGGTTTGAATCATGAGATTTGGTCCTTAAATACTCCCAAAATCGAGTACAAATAAAAGCCCAAAATGCCCTCAAATTTTTTTATTTTTGGCAATTTTCAACACACGAGTACACAGGTGCGAGCAATTCCAGAAGTAAAGTGAACGGGTGCACACTTGGTGTAATGAAAAATTGCACAAAAGGTCCTCGGGATTATTTGCATACTTAGTCCCCAACTTTGATAAGTGACATTTTGGTCCTCAAAATTTTAATCCTTCATTTTGATGATGAACTTCAAAGTTGGCTTTTCAATTAAGCTCCAATATCTTTCATTTTGCTTGTTTTCCATTCAATGCGGGGTTTACCTAAATAAGACAAAATAATCACAATTATGTGTAGACATTTGCTCAATGTATCAATGCTTTTTCCATTTAATGGCTCTTAAGTGTGTAAAATCACACTTATCACCTATCTAGGAGCATGATAGTAGCTTGTTGTATTTGATTATAAGCCATCCTAACATTAGCTTTCAACATTGGATTATGTGCTCGATATTAGGCTAAACCAAAGGAGTCACACATAACTACTATTAAACGAGTCATTAGATATGTTAATTGCACCCTTAATTTTGGTTTATGGTACATTAAATACTAATTCTTACTTTGCGAGATATACAAACGCTGATTATGCTAGAAACATAGATGACAGAAAGACTATATCTAGAGGATGTTTCTACATGAGTAATAACTTGATCTCTTGGCTTAGTGAGAAATAAAACCCCATTTCCTTGTCTACTACAGAAGCTAAGTACATTGCTGCATGTAGTTGCTGTACATAGTTACTTTAGATGAAGCAAATGTTCAGTGACTATGGTATTGAGCAAGATTCTTTTACCATGCTCAGTGATAATACGAGTGCTATAAACATATCTAATAATCCTGTGGAGCATTCTAGGACTAAGCACATTGATATTTGACACTATTTTATTAATAACTGAGCTGAAGATAATATAATTGGAGATTTGTTTTCAAATGTCACATGATGTATAATTTATAACGGACTTTTGCAAGTCACCGGAAGTGTCAATTCTGGTTAAGACATGATTCAAAACTAATTATGTCTAAATGGTCCTATCATACACTCACACTTTAATATGTTAAATTAATTTATTTAATTATGAGCAAACACGTGGGTGGAATCATGTTTTTCCTGATGATTTTGAACTAATTGTGAAATTTATCCTTAAATACTTCAATTGATTGATCCTTAAAAATTTTATTATTTGTGTGTGATTGACATGAGTGGCTCTTTCACAAATTTTCAATCAATAGATCTAAATCAGGACGTTAAATCTTGCCTATATAATTAGAAGAGTGGTTAATTTTGGAATTTATTCTTGGTGAAATATGGAAAGCTTGATAAGCCTTAATCAATAATTGTGTTGCTTAAAATTGATTCATTGAATTATGGGAAGTCATACCACTAAAACTAATTGGTTGCCTCTATTGCTGCTATATACTCTGCTTCAGCAGTAGGTTGTGCCACCGTTTTTTGTTTGATTGAATTCCAGCAAACAAGGCTTGAACCAGCATAGCCTAAAGTACTCTTCATGTCATCAATAGAACCGACCCAATCACTATCAGTAAAACCTATTAAAACCAGAGTTTTGAACTTCCCAAAACTTATTCCAAAGTCCTATGTTCCTCTTATGTACCCCGGCACCCTTTTCCTAGCTTGGAAATGAATCTCACTTGGCTCTTGCCTGACTCTAAACAGTAGGTTAACATCAAACATAAGATATGGTCTTGTGGCTATTAAGTAGAGCAAACATCCAACCAAGCTCCTATAGATCTTCTCATCAGTTTTCTTTGCACCATCATCCCTTTGTTTGATCTATTTCCATTCCAAGAAAGT
Source organism: Fraxinus excelsior (assembly GCA_019097785.1). Classification (NCBI taxonomy): domain Eukaryota; kingdom Viridiplantae; phylum Streptophyta; class Magnoliopsida; order Lamiales; family Oleaceae; genus Fraxinus; species Fraxinus excelsior. The sequence goes on from CM032642.1 coordinate 7,896,296, forward strand.
ATTTCAGTTCTCTCAAGCCTGTCATCTCAAAATCCTTCTTCAATTCATCCTTTACCTTTTCAATTAAGGCTACATTACTTTTTGTGATTAGAAGGTCATCTACATACAGTGAAATGATAAGCAAATCTTCATCCACTGGTTTGATATAGAGAGTTTGTTCATTAACACTCTTGCTGAAACCAAGGCTGCATAGATGATTGTCTATTATGCTGTACCAACTCTTTTATGCCTGCTACAAGCCATATAAGGTTGTCCTTAATAGATACACCTTATCTTCTTTTCCTTCTTTGATGAAGCCATCAGGTTGTTCAATGAAAATCTCTTAATTTAGATGCACATTCAGAAAGGTAGATTTAATATCCAACTGGTATATCTTCCATTCTGATTGAGCAACCATTGCAAATAACAACCTTATTGTTTCAAGTCTAACAATAGGAGCAAATGTATCAGTAAAATCAATTCCATATTGCTAGGCATAGCCTTTTACAACTAGCCTAGCTTTAAACTTATTGATTGAACCATCCTCATTCAATTTTGTCCTGAATACCCATTTAACACCAATAAATTTTTTATTTCTTGGTCTATCAACAAGTATCCAAGTGTCATTCTTTTTAATTACCTTAAGATCCTCCTTCATTACTTCTATCAATCTTGGGAATGAGCTACTTCATTAAAGGTTGCCGGCTGCAGAATTGCTGCATTGCAAGTGGCATAAATGTCCTGAAGTGATCTGGTTCTCGTAACTTCATTTTCTGAATTTGATTCATCCTCTGGTTTAGCTTCATCCTCAACCTCTTCATCATCATTATCAGCATCTTCAGTTGTGAAATTTTATAATGATGAACTTCGTGTTGGAAATTGTATGATGATGAACTCATAGCTATGTTTACAAAGAGCATGTGTGAAGTGCTAAAAAGGATGACATTTGTGTCTTACGTGGTACTAGGTCTAGTGATAAATATTATTTGCTTGAGTCTAATATTACTTTTCATAGTTTATAAAATGACTCTACATATTTGTGGCACAAACTATTGTCACACCTAAACTATGAAGATCTTGTCAGACATACTAAACAGACGTTGTAAGAGGAATACCTAAACTCATAGAAAAACCAGATAGTGTGTGTGGATAATGCCAAAAAGGTTAGAAAACTAGAACATCTCATAGACAAGGTCAGTATCTTACCACTTCAAATTATCTTGAGTTATTTCATATGGATTTGATGGGACAAATTCAAATTGAAAGCCTCAGGGACAAACGATATATCTATGTAATCGTTGATGATGTCTTCAAATTAACTTTAGCAGATTTATTGAGAGAAAGTCTAATGCCTTTGATAGATTGACCATCTTATATAAAAACCTAACCATTGAAAAACTTTTGGAAAAGGTTAAAATTGTAAGAATCGAGATTGATCATGGTAAGGAGTTTGAGAATGCTAACTTTTCTAATTTCTATGAAAAGAATGGCATCATTCATGAATTGTTTGTTTCTAAAACATCAGAACAAAATGGTATAATTGAGAGGAAGAATAGGTCCCTTAATGAGATGGCTAGGACCATTTTAAACAATAAAAAATTCCATGTTAAATTGTGGGTTGAGGCAGTCAATACTGCTTGCTACATTTTACTTCGTGTTTCATTGAGAATAGGCACCACACAAACACTATATGAAATCTAAAAGGGTATGAAGCCAAATATAAAATATTTTCACGCCTTTGGAAATAGATTATATGTGTTGAATGATAGGGATCATTTGGAAAAATTTGATCCTAAAAATGATGAAGAAGTGAAATCCTAATCGTGATGAAGGAATGTTCATTAGGTACTGAGAGAATTGTTGGGCGTATATAGTGTATAACATGATGACTCAGACTATTATTGAATCCATAAATATTAAAATCGTTGATACTGAAGATCACTCTTCGTGTAGCAGGAACCTGAGATTCGGCACTTGAAGGGACATGATAAAACTATTCAGACTACTCAGGTGAACAGTACTGCAAATTCTACAAATAAAATTTAGGCAAAACCTCTTCTACCCGGGTCTTACGAATTTGAAGTAGACGTTTTAGGAGGAGACAAACTGGAAAAAAGATAGTGAACTACAAAGAAGAAGGCAACCACGTACTTGGATTCAGAAAGCACACCATTTGCATAATGTACTTTCAGATCGTGGTGATGGAATAGTGAATAGAAGAATTACTTCGAACCCCGGAATGGGATCAATGTGAAAATTGCGGAATTAGTTTGAAATGTCGGGAAAGCCCAAATTTAGGTTGTTGATGATAGAATCCTGACCCGAGCCTCACGAACTAAGAACCTAAGGTATTTTAAACCCTAGACCCGTTGATGCGCGGAAACAGGAACCATGAATTTGCGAACGCCACAAAAGGGTGCATAATCTTTTGATAAGTTAGGTAGTTCATTCAAAAATCAATGGAGAGAAAAATATCTTTAATTCATAATCAAAAGTCTTAGTTTTATAATAAAATAAATCTCATATTCATACAAATGCTAGAAACCCCAATAAAACATAATTAGGCCATAGAATAGTGTCAAATTTGGAAATAAAATAGAATCCTAAACTAATAAGAAAATCTCACGAAAATAGGAAAATTTCCCCAACTTGTTCTTGGCATGTTTCTGTGTGCCCACATAGCCTTGTGTAGAATTTTGTGCCGATTTCGAATTGTACTCATGGGTGAAAATTCGACACCCGAGTTGAGAGTTATGCCCATATTAATCAACGCTACTTGTTTTCTTTCCAAACATCTTCCAAATCTTGAATCCAACTCGTTTCGGCTCTCGAGCCCTTTACAAAACTTGAACATTGGCTTGTCAACTTCTTCAATTTGAACTACAAAACTCGACCTAGTGATTGTCTATACCGGATCATATTATCCTCTCTCTCTCTCTCTTCGAAAAGATTCGTCCTCGAATCCGTGCCTTGTGATCGCGTATGGGATAACCAGCCTGCTACACAACTCATCACTACACCACCTGGGTCAAATGGAAAATTTTTCCTTCCATAGCATAGGATCAATACACAGTACCCATCCATTTTGTAGGTATGGATGTATTGTAGCACAAACAAAATCACTCATAGATGTTGTTGTGTGAACTTCCACGTACAACAATCCACCTGAAAGAAAGAATTAAGCAAAACACAGTTGAATTTGTTAGCTTCTCTCTCAATGAGATATGGGTCATCGTACTCATAATGCATCGTCTCCACCATATCATGCTTAACAATGGAACTCTACTCTTTACTCCCCACAATATTTTCAACAATTTGCTCAACACATTCTTTTATTAGTTTCTCACTCTCTTGCTGAACCATCTCTACAATTTTTATACCAGCTTACTCAAGTTCCTCCTCTTTAATTGGTTCACTCTCCTAATATCAACTGCATTTTTCAATCCACCATCCTCCATCTAAACTTTCCTATTTCTGGACTCCTTCTACAATTCAACTCCGGTATTGTCCTTAGGTGTGGTCATCTCCCTCTCTTGTTTTTCACATTCTGCCTCATCTCTCACCCTTACCTCTCACCTTCCATCGGTCTGTAAAGGATTGTTCTAGTGTCAGGCCAGCCAGATTGATTTTTACATTGTCCTGAAGAAACCTATACATGTTTCTCTCTATATCATAAATAGCCTTCCTTTCATACCTCCAAGGTTTTCCAAATAAGATATGAAAAGATTTTAGTAAAACTACATCAAACCAAATTTCATCACTATATCTCTCAATGGTGACATTCAATAAAACTCGTTTAGTCACATCTACCTTCCCACACTCCTTCAACTAAGTTATCATATAAAGCATATGGTGTTTTTCAACGGTAATCTCAATTTTTCCACCATCGTGATACTAACCAAGTCTGACATGTACTTCTTATCAATAGCTAGACTGTATACCGTACTACCTACAAAACACTGAGTTTGAAAAATAAATCCTCAATCACCATCCATCATTTACATAGGCATAATCAAAAAGACTCAAGAAAAGAATTGGATGATTAATTTTTAAATTCAAGAAAGTGGTTCTTGAATTTGGATTGGACTTATTAGAAACAAAAATACTAATAGTATGTCAATTTAAAATAGAAAGTAACATATCATATAGAAATTAACACAATATTTAATATTTTCTTATTTACTTAAATAGCTTTAAGTGAAGTTATTTAATTAGAGTTTTAATATATAATTACCCTAAAATAAATTATTGTTCAACCACAAACAAAAACCTACTTTTTTTCTTTTTTCTTCTCAACATATAACTGTGCATAGCTTTTTCGTCGATGATAACTTTTACTCTTTTTTTTAAGACCGTAAGATAATTTTCTTTTCCTCTGAGTATATATATATATATTGTTTCTTAATCTGGTGATTTCATAAATTGAGAATTAATTAGGATAAATTAAAGATCCTCCTCTTTCCAATAACGCATGTGCTTCCGATGCAGAGGCACCATCGTTACCATGACGTATTTGCTGGAATTAATTACTAAAGCTTCATCCACTACCCCGACCCACCCCCAGATTCCAACTATCTAATGAAATGAAGCCTGAAACTGATGAACTGTGAATGTTACGGATTATCAAATTAACTGCTACTAAGTTACTGAATGATTATTAATTATCCATTATTAATTTTGACCATACGTGCGAAATTAATTAATCAAAAGTGACAAGTCACTTTTAATTATTTATAGATGATTAATCAAACAAGTCAATTATCCTAAGTTGAATTACCACAGTTTGTAATACTAAAACAATAAATAACATCAATATTGATGACGGAGAAACCCAATTGGGTAAAAATTTCGCGACCAAGCCAATTACACCAACTATAGACAATATGGATTGCAGTCCATTTTTAGCTTAGCAAACTCCACTAGTTCCTCTTTTTGTAATTCTTGTAATCTCTAAGATCCGTTGTTCCTCCAGACTCACGATCTGCTACCTAGATACTATCTAGTCAACCTACTAGATCTCCCGATCTACCTCATGCAGCTTCCAAAATCCACTGTAAATTCCATATTCCTGATCTTCTTCAATTATCTCTTCGAAGTGGATACCCAAGAATCATTTATTCATGTTCTTCTTCCTATGCTTGTTGTCCAACCTCTCTTAATCTCTAGAAACCTCTGAAGTCCAACTGAGAAGTACCTTCTTCGAAATGTTAATGAAGTTAGATGTTTTGAATTCTTCAACTGGATCTCAAGAATGAATAATTTCACCAATGAATTGTGTTCTTGGATTTCTTAAGAGATGATATGAATTTGAGGCACAATAAGACAACCACCAATTTTCATGCAAGAGCATCTATTTTTATAGTTGAAGGTGTATGAGTAGTATAAGCTGTGTAAAACTCTTCAAAATCGGGAACTAGGTTTAGCCGTATAAATGGGAGGCGAAAGGTAGACGACAATGTTTCTGTTTCTGCCGCTCGAGCCAAGTCATGGCGACAGTCCAGCGAAATTTCGACGCTGCGTTTTTCTTGTTTTCAACCTCTAACCCTAACCTAACTCATCTATATAAAATTGCATCCAAATCCTTGACTTTTTACAAGTGTTCAATTAAGACCATTTTATTCACAAACATGTCAATTACAATATTGGACCTAACAATCTCCTCATTTGGCATTTTGTGACAAAACCATACAAATAAAGTCAAGGAAATAAAATACATCAAAATAAACTCCCCAATATATACTACTTCTTGCATTCCTTGGTATACTTGTTTCCTGAAATCAAAAACTCAATACCCAATATAAAAGCACGTGATATAGGAGTCAAAAAAATCATGAACACAAATAAGCATGCTAGTTTGAGATGTGATATTAATGTCAATCAAAACACCAACCAAAACATTAACATCACAAAACATCAAAACTCAAACAACTATGCATATGATATGCAATGTACAGTCTCCCCCTTACTACAAACTCTCAATATTTTTATGCAGTAGGCAAATATACTTATGTCTTTCCCCAACGACCCCTCGGACATAAAATGCAACATTCAATGCTTCCCTTAAATTAAAATTCAAAAATCATAAAATGCAACATTCAATGCTCCTCTTAAATCAAAATTCAAAAATTTTCTCTTTAACTTATCTTTCCCTTTTTGTCACAAATGACGAATGGATAAACAAACTCTTAAAAATAACATAATCACTAAAAAATGCAGTTATTAGCATGCATAAGTATAAACAATGGACAGTAAACTTTCTCACATACTCAGTTCAAGTTATCATGGAGTAAATTTTATAAGTGACATGTGTATGTAAATTGTCACTAATCCTTAGTAAATAAGACTCCAAACCCTAATATTGTGAGAAAGGACATGCTAAACATAATTGACAATAAGTGTATTACTCTACTTATGAAAGTAAAACATTTTAAAGCACATTAGGACCTTTAAATAAAAACTCATTTTATATTAATATTTTCTTTTCTCCCCCTAACTTTTTACATATATATTTCTCACATTTTCAATATTTTAAAGCTCATAATTAGAACTAGACAAAACTTCCGAATCGAATCGAGCGGTTTTTCATAAGTTAAATACTCGAACATGTATCTAAATCGAGAATCGGTGGGTTTGGGTCGATTTTCGATTCTAGACCCAGAACCAAAGACCCGAATAAGAACCAAATCTAAATAATTTTTTAAATTTTTTATATTGAATTAATTAAATTTTATTAATTTATTCTAAATAAATTAGCAAATTAATTAAACAAACCAGTCAAGTCATGCCTAGCTAGCACAGCCCAACCCAATTTCTAAATTCAAATTTTAATTTTAATTTTTTGGTCCAATTATTAATTTTTTTAGCCCAATATTTGGGCATTATCCTTCCCCTTTGACATTTCCATTCCAATTTCGACTTTTTCCAACATTTGAGTCTTATCCTTCCTTTTTGGCCCAACATTTAGGCTACCTGAAGCAAATGAATTATTGATATGGATCACCGATATTTTAATTTTAGTATCTATTTTTTGGTATTTGTATACATTGTATTAATATTATTAGATAGCTTGTTATTCATATGTTTTTAAATTGAGATATGTTAATTTGTAAAAGTTACTAATGAACATGTCACTAGTTGTATTTATGTAGTGTTGTTGTAAATATTAAAGAATTTATTTATGGTACGAAATCGAACAGAATTGAACCCGAACGGTTCTATAATTATATTTGGACCCGACGATTCCATTTATTAAATATCCGAAAATTTTGGGTTGTTCGGTTATGAAGAGAACTGAACCGAACCGACCTATGTTCAACCCTAATCATAATTATTTTTTACATTTTAAGTGCAGACTCTTCTTCATTAACCGACTAAAATGATCCCTGTAACGAGCTTTAGGCCGGTTAAACCAAGACAACTGACCATGAGCACCAGGTTATGAGAAATCCCGCAGGCTTAATCGCTCAAGTTAAATAGGTTTCAAAAAAGACATAAGATATTGAGGTTTTTATAGTAGGGGATAAATTTAAGCTTATGTCTAATAAAAAAAGTCAAACATGTTCAAAGTCACCTTATTAACATGTGACTACCGTCCCAAATTTCACACACGCTGTATAGTCCCACTAACAATATCATAGTGTGTACAATGCAGATGGTATATGAAGACACATATACCAAATACTCCATATCAACCCAAGCAAGTAATGAAAACTATGCTACAACTTATTAATTATGTTCATACATGATCACAACATGTAAGTTTAAGAATGTCATATATTATGCTGTAATAAAGTCACTGTCATTTTTATTTTTCAATTTTTCAATTTTTATTATTTTTATTTTAAAGCATGAATGCACCAAGCACACTAAATAAAATGTCAAACACAAAAAAAATAATAAAAATATGCATGAGTATTCTACCTATAAAAACAAATATGATGCATGCATATATCAATGTCACATAATGATAGAGAACGAGCATGCACAAAAAAATGCCTAATCAATTAGGTAAGAAAGTGCTTTCGCCTTTAAGAGCACCGTGATCTATTTCAAAGTTTTTAAGATCACCATTTTTCACCCAAACTTGCCTAGTACTAGAACAATTTCTAGACAAATGTGTCACCAACTCGGTCAAACGACTCACTTGATTAGTAAGGAATTCAATATAACCAATAAACTCCTAATTTCTATTCATATTAAAGCTCTTGACTCCTTATCTATTCAGGAATTGATGACATCTAGGTCGTATGTGTCCTAACTTACCGTAGTGAAAGCAGGTCGAGACAAACCTAGGATCAATGTTATATAGACGCTGACGTCTATTCCTAGGTCGACGAGTCCTACGTTGTCTAGTAGGCCTATGTCTAGCAAATTCCTTATCCTTAAGATTGGGTTTAGACACATGTTTGGGCTGGTCAGTGACAGAGACAAATGTGGTCTTAGAAGTACTAGCATTGTTCCCCTTAAAACCTAGACCTCCCTTATTTTCAGCCGACTTACCCATTCCTAAACATGTTATCTAACCTATCAGAACCATTAGAAAAGGCAATAAGTTGAGACTTAGAATATTCTAGATCGCTTAGAAGGTTCTTAACCTGGATTTCTAAGGTCTCTTTCTCAGTAGTCAACTCGCTGACTCTCCGGAGGACTTCTCAAGCTCACTAGCGAGGTCTTTAACCTAAGTCTCTGAGGTTTCATTCATGGATTACACTTCACTCAGGATCGAGGTAGATTCCTTAATATGCTCTACTAACTTCTCATTTTCAAATTCAAGTTCCTTATTCTTCGCACTCAAGTATTTGTTTTTAGTAAAAGTCTTAAGACTCTCCCCCATACATCTTATCATAAGCCTCCTGGATATCTTCCTCACTCAAAGACTCTTCATTAGAATGCTCATCACTATCTAAGTTCTCTTCTCTTTAACCCTCACAACGAGAACTATATTATTCTCACTATCTTCACGAGCGGGTCTCGCACTCAGAATCTCCAAGCTAGACTCATCATCAGTGAGAATAGAATTCATAGCCTTCTCCTCACTTTTCCTACTGCTATGACACTCTCTCCAAAAATCTCGACAATTATGGAACCTCATAGATTTAGATTTTCTCCTAGATTCACTCGGGTCACCTTTGTGTCTCTCTAGAGGGTTATTTTTCTTCCTAAATAATTTTTGGAATCAGAAGATTCGATCTGAGTGTTTCTAATGAAATTCAAGGTCAGAGATTTAGTTTTTACAGGTTTATCTAAGGTCAGTTTATACGTTTGGAGGGATCCAACTAACTCATCTATCTTAATGGAATCTATGTCCTTACTTTCTTCAATCATCGCGATTTTTAGCCAAAAACACTCGGGTAAGGATCTAGGGATTTTTCTAACAATTTTAGGCTATGAAATTCTCTTACCTAGGTTGAAACTAGAATTTACTATGTCGTTTAAGCACTTGTAAAACTCATCAAAAGTTTCATCCTAATTTCTTCAAACCTAGTGGTCAACATCTGCAACTTAGAGTTCTTAATAGCTTGAGTTCCCTCATGTCTGGTTTGTAAAATATCTCAAACTTCTTTAGCAACCTCACATATAGACACTCTCCAAAAACTCTTCAGGAGACATTGCTATAAATATGTTTTGTTTTACTTCATTATTAACCGTAGAACTAGGTGCAACCAAACCATTCACGACACTCAGCCATATGCGCTCATCCATAGATTTCAAAAATGCTCTCATCCGAACCTTACAGTAAGCATAATTACTGCCATCAAAATAAGACGGAATAGATAATGAACTATTCATCTAAATAATATTGGTCAAGGAACAAATTTGGGTTCTAATACGAATTGAAAGTTACGGATTACCAAATTAACTGCTACTAAGTTACCGAATGATTATTAATTACCCATTTTTAATTTTGATCCTATGTTCAGAATTAATTAATCAAATCAACAAGTCACTTTCAATTGTTTCTAGCTGGTTAATCAAACAAATCAATTATCCTAAGTTGTATTACCGTAGTTTGTAATATTAAAATAATAAATAACACCAATATTGATTATGGGGAAACCCAATTGGGTAAAACATTCGGGACTAAGTCAGTTACCTCTACTATAGATAATATGGATTACAGTCCGTTTTCAGCCTAGCAAATTTCACAAGTTCCCGCTGTTGTAATTCCTGTAATCTTCAAGATCCGTTGTTCCTCAAAACTTACAAATTTGCTATAAATTCTAGATTCTCGATATTCTTCAATTGTCTCTTCCAAGTGGATACCTAGGACCTATTCCTGTTCTTCTTATTGCGCTTGTAGTCCAACCTCTGTCAACTTGCAAAAACTTCTAAAATCCAATTGAGAAAGTATCTTCCTCGAAGTGTTAAGGAAGTCGGGTGTTTTGGATTCTTCAATTTGATGTTTTCCCAAAACTTGGTTGCTGGATCTCAAGAATAAATAATTTCACCAATGAATTGTATTCTTGGATCTCTTAAAAGATGATATAAATATGAGGCACAATAAGACAACCACCAATTTTCGTGCAAGAGCATCTGTTTTTATAGTTGGAGGTGTATGAGTAGTATGGGCCGTATAAAACTCTTCAAAATCGAGAACTAGGTTTAGCCGCATAAATATGTTGCTCGAGCGAGGGAGTCTTTTGCCGAGCGATAGCGAGACGAAAGGTGGGCGACAATGTTTTTGTTTCTGCCACTTGAGACAAGTCATGGCGACAGTCTAACGAAATTTTGGCACCTTGTTTTCTTTATTTTCAACATCTAACGCTAACCTAAGTCATCTATAGATTTTTTTCTCAACACATTTTTACATTGTATAGATGTAAAAATGAGAAAAGGGGAACGGGATAGGTTCCGAGAAATGTATATCAATGAAAAAATGAGGAGTAATATTAGGATGATGAGTACACCACAATACTATACTTTTTTTTCCGTTTTTAGTTTTTATTGGATTAGGAATATAATTATAAACTTATTGTGGTGTATTTATTAAAAATATATTTTAATTGTGGTATGATTATAATGTATTGTAATTGGTAATATAATTATCCATTAACTTTAAGACATAAAAAAAATCTCATGAGGTCAAAATGACTTTGTTAACCTCCTTGTTTATGTGCCTTAATAATCACATGCAAATAGTTAATTTGCAAATGAATCTACACTCATATTTCATCCCTAAATGTATTGTTAGATATGATTATCTCACACAAGACTTGTTACTCTTGATATGATATGTCACTTTTGAATACAAAATGTGACATCATGTCACTTTTAGAACAGAAAGTGGTACACTTTACAATTAAAAATTTACATAAAATGTACTATTTAAAATATGTTAAGCCCTTGTTTGAGATCCATTTTAATGAAATTGGTGGGAAAATGTATTTTGAAATAATATTTTTTTTAAAAATGCGTTGTTAAAAAATAAAGAAATTCTTTGAATTTACGTGTATTATTATTTTATTAGAGAAAGTATGATTGATAAGAAGAGATAAAAAAATGAATTAAAATTTTAATGAGACTTAAACAGAGGCTAAATAACATCAGTGATAATCTGGCATACCACCTAAACACGCCAATCCATCCAAAAACTAACACGTTCTTTTTTTTATATTCATCTCACTTTATACTATTAATTTGATGTTTCTATCCTAAACATTTTTCGAATCAATACCAATTTTAAAACACTAAGGGTCAGTTTGACTGTGCAAAATTTTCCATGAAAAATGGAAAACAAATTTCAACTTTCACTTTCGCATTGTTTGATGACAATTTTTTTTCCATGGAATTGATTTTCTTGGTTGGCCTCACACGGTGACAATTTCCATGGTTTTGATGAAAATGAATTCCCTCCAATTTGGTGGGAAATGACTTTCCATGTTACTTTTTTTTTTTTTGGCAATGGAAATACATTCTATCCACAATTGCGAAAATTTGTTTCCCTTTAATGGACAATTTTCATGTAAAATAAAGTCAAACGAATATCAAAAGATCCAAATTTTCAAAAATTTTAGGTGAAAAATTATACCAATCAAACACAATTAATTGATAATTCCTACTAAAATAATTCTAGTCAATTTAATTCCCTGAAATTTATTTTCTTTTCACCCAAATTCGACTTTTGCAATCAAACTGCCCTAATAACAAAGCATACTTGTCATTCCTTCTCATGATTTGCCCTATTTCGGCCCCATCGCAAAGGAGGCGGGAATTTCCAAAATAGTTAGGAAATTTGGATGGGGACGAAACATGAATCTCGTTTCAAATATGATTTTTAGTTTTTATTCTTAATTTAAATCATATTTAAAAATCAAAATAAATATGAAATAAAGCAAAGCAGGAAATGATGAAATTTTAATCTTGGCTTTACCACCTTCATACGTGCCTCATTTTCCAAAAATCTCTAACAAGACAGAAGATGTAGAAGGTCATATCAATCATCCCAAACTAGGGTTAACAATGGGGTTGCGATAGTCATTCATATCCCACATCTTGTTAGCTATTTTTGTTATCTTTCCTCGCTCCCATACCCGATTAAGGCATAGGCAATGCGGGCCGGGACGGGCCATCTTTTACTTTCTCTTTTATATATTTACACATATTTAATTGGTGAAAATCATTATTATTTTTTTCCCAATTTAATTTGTTAAAAACAACTCATAAATTTATCTTAAAAAGGGATGATGATTCTTTTCATTTTTCATTTTTCTTTTTATTTTTTGATAAAAACTCAAAATTTGAAATGGACTTTAAATGGGGGTGGGGATCATGTTCCTTGTGCTCACCTTGTCCCTACGAAACGTTCGTCACCTCGGCCATGTCCCCTTCACCTGATTAGATAGATAATCTCCTCCCCATTTGTGACCAGGGGCGGACACAGGGAGGTCCTGGGGGGGAATGTGCCCCCCAAACTTTTGAGTTTTTTTTTTTTTTAAATTCGTGTTTGGTATTGATTGAAATCTAAATCAAAGTTAACAATAAATCTTAATAATATATTTCATAGAATATATAACTGTTTTAATTTTTATCAAAATTTACTACAAATTTGATTTTAATTTCCACCAAACAGGGGCAAAATTACAATAAATTTGAATTTCGATAACATGCTAATTTTAAAAATTTACCGACGATTGTACTCTAATCAAATTTACAAATTGCTTATGTAATCTCAAAACTTATTTCGATAACTACATTATGGGTATATCAAATAGTCCAAATAGATATCGAAAATAGTTAAAAATATGTTAAATGTAAGTTTTAAAGAAAAACGTCTAACTCGCTTTTTTCAAAAAAAAAAAATCAATTATTTCATTAATATTTACTATTTTTGCGATACAACTCAATGTAATTTTCATCATTTTATTAGGAAACTTTATATGGAATATGACATCAAAAATTTTCGAAATTTTACATCCGAAAAAGTCATATCCCATGTAAATTTTCGGATGCAAAATTACATGGGATATGAATTTTTTTTTTTTGTTTACGTAAATTTTTTAGTGTAAAATTTATCACAATTTCTTTGTAAGTTCGAGTGTACCCCCCTAACTTTTATCTTCTGCGTCCGCCCCTGTTTGTGACAGAGTCCCATGTATACGAAATTTCACGAGTATGAGGTTTAATGATTATTTTTTTTGTCATCTGTACAATAAACTATTGTCATTCCTAATCTCTCCCAACCCAAGCGAGCAGCAAGTGGGAAAAACGCAAGTTGGAAGTGTGAAGAATGACCTAGGGAATAGCGCTTTTATTAAAATCTGTTGGGGGAATCCAGTTTGGATAAGGCAATCAAAGACTTTTTCTCCTTCCGTTGCAGCAGTTCGAAATTATAATTGGTTACCTTCTTGGAATCTCTATGAAACTGCCCCCAAACAACTTTGACAATACTTTTTTTTTTTTTCCAGTAATTTACTTTTAAATTATTATAATTAGTTGGCATATTATTTGATATATTGGAAAAATGGCATATATTTCTAAGATGGCCCTATAATATAAGCAGCAGGCTACAATGGACTATTGAATATTTTTCTCTTCCATTTTTAAAAAAATCGCAAAGATATATTTCTAAGATGGCCCAATAATATATGTATTCCTTAACTGCCCTAATAAGAACACGAACAAATATTGTGAATAAAGTATTGAATTTTAAAATGACTTATGGGCAGATTCTCTAAGAGACGATTAAATTTAGGGGTTTTTCAACATTATTATCGTTCAACTTTTAGTGTAAATGAGAGACGAACACATGACAAGATGACTCAAAAATATTATGAGTGCTTCATATGCACGAGATTGGATATTCGGAATACACAAATCTTCAGAAAACCTTGATATGGAAGAAACCAAACTTGCACTGGATTATGTCATATTCTAAATTTTATTTTTTTATTTCAAAAAATGGTAATTTATGCAATTTATTTATAGTTAGTGTATGTTATTGTAATTGAGATGGAATTAAACTGTCATGATGGAGTTTATTGATAATTAAACTACAACGATGTAACTCATTGTGAAGTTTTGTTAATTATAAATGTGTGGTTAATAATTCATAATTATTTAAATAATGAATTATATTTTTTACATTTCTATATTCATTTTAACTTCCACATAGATAAATTCAAAATAAACGTCATAGATTTTTAACAATTAAAAAAACAGATTTAAGATTTGTTTATACAAAAATAAGGTAATAATTTGACATTTAATATTAATAATAATATTATAAATTAATTTATATACACACTCTCGCCTGCCTCTCTCTCTCTCCTCTCTCTCTCTCTCTCTCTCTCTCTCTAACCCTATCATCTGTACCCACCTCCCCATACTCTCTAAGCCGATAGCGAAAAAATTGGGAAAAATGGAATACCAAATTAATTGTCAAATTCTCCGTTCACTCCTCTTCTCCTTTGTCAATACTTTCGTCGATTGCTTCGTCAGCGGTGGCCTTTTCTTGCCCCTCGAACCAAAGTCATCCTAGGATCCTATTATAACCCAAAATGCAAAACAATCCTCTAAGACTTTCTCTCTAGCTTTATGATTATCATATGTATGCATATTTTCCAATTGATGTTTAAGATTTTGTTCTGTAGTAATTATTAGAGGGTGAATCAACCAATACTATTTACTTGTTGGGGTTTAATAATTAAATTAAAAAAAAATATATGTTTTATAGAATGGCAATTTTGTTTGAGAGCAATGACTTTTTCTATTCACGATCTTTTTATTTTTTATTTTATTTATTTATTTTAAATTTATGAGTGATGGGGTTTGATGGAAAAGGGGGAATGGGTGGTTTTGTGGTGGTTTTTTATATGATTTTTGGATATGCTATATAGTCAATGTTTTGAGGTGATTTTTATTTGTTGGTGTTCGCAAATGGTGGTGGCATTGATATAGATAAGTTGTTCGAATTATTAAATGCTACTAATCATATGTTCATTTACACAGGTCACACGTCCCTTATTACAGGTCATAAATTAGTTGTCAAAGTTCATTATGCACGTGTTACACATAACAGGTCATAGGTACCAATTCACGGTCATATGTCACAGATCAAACAAAATTGGTCACATGTTATATTTCACATGTCACATGTCATATTGTATAAGTCACAGATTGATATCAATGGGTCACATATCAAAATTAACCATTACAAATCATATGTCATGGGTCGCAGGTCATATTGCATAGGTAACACATTAAGCCTATGTTTGACACCCTTTTTGAGTTAAAAATTGGTTTTTAAATAGTGATTGATAGAAGAATGTGTGGTTAAAAAGTAAGGAGAATTTTTGGGTTTATGTGTAGTATTATTTTATTAATAGAATGTGTGGTTGACATGAAGAAAGAGAATGAGAATGAAAAAAAAAGGGTGTCAAACATAGGCTAATTTTTACGTGTCGCTGATCATATTGTGCATTGTTCACAGATAAGTGTCCATAAGCACAGATCAAATATAATTAGTCAATAGATCATGAATAATTGTATAGGCCACAGATCAATGTCAACAAGTCACAAATCATATACCGCATGTCTTTGTGCACTAATAACATGTCACACATTCAAATTCACAGTTCATATGTTGTAGTTCACGAGTAACAATTTACAAGTCACATGTCATATTACATAGATAACATATCAATATCCCTAGGTCACAAATTAAAAAGAATTGGTCACAGGCCATTGATTTTTTTTTATTTTTTTTTTCATCAGTCTGTCATCATTGCTATCAAAAACTTTGATACATAGTGGCAACAATCTTCAATTTGGGACCTCAATCGTCTAGCAGGTTTCAATTAACCAATTTCAACGGTGAGAATTGAAGTTATTTGCTCCAGCGAGTTCTTTGATTCTCTATTTGTTTGATCTTGATAGGAACGTAAAATGCATATTTTTCCCTCCTTATTTTATGTACTCGTATGATTAATCAGTGCCAAAATGTACTCATTGCATTCATATTTTGATTTATGTGGTAATTCTATGGATATGACGTAATTTGGAAGAAATAAGCAAACAAGAACCAAAATGAGATAAAACGAAGTTTGGGGACTGAAATGCAAATACTAGAAAGTTATGTGGAACCTCAAGATGAATATTTGAGAGTATTATAGGTCAATCGGATGAAGAAAAAAGTCAAATGGGGTAAAATACAATTAAAGTACTATCACATAGAGGCGCATTTTTGGCATAAGAAACGTTCGAAATTAAGAAATTTTATTACTGACGATTTGTAGTCCTTTGCGTTATCTTTCCAACGCATCTTGAATCACCTCAATCGAATATCGAGAGAGAAATATATGACCAAAATATTGAAAGTTGTCCGATGAAAAATTGGCAAAACTTTGCTCCCGCATAGTGCAATCTTCCTTGCAGTCGCATGAGCATCTTCAGAGATTTTTAGAACCCAGCTTCAATGTTCTATGCTACCACAGACTTACTACTATGCGGTCGCATAAGTGTTTCCCGATACGAAAATTTTGATCTCCGGATTTAAGTCAACCACCTATGGAAACAATTATAAATATGTTATTTGCAAACCCTAAAACAGGGAGAACGCCTTAAAACTTCATTCTTAATTATTTTGCTCATAGATTCATGAATTGTAACTAAACTTTTACACTTGCTCGAAGGAAATTGAAGTATCGGAACCACATATTGTGATATCTAAATGGTTTTTCTTAGTTTAATTCATGTTTTTGAGTATTGAATATTTTTCTGCACTTATTTCAACGATTGTTATATTTAATTGTTAGGAGGCCTACTAGTTTGTTATTTGTTACAATATACCGCTGAGTGTAATATCATATCTGTAATTGTTTGATTTCTTTAACTTATGAAACAACTAAGGTTTGATAATTTGCTACTTTGGTGATTGTTGAATCTTAGCAAGAATCTTCAACTAAATTAAATGCAACCGCTTGTGCTTGTGTTATTTAGTTTCATCGATCATTCTAATTCGTAATGCAATTATCAAATTGAATTTAGAGCACTTGTCTTAGGTTGTTTAGTAATTATGGTTAATTGGGTCGCTTGTATTCTAATTAATTATAAGTAAGGAGAGATATGAAAATAATTTCAGCGGTGAATATTCAAAATATGAGTTGATTTATACTTGCATCGATGATCAATTGTAAGGTTCCAAATGTGGATATTGACTTGGACCAATGTTAGTCTTTTGATTGTTTTCGTTAATTTAATTTTAATTTTTATTAATTGTGTTATTTGCAATTGTTTGCATACAAAAACCCCCAATCATTGTACGAAACATAAAATATTAAATTACATACTCTTCGTGGGATCGACTCTTACTTCCAATAGTACATTAGGTTTAGAGGTTAAAGTATTAATTTTGGGTGTTTGCGACAACACACACCAAATTTTGGCGTCGTTTCCGATGAGTGGTGCTAATTTATTTTTGTGCTTATTTAGTTGTTTATTTTTAAAAAAAAATCATAATCTTCTAGGTTTTTAGGTAATTTATTATTTTTAGAAATTCTAGCTTCTTTTTAATTTGTTTTTAATTTGTTCTATTTGTTCATGCCCGCAACTCGACCTTCTAATCAAGATAAATTGCAGTACGATCTGGAATTAGAAAGAACCTTGCGCATGTTAAGGAGTGGCAATCGGTGGAATCTCATAGTGAACAATTTTAATCCCGAGACCCTATTCCCTGGTGATTTTGAATCAAAGGAAGATAAACTCATGGTTGAGGACAATCGAACTCTGAAGGAGTTTGCAGCCCCTAACTTGAATCAACAACCTCTATGCATTTCTTTTCCTAATTTATATGATGTTACTACTTTCGAATTGAAATCTGGGCTAATTCATCTTTTGCCCACTTTTCATGGTCTTACGGGTGAGGATCCACACAAGCATCTAAATGAATTCCACATGGTTTGCACAAGCATGAAACCTACGGGAGTCACTGAAGAACAAATCAAACTGAGAGCTTTCCCATTCTCTTTGAAAGATTCGGCAAATGATTGGCTCTATTATCTACCTTTCGGAAGCGTAACTGCATGGGATGGGATGAGAAGATTATTTTTGGAGAAATACTTCCCAACTTCAAGGGCAGCTAACAACCGAAAGAAAATCTATGACATAAGAGAGAGTCATTACATGAATACTGGGAGCGGTTAAAGAAATTGTGCGCAAGTTGCTCCCATCACCAAATCAGTGAAAAGCTCCTTATTCAATACTTTTATGAAGGCTTTCTACCCACAGATAGGAGTATGATTGATGCTGCAAGTGGAGGAGCGTTGGTAGATAAAACTCCCGAGGCTGCAAAGAACTTGATTGCAAATATGGTACCTAACTCTCAATAATTTGGCACTAGACTAGACACTGCATCTAAACATGTTAATGAGGTAAATGTTTCACCAATTGAATAACAACTAGCGAGTCTAACCACTTTTGTTTGTCAAATGACTGCAAGTAATATGCAGATAGCAAAAGCTTGTAGGATTTGTTTAGTACTTGGACATCCAACCGACATGTGTCCAACTTTTCAAGAGGAACCCATTCAATAAGTTAATGCAGCAGGTGGCTTTACTCGACAACCACTGAGGAATTATGATCTCTATTCAAACACGTACAACCGGGGATGGAGGGATCATCCTAATCTTAGCTATGAGAATCCACAAGTAAATCAGCCCGCAACTCCAAATCGCCCAAGTTTCCAGTAATATGAGCAATGATACCCTCCTAGACAACAACCAAGCCAAACTTCCAATTCAGGTATGTCTTTTTAGAAGATATTGTTAAGTCCCTTGCTACTAACAGTTTAAAATTCCAACAGGAGACAAAATAATTTCAACAAGAAGCCAGAGCTAGTATTCAAAGTTTGGACAATCAGATAGGCTAGATGGAAACTGCAATTAGTCGGCTAATGGCGCAAAGTTTGGGAAAACTACTGATAAGTGTATTTTATACACTTATTTAGGCTCCAAAATAATGACATTTTGTCGTTCTTCTAATGAGATTATAGCCTAATTGATGATATAATATGTTATTAGGGGAAACTAGATGGAAGATGAAGAATTGGAGAAAAGAATACAAAATTGGCGAAAAAGAGGCAAGATCCAAAGTTTGGGGACTGAAGTGAAAATGCTCAAAAGTTGTGTAGAACCTCACGATGAAGATTCGAGAGTATTAGGAGTCAATTGGATAAAGGAAGACGTCAAATGGATAAAATATCGTTAAAATATGATCACACATCAATTTAGGATTGAAAGAGTTATGCATCGATTTTTAGATTCATGTTGTGATCCATATTTGACATAACAAACGATCTAATTTGAAGACGACTTCTGAAGACCAGTTGTAGCCCTTTGAGTTAGCTTTCCAACGCATCTTGAATTACCTCAATCGGATATCGAGAGAAAGAGTTATGATAAAAATACTGAAGAGGACGCAGAATGACAGCAAGCGCTACCTACCTAGCGCTCAGGCGCCTGAATGCTGAATTTTTAACAGATTTTCAGCGCTCAAGCACTGTCCCGTAGCGCTCAAGCGCCGCCGCCGCACAGATTTTAGGTTTTTTATTGTTTGGGCCGCAAAAACTCCACAAAAAGACTCCAACTTGGCCAAGAACGTATATAAAAGTATAAATAGACCTAGGGACACATTGAAAAGGGAGTTCCCACTCATTGAAAAGGGGGTTCCACACTTTGTAACATTGAGAGAAAAACACAAGATCGAAGAGGAAGGATTCGAGTTCAAACCAAGGATTGGAAGTGGAAGAAGATCTTGGTGCAAGAGTTGATTGTTTTCCATCTTTTTATCATTTAAATCCGGTGATATATTCGAATTTAGTTATTTATTTCATTGTTTTGATTATGAGTAGCTAAATTCATTATTAGGGCAAATAATGTAATCTATTGAGACCATTAGTTCTTTAAGCCATGAATTCTGAGTTTTATTCTTCCATGTGTTGATTTTATTATGATTGCAATGCATTGAATTACCTGATCAATAATTTGATGATCTATTGAGTTTCTTACGAATCGAGAGGTGAGTTTGAGACTTAGAACGTGTAATAAAATTCGGTAACGAGGTATAACGTGTAGAGATACCTATACTAAGTGCTGCGGTTGTTATATGAATTCCTAGTGCCATAACTCGTTTAACTTAGGGTAATTCGCATAGAGATATGGAATTGAATTAGTTAAATAGGCTCAATGAGAACTCGAGAGGGGTAAATTGAATACCGTAGGAGAATTCGACCGAACACTACGTTAGGCTAGAATCTTGAATTGGGAATTAAGGTGATCATTAGATGAAGTTGTTTTGCCCTAATACATCTTATATACATGAATCTTTGATCTATTTGTGTTTGTTATTTCAGCATAATTTTAATTAGTTTTAGGCATTTAGTTCATTTAAAATAATCAATCTTTCCAACTATCACAATTCCTTATTTGATTTACTTCCATCAAATAAGAGTTAGAAAAGTAGATTAAGACTAAAGTATAGTCCTTGTGGGAACGATAATCCGGACTCTTAGGTCCACTATATTACTTGTTACGATATCGTACACTTGCGATCTATCAAACAATAGTGAATCCAAGAGAAAATGTAAGCACAATCATCCTGAGAAGTGGTAAAGAGGTTGAAATTTCGGTAAAAGCATCCTCTACATCATTGGAGTAAGAAAAAGAGAAAAATATTGTCGCAGACACAAACGATCCCAATGATAATGACGTACCAAAGTGTAAGTTTCCAGCTCCTTCTGATTATAAATCAATACCTCGTTTTCCTCAAGTTTTAGTAAAATCTAGGAAATATGAACAAAATCAAGATCTATATGAAACTTTTCGTAGATACGAGGTAAATATTCTACTATTAGATGCTATTAAACAAATACATTCCTATGCTAAATTTCTGAAAGAATTGTGCACTATTAAGAGGAAACAGAAACTCAAATGATGTGAGAAGGTGAGAGTTGGGTAAAATATCTCTGTAGTTATTCAAAGAAAGCTCCCTACAAAGTGCAAAGATTCATGTATGTTTACTATCCCTTGTACGATAGATGACACTAGATTCGAGAAGGCCATGTTAGATTTAGGAGTTTCTATTAATGTCATGCCATATTCTATATATGCTTTGTTGAAACTTTGACTTTTGAATAAAACTGGTATTGTGATTCAATTAGTTAATAAATCTAATACATATCCTAAGGGTGTAGTTGAGGATGTCCTTGTATAAGTTAATGATTTGGTATTTCCCGCTGATTTCTATGTGATTGATATGGAAAATAGTGATCAAATCACCCCTATTTTTTTAGGAAGACCATTCTTGAAGACATCCAAAACTAAGATAGATGTTCATAGTGGCACACTTACTATGGAATTTGATGGTGAAATTATTAAATTTAATATTTATGATGCCATGAAATATCGTGAAGATGATAATTCTGTTTATTTTATTGATGTGATTAATTATTTAGTACAGAAAGTTTTTGAACTTGATGGAAAATATGGATTAGAAGTTGACATTAGTAAGCATCTTAAGAAAGAAGATGATTATTTAACCTTAAGCACTGAATTGTCGGAAACGGTTGCAGTGTTGAATGATTCGCCCCGATTACAATAGACATGTAACGTTCTTTATATTGTGTTACACGTTTCTAACGAGAGATATGTACCCTCTGTTTTGCAGGCTCCTACTCCAGATTTGAAGTCTCTCCCTGGCCACCTCAAGTACGTGTTCATTGGAGAAGGAGGCAGGTTACCAGTGATCATCTCCAGTAAACTTAGTACACCGCAAGAAGACAAGCTTGTACAAGTCTTTAAGGAGCATAAGATCACTATTGGTTGGACAAATACTGATATCAAATGAATTAGCTCGTATACATGCATGCATCATATCTTACTTGAGAAAGGTGCAAAACCTTCACGTCAACCACAAAGAAGATTGAACCCACCCATGATGGATGTAGTGAAGAAAGAGATCTTTAAACTTCTTGAAGTTGGAGTAATTTATCTTATTTTGAATAGCACTTGGGTTAGTCCGGTTCAAGTGGTTCCTAAAAAGACTGGAATAACTGTTGTGAAAAATCAGAATGATGAGTTAGTTCATACATGTGTTCAGAATGGGTGGAGGGTTTGTATAGATTATAGGAAATTAAATGCCGTGACCCGCAAGGACCACTTCCCTTTACCTTTTATTGATCAAATGCTTGAAAGGTTAGCTGGTCATTCTCACTATTGTTTCCTTGATGGTTATTGAGGTTATTTTCAAATTTGCAATTGTACCGGATGATCAAGAAAAGACAACTTTTACATGCCCATTCGAGACTTTTGCATATTTTCGTATGCCTTTCGGACTTTGCAACATTCCGCCACTTTCCAAAGGTGTATGGTTAGTATATTTTCACATTTTATGGAGACTCCTTTGATAATTGTCTGTATAACCTTACACTTGTTCTTCAAAAGTGCATAGAAACTAACCTTGTGTTAAATTCTGAAAAATGTTACTTTATGGTTGAACAAGGTATAGTTTTGCGTCATGTTGTTTCATCTAGAGGGATTGAGGTAGAAAAGGCTAAAATTGATATTATTCAATCTTTAACTTATCCTACTAGTGTACATTAAGTTCATTCCTTTCTTGGACATGTAGGTTGCTATCTTAGATTCATCAAAGACTTCTCTAAAATAGCACTACCCCTATACAAGTTGCTATAAAAGGAAGTGGCTTTGAGTTTGATGAGGAGTGTAAGAAGGCATTTGATAAGCTAACAGAATTGTTGACTTCTGCCCCCAATTATCCAACCCCTGATAGGAATCTTCATTTTGAGATAATGTGCAAGTGATTATACAGTGGGCATGGTTTTTGGGTTAAATGATTGGAAAAGCATCCCGTGCTATTTATTATGCTTTTATAATTTTGAATGATGCCCAGAGAAATTATTCTACAACTGAAAAAGAACTCTTAACTGTTGTTTTTGCTTTAGAGGAATTTCGATCTTATTTGCTTGGTACTAATGTCATTGTTTATTCTGATCATACAACTCTTTGTTATTTGATGACAAAGAAAGAGGAAAATTCGAGATTAATAAGATGGACACTTCTCTTGAGTGAATTTGATTTGGAGATCAAAGACAAAAGAGGAACAAAAAGTCATGTGGCAGATCATTTGAGTCGTTTAGTTCATATGGAGATGAAATTCATTTACAGGAATCATTCCTTGACGAGCAATTGCTCTCTACAAGTGTGACACTACCTTGGTACGTGAATATTGTAAATTATTTGGTTACTAATATGTTACCTCCTGGTTTGTCTATGGCTCAAAGAGATAAGGTCAAGAGTGATGCTAAATACTATGTGTGGGATGATCCATACTTATAGAAGCATTGTGCAGATCAAGTGATACAAAGGTGCATTCTTGAAAATGAGATTATTTCCATTTTCACACTTTGTCATTCTTATGCTTGTGGAGGTCACTTTGGAACTAAGGGGATGGCGAGAAAAGTGCTAGAATGTGGTTCTATTGGCCGTCTTTATTCCGAAATTCATATTCTTTTTGTAAGTCACGCGAACATTGTCAAAAGACAGGTAATATATCCCAAAGGAATGAGATGCCACAAATACTCATACTATTATGTGAAATTTTTTATGTTTGGGGCATTGATTTCATGGGACCATTCTCTATATATTTTGGTTATGTTTACATTTTGCTTGCTGTTGATTATGTTTCAAAATGGGTAGAGGCTAAGGCCACCGGACTGATGATTCTAAAGTTATTGCAGATTTTATCAAGTCTAACATTTTCTCCAAGTTTGGAATCCCGAGAGCTCTAATAAGTGATCAAGGCACTCACTTTTGCAATCGAACTGTAGAAACTTTGCTGCGAAAGTACCATGTAACCCACAAGGTGTCGACCGCCTATCATCCGCAAACTAGTGGGCAAGCGGAAATGACAAACCGAGAGATCAAGTCCGTACTTGAAAAGACTGTTAATCCAAGATGAAAAGATTGGAGCTTACACTTAGATAATGCCTTGTGGGCATATAGAACTGCATACAAGACACCCATTTGTATGTCACTTTATCGGTTGGTGTTTGGAAAAGCATGCCACCTTCCAGTTGAGTTAAAACACAAGTCTTATTTGGCTATCAAGAGTTTCAACATTAAGATGAATGAAAGCATGAAACATAGAAAGTTGCAACTACAAGAATTAGAGGAAATTCACAATGATGCCTATGAGAGTGCAAGGATTTACAAGGAAAAGACGAAGGCTTTTCATGACAAGACGATCTCTAGGAAGGAGTTTAAAGTTGGTCAAAAAGTTCTTCTATACCATTCACGACTTTGTTTGTTTTCGAGTAAGTTGCGTTTTCGATGGATTGGACCATTTGTTATTATTAATGTTTTTCCTCATGGTGCAGTTGAAATTCAAAGTTTAGAAAAATCCAAAGTGTTCAAAGTTAATGGACATAGGCTCAAACCTTTCTACGAAGGCATCCAAACAGAGAATGTGACAACATTGGACCTTAATGATCCAATTTATACTGGTTGAAGAATGAAGTATTAAGTGAAGCCAATGATAATAAACAAAGGTGTTGTTTGAGAGGTAACCCAAGTGGAGTTTGTTCCTTTATCTTTTTATTTTTGTTTCTCGCATTCATATTTTAGTTATCTTTGTATTGCACCTTACATTGTGGACAATGTAAGTTTTAAATATGGGGGAGGGAATTTATATTTAGGTTCCATATAGATTTAGATTGAATTTAAATTTCAAAAAAAATTTAAATAATTTTTCAAGAAGAAGAGTTGAGCTTAAAAGATTTTTGATTGTGTATGCTATTTGCTAGAATTAATTAGGCTTTTGAAGAATTCATAACACAATTGAATGAATAATCTTACAACTAAGAGTTAATTGGTTAAGTTATTTTCTTTGAAGATGATAATAACCAAATTCTATAGACAAAAAAAAGCCGGTGAGATTTTGAGCCTTTAGACTGACATATCCATAACAGTCTCATTATTTCTTTCATGTGTGATATTCTTCCATGGTTTTATTTCTCTAGAACTTGCCTTGATTCTCTTCAAGATCACATTCACACATGCATGCACGATCATGATTAAGGCCATCTTTGTTACATAAATTAGCTACATTAGCCAAATAGCCTACACTGTAATTGAATTATCCTTTGGTGAACCCCTTTGAGCCTTATTACATTTTTTTGTGTAAACCCACTTTACAAGCTTTAAACAAAAAAAGTATTTGCCCAAACCTTAAAGGTAGTGGAGTATTGTTCATCATCATGATATGTGTGAGTGTGCAAGAAAATAAGTGTGGGGGTGTCAAAATTTTCGGTAGTGCTATGATTGGTGGAAAGGAATATGTTTCAATTTCAATTCATGAGTTCCATTATGGTGTAATATTTGGAATTTATATTTGAATAAAAAAAGAAAAAAATGAATGATAGAAGAAAAAGAAAATAAGTGATGGAGGAGAGTGATTTCAAGAAAGGGTTCAGTTTGTATGGGATAGATGCAACGTAAATGAACAATTATGTGGAGTAGTTGGTTTTACATATCTTATGAATATATTTGAGTTAAGTTTATTCATATTTGCTACACTAGTTCGATAGCTCTTGAATCACATCCAAATATTTCTCACCTTGACCCTAAGCCACGTTACAACTCTTGAAAAGTC
Source organism: Fraxinus excelsior (assembly GCA_019097785.1). Taxonomy (NCBI): domain Eukaryota; kingdom Viridiplantae; phylum Streptophyta; class Magnoliopsida; order Lamiales; family Oleaceae; genus Fraxinus; species Fraxinus excelsior. The sequence goes on from CM032642.1 coordinate 7,922,435, forward strand.
TTTATGATTCTAGTAAAGCATGTGACCTAAGTGGTGGCGAATGAGAAGATATGCAAGCATATGGTAGATCATCTCAATTGGAATGAACTTGAGTGAAATACTTACGTTTTAAACACATGAGAGTTGAGTGGTTATATCCGTGAAGGTCTACATGTTCGGTTTATTCCATTTTCATATAAAATGCTAGCTAATTGATTATGAGTTGTGTGAGAATATTTATTTACGATGTGTTGTGTGTTGTAAAGAGTTTTATTGTTCTATGTTAATGGCATTACGACCTGTGTGTTTTTGAGGAATTAAATTTGAGTTTTGTTCGATAATGAGAAAAGTTAAGTGTGGGGGAATTTGATAGGAATGTAAAATGCATATTTCTTTCCTCCTTATTTTATGTACTTGTATGATTAATGAGTGCCAAAATGTACTCATTACGTTCATATTTTGATTTAGATGACAATTCTATGGATATGGCGTAATTTGGAAGAAATAAGCAAACAATGACCAAAATGAAAAAAAAATGAAGTTTGGGGATTGGAATGCAAATACTCAAAAGTTATGTGAAACCTCACGATGAATATTTGAGAGTGTTAGAGGCCAATCAGATGAAGAAAGAAGTCAAAATGGTGAAATACAATCAAAGTACTATCACATATCAATTCCTAGCCAAAAAAAGTTATGCTTTAGATTTTCAATCTTAGTTTGAGACCAATTATTGGCATAAGAAACGCTCGAAATGGAGAAATTGTATTTCTGGACAATTTGTAGCCCATTGAGGTAGATTTCCAACACTTCTTGAATTACCTTAATCGGATATTGGGATAAAAAGATATGACCAAAATGTTGAAAACTATTCGATCGAAAACTAGCAAAACTATGCGGTCGCATAATGTAATCTTTCTTGTGATTGCATGAACACCTTCAGAGATTTTTAGAGCCCAGTTTCAATGTTCTATGCGACTGAATGACTTACCACTATGCAGTCGCATAGGTGTTTCCCAATACGAAAATTCTGGTTTCCGAATTTAAGTCAAACACCTATGGAAACAACTATAAATACGTGATTTGCTACTCTAGAACGAGGAGTGCCTCAAAACTTCATTCTTAATTATTTTGCTCATAGATTCATGAATTGTAACTAAATTTTTACACTTGGTCAAAAGAGATTGAAATCTCGGAACCACATATTGTGAGATCTAAATGTTTTTTCTTAGTTTAATGCATGTTTTTTAGTATTGAATATTTTTATGCATTTATTTCCATTATTGTTATGTTTAATTTCTAGAAGACTTATTAGTTTGTTATTCGTTACAATCTACCGTTGAGTTAAATAACTAGGGTTTGATAATTTGTTGCTTTGGTGATTGTTGAATTTTAAGAAGAATATTCAACTAAATTAAATGCAACCACTCGTGCTTGTGTTGTTTAACTTCATCGATCCTTTTAATTCGTAATGCAATTATCAAATTAAATCTAGAGCGCTTGTCTTAGGTTGTTTGTCAATTATAATTAATTTGGTTGATTGTATTCTAATTAATGATAAATAAGGAGAGATGAGAAAATAATTTCAACGGCGAATATTCAAACTATGGTTGATTTATACTTGCATCGATGATCAATTGTAAAGTTCCGAAGGTGGATATTGACTTAGACCAATGTTAGTCTTTTGATTGTTTTCGTTAATTTAATTTTCACTGTTATTAATTGTACTATTTACAATTGTTTGCATACAAAACCCTCACAATCATTGTACGAAACATAAAATATTGAATTACATACTTTTTATGGGATTGACCTTTATTTCCACTATTACACTAGTTTTAGAAGTTAATGTATTACTTTTGGGTGTCTGTGACAGCACACACCAGATCTCTTGATATATAATACCAACAACTTCCAATTTGTGATCTCAATCGTTTGATGAGTTTCAATTAACCAAATTCCTACGGTGACAAATGTCTTCAAATAATTTGATCTACTGTGAAGATAACTTCAAAATTGTGATCTCAATATTCTGACGATTTTGAAACAATCGGTTTCTGTAGGTGGTATAATTACCAAATTAATCAATTCGCTACTTCAAATAATTACCTCAATTTGTGACAGTTACCTCAATCAGATTCTGGCGATGGTATAATTACCAAATTCTTCAATTCATTTCCAATTTGTGACCTCAATTTGATGTTTTTCAAATATTAAGATTTCGACAATGGTAATTAGCTTAGGATAGGTCTATGTGGGTGTTCTAGTTTGGTCGGTCTTTGTGATTTGTATGGATTCGTTGTTCTGGAAAGTGTGGTAACTGTCAATGTTATTTTAGGATGTATATTTATTAAAATTTACTAGGTAAATCAATTACAAACATATATATAATTTATTTTTTATTTTTTTGGTTGAACTTGTTGATCTTCTCCAGAGGTCAACTTAATTAAAACTGAATTTTTATTTATTGACATAATTTTAGTTAATTTTTTTTAATAAAAATCAATTTTTATTTTAAAAACCAATCAATGTCAAATGGAAACATTGGAAAGAAAAGAGAGAGAGACGACGAAAGATTAACCGACAAAGGAATTATTTAAGGAATCAAAGATGTCATTTTTAGAGGGATGAAGCAAAATGTGTTGGTCAAAAGTTCATATACCTTACCTCTCCATGACAATAAAGAAAAGAATATCAGAATCAAAGCGGGAGAAAAATCAACTTAAACATGATTACGAAAGATTAGAGACACTATAAATAAATTATTTACATATAAAACATTTTCCAAATGAGGGAAGGTAGAGAGAATACTCTCTTCTCCGAATATAGAAAGAACCCAATCTTACTCTCACAATCTTTAGAGTGGAAAAAACAAGAAAAAAGAAAAATCTTGAATCGGGTTTCAAAGATATAGCAAAATCAAACAGCACTTGAGTGAAATTTTGTGGATCCTTAACTTGTAAAGTGTGTTTTTTCCAAATAAAGTAGAGGCGAGCATAAGTACCTATTGAAGTTCGTAATTTATTGCCCATAAATTTTGTGTTCTTGGGACCCTGCCAAATTAATTTTCAAGATAAATTTGAGTATATATATCCATTTAATTTTCTTATTTTGTTGGAGTTTGCAGAGGTGGGTTTTTTAAGATAAGGCAGAAAAATACCCAGAAAAGTTTGATTATCAAATCGAGGATTTTTTTTTGATGAATTCGTGCTCATATTAGAGTGTTGGAATGTTAAAATGGCGGATCTGTATGGAAGCAATGAATCAGAAGACATGTCTTCTTTTCTTCAAATTCTTCTTCAAAATTCATCGGCTGCTGCTGCTACTACTTCTACCCCAGCTGACGGTCTGTTCTGCGGCGCTGGGCCCTCGGTCCCGGTGGCGGAGTCTTCCTCTACCATCAATTTCTCTGATCCCAGCAATTTCTTTGCAAAAGAATCTGATGGGATCAATTCTCCAGTAAAACTCGGAAATATTTGTTCCTCCTTCGAGGTAGATAAATTTGAGCCTTTGAAGTAGTTTGGAACTTTTTTATTGGTTTTCATTTTTGGGGCTTATGAGATATTTTAGTGTGAATTCTGGGACTTTAACTTTCGAATTTGATTTTAGTTGATAATACTACAGTAAACTTGTGTAAAATCCAGGGATTCTCAAGGACCGATTTTCAGTTTAGATCATACGAGATTTTTGTGTTAGATTAAATAATAGTCAACATGTAGTCCTATTACCACCTTTTTCTTTATATATATATATATATATATATATGTTTTGTGACACTTTCCATCTTCGTATCTATGAAATTTGTTGTAGAACTAGAAAAAAATTATGTTGTATTTTAGATTTGATAAATCTATGGTTTTTGTGTTTTAAATGAAATTTTCGAATAAGAAGGGAGCTGAAGCTTCTGAGATTCGAGTTAAGCAAGCTCCACCGCGTTCCTCGAAGAGGAGTAGAGCATCTGAGATTCATAATTTGTCGGAAAAGGTTTGCCTTAATCTGACTGTGAATTTTACTTATGAAGATATTAAACTAAGTTTTTATACAATGAGAGATTTCTTGTGGACAGAGGAGGAGAAGTCGGATCAACGAAAAACTCAAGGCACTTCAGAACTTAGTGCCGAATTCTAGCAAAGTAATTATACTCTTGAGCTTTAATCTTTCATATGATCCATTTTATGAAGTCTAATCGATATTCAGTTGATTATTGTGAAGATGATTTTGATGTTTTGTATGTTAGACTGACAAGGCATCAATGTTGGACGAAGCCATCGAATATCTGAAACAACTTCAGCTACAAGTACAGGTTTGGTTTTCAATCCACATTTTTGTATCAAGAATCAAGATCTTTATGGGATGTGCATTGAATTAATACGGGTTTTCTGTAATTTTGGTTTTGTAGTCTATTCATAAGACTGCCATATTTCAACTGCCTGTATGAGGATTCAGGAAGCTAACAATAAATTATGATGCAATTTTCAATTATGTCATTTGATATCAATTTCTGTCACGCTATCTGGCTTAAAGCACGCGTTCTCGTTAGATCTTGCTTAAAGCACGTGTTCTTATTATGATGCAAGTAATTTTATTTTATTTTATTTTTTTTCTGTTATACCTGTTTGGGTTTGTTGTCCAAGTTTTACCTTTGTTCCTTGGATAATTATACCCTTGGTAGTCACAACAGCTGCCTGAGGATTGTAGTCTGGATAAACTACTTTTCTCTGGGCTAGGACAAATGGAACAGAATAATATTCCTAGTATAGTGTCTGAACACGATTTCTAATATAAATTTCACATGCAGGATTCCTTCTCTTCTCGTGTTATTAAAGAAATATTTTCATTTCCTTGTTGAAGGGTTAACTGCTCTAGAGGGTGACATTAGCTTTTTTTGGGGGTTTATCTTTCCATTAGAACATGTTAGATATTTTTGACTGAACTAACTCAATGCAGATCAGCCATGTAGTGCTTTCAATGGCCTCACTGTATTTTCTCACAAATATGATGGTGGAATTGACTGTTATAAATATATTTGATCATCTACAACAAATCAACAAACTAAGCCTTGTTCTTAAGAAAGTTGGGCTTTGCTACATGAACTCATTTTCTTTAATTCGTTCAGTTCATTGCTAGGTCTGAAAGAGTTTTGGTCTCTCCCTTGCTCGTTCTTTGCCTTAATGGGATTGTTCAAACAAACATCGGATAAATTCTATGGCTTTATTGGAAATCAACTATCCGTCCACATTACACATTAGATTGTTGGATATTTTATCATTCTTGTAGGCCATATATGTATGCATTGCAAGTAATGAATATTGTTTTGGTGACAATAGTGCCAGTTCCTCCACTATATTAAATTTTTATGATATGTTAGAGGGGACCTTACCATTGCCTATGGCTTACAGTGTCATAACATTGCCTTTTTGATGGTCGGCCTTCAACTTTTATTCACCCTCTATAACAAGCATTGAAATTTGATAGTAACAAAGTGGAAGTGGGAATCTTTTATTTTATCAAATTAGCCCCATATTTTTGGTATAAGGGTGTCTCCTCATTATGTGTTAGCTGTAATCAGAACCGGTTTAATTTTTACAAAAACCACAAATCCCTACAAAAACAGAGTCTAAAACCATATACGAAACCTGAGGTTTACCTGTTGTGCTGAAAGGTCAAGAAGTCAGTGATATGATGACACGGGGATCCACGTACATAAGTGAGAGTGAACATTGTTTTTACAATAATGGTCCTGAAGGAGCTAAATTCCTTCTCGACTAAATGCATATTGATCTAGGCACTCTCATAGAGAAACTTGTGCTGTGCAGCACTTTAGATCATCTGGAATCTTCCAGATCTATACCAATTGTAGACTCGTATATCCTTCTTTTGAACTTGTTAGTGATAAAAATCCCTTTTGCAGTTCTTGACTATGAAAAGCGGATTGAGTTTGCATCCAAGCTACTCACCGGGATCACTTCCATCAACATTGGTGCCCCAATCTGTTGTGGCCTTTGATGAAGGGAACATATTTCTCAATACAAGTAGACGAGCAAATACACTCTCTCAGGAACAAGATATTTTTGGACAAACAGCATTTGAAACTTCCCATCATGCTTCCTCGTCCCAGCCAATTGTCATACCCTCCGCAATAACAAACTCCAATTCACAGATTCCACCTGGCTTCACACCTCCTGTTCAAAATAATTATGGACTTTTCAATCATCTGGAATCTTCCAAGGTAACACTGCTCTATACTTGAAGTAAACTATGATCTTCGATAATATATTTCTTGATCGACACCATGTTCTCCAGAATTTGCAGGATATTTGCCGGGATGGTACTCTATCACGCTTCCAGTTGGATACAAGTTTCTCTGGTAACAATTCATCACCAGGCGTGTCTTCATAGAGAATTGAGTAAACGATGTGAATGATGTTGTCTTTGACTGCTGGTGACCATCTCAAACTTTAAACTACCATTGTTTTAATATTTAGAAATTGCAATTAGCCTGAAGTTCTATGCATACTGACCTTCTAAGATTAACCGTGTCAATAAGGCTCTAGAGAAGCATGGACTTTCATGCAATCATTGAACTCCTTCTAAATTACTGAATCACATTTTAAATTATTTCAATGTTCAGAGATTTGATGTGTAGGGCGTTGAATATATATATTGCTGGTAGGGGATTTTTTTCTCCGTCCATTTTCACGTTAAAAGGCTGGTAATTTACAGTTGCTAAAAGGTTTCACTTTCATTTGCAAAGCTTCAATGAACATTGTTACAAATTGGGTAATTTGTCCTTTGAAAATTGAAATTTTGATGATAGGTACAATGAGTTAGATTAGAAGTGTAAATTTCGGTGGGCTGCCCCGCTCCAGCTTAGATAGGTGGGCTTTTGCCCCCAACTTCCCCAATTAAAATCAACCCATAGTACAAAAATAGCAAGTAAAAAATGAAAAAGGAAAAATACATAATTACCTTAATTTCAAGATACACTTTCAAATTTAGCTCATTTGACAATTATTATTTGAATTTCTTTACATACTTATTTTCAATCACACATTTACAATAAAATAGTTTGTAAGTAAATTCAAATCCATTCTTTATTTTATAATTGCATATTCTCCTAAAAATCACTATTCACAATATTATTTTGGTCAAATAATGGCCATCAAACATTTAAGGAACTTGTGAAATTCTTTCAAAAATTGTGATCATCTGATAATTTTTTTGTGACCCATTTATTGATTAAATAGATTAACGGCACAATAACACACAATTTATAATTAAAATCACGTACTAGTCAAATCACACAATACAACAATCATAACGATGCAAAATGTGAATCATAAATTTAAATTTAATTACGAATTACACATTTTTATAGGTTACAATTTATTTATGGAATATAATTACACACAATTTAAGGTTACAATCACGTACTAGTCACATCTTGCGCAAAGGGGTCACGATTACAAATTTAGGTGTAGATTATACGTTTTTTAGGTCACATATTTTTGGTGGTCACATTATCCATTTCATCGACAAAATTACCTTAATAATGTTCATAAACGCTCTTCATCTCATCATACCCCACTTCACCACCACTCAATCAATGTTGGCACCACCCAAAACGTCGTCCTCACCTGAGATCCCCAACCCACAATCACAACTACTACCATAGCCTTCAATGTACTACCAGCACCTTCAACAAATCACCCCACCCTACCCTGATTGTCACCACCACCACCTCAAATACACCATCACCATCACATCCACCTCCAACTCCACCTCCAACTCCAACTCCAACTCAAACCAACCATACCTGCACCAACACCGCACGACTAGTGATGCAATACCACCACTACCATTGCTGCCTACACCACCCACCACCTCCTCAAATCCACCACCTCTTCTACCTATACTACATCACAACCACAACTACAATCTCCATCAACAAAATTTCAAAACCCACACCTCCATATAAACCTTCAATACTCCACAAATCCTCCCCCAACTTCGGTCACTACAAAATCAAAAGAAGCGTGAGAAATGAGTAAACCTAAACAATCTCTGATTTTGAGAGCCATCGATCGTCATCTATCGCCATCAACACACCACCGTTGTCATCTATTATTAACATAACAAGCAACATGCACAAACTAGAAAATAGAAAATAGGAAATTAGTTCGATTGGAGTCACGATGGTGAGCGAGATCGAGCGACGGTGGGATGTTAGCCGTCGATGGTGGCGTGTTAAGGGATAGAATCCCATATCGAATAAAGATGAAAAACATGGACCAACTTATAAAGGATTGTGCTATTCCTCATAATAAAATTGACATTTTAAGATGGAACCCCAAATATTAACATGGTATCGGAGCCCGTTAAGTTTCAATGAGCAATTCGATCCGATTAAGACTCAAAAAAATTGAGCACATGAATTTCAAGATTAGTCTGCTCAAACGAGCCACCATTTTGCATGGGCACGTTAAGGGATAGAGTCCCACATGGAATAAAGATGAAAAACATGGACTAACTTATAAAGGATTTTGTTACTCCTCTTAATAAGGTTGACATTTTAAGATGGAACCCCAAATCTTAATATGACGAATCAACACTATTTTCAAAAACCATTCAAAAATCCTTAAAACTAGAGTTACGCACTTCAATCTTCAATTCCTTGCGCCTACCTCGAAATACACTCTCCATTCCGCTTTGAAGGTGCTATAGAGGAAGGTGGCATTGGTGGTGCCAGAGAGGAAGGTGGTGTGACGACCGCATTCATATGGTGTATACTTGTGGAAGAAACGGTCCGTTGTGACCATTTTGTGTTGAAAATGTGTTAAGGTTAGGGTGTGGTGTTGTATCGAATGGGGAGAGGTAGGTAGAATGAGATGGGTTGGGAGTATATTTTATTTATGAAAGAATAATTTTATCAACTGATTATTGAAATGGAAAATGGTGTGTGTTTGTAATTTCTTCAAAACAAAAAGTTAGGTCCAACAATCCACTAAGTCTGACATATGTTCCGAGGGGTATCAAAATAGGTGGGCAGCGGGGTAATTTTAAAAATGGCGTGGTCAACCCCCATATTTCCACTCTAAATTTTCAACAATGACTTATTTCTACAATGACCTTTTGAATTGTAAAAGACAAAAATACCCTTAAATAAACAATACAATTACAAAAAAAATCATTTTCAACTAAAAGACAATACTGCCATTTTAGTTAATAAGTAAAAATCAAACACTTTCCACATAAAATATCAAAATCAGCTAACTTTTCATATCTATTTATTTTAACACAGTAAAAAAACTCTCTCATTTTTCATCTGTTTCAGCCTCAAAATCTCAAAAATTGATCAAACACTGAAAAAGAAATTTATTATTTTTACATCTATCAGTTCAAATCGATAAGTACAGTATGTTTAATTTTGTTTTTGCTAAGTTAGTATACATTTTTAATTGATAAATCTCATTTCATCATAGATTAACATGTAGATAATTTTTTTTAACAAATCTATAATTTTTTAAGAATAAATAAAAAAAACAATTCATATGCATATCATGATCGTTGTAACATCCAGCTGTTGATATTAACAGCCGGCTGTTACGACCAACCTGACTATTATGCTATTTTTTAAAATCATAAAAATTAGTAGTTAGGTTGATTTTTCGACTATTCTTTTTATATAATTAAAAATTCTGTTTCGTCATGCAGATATGGTTGTGGTTCTAGTTTGTTACTTTGGTGATTTCAAATTGGATGAAAAGATCAATGAGTATGGAAATGGTCAAGTGATATACGTAGTGGTATTTTGTATTTCCATAACATCGAGCACATCATATGTGGAAATGTACCATAATTTAGGAAACAAGCTCAAAGTCGATCTCTCTCAGTACGATATGAAATTTAAATTTAAATTTAACGAGCATTCATCTATTCTGATTCCACCTATGAAGGTTGCTTCGGATGCTGAAGTGAATTACCTATTTGAATTGAACATGTGAACGACTTCTTTTTGTGTGACTTTAGTGAGTAAGAATGTTAACGAAGGTGAACCCGAAGATTCGGATGGAGGGGATCACAGTGCTAATGATTTTTAGGACACGGTGAAGATAGCTTGGGAGAATGATGTGATTATTCCCGAGATAGTTGATCATCATCATGATCTTCATGTTACACACAGAATTCCGTCTGTAGTTTACGACAACGAGAATGATAATGAATTTACAAATGAGGATTTGATTACTTTATCTCGTCAAAAACATGAGTGGGGCAAGAGCGCATGGGCTGGATTGAATGGATCATCATCTAATTCTTCATGAGTGGTTCTTGATGATGATGATTTGTAAATCGAGCAACTGTTTGAAACAAAGAAAGATTTGCAGGAATTTGCGCACCGAATTGCACTGAAATACAACTTGAAGTTCAAAGTAAAGAAATTAAACAAGTCATTGCTGGTGATTTTCTGCATCGATGACAGTTGATGTTGGCGTTTACGAGTGGTGAAGATGGATACAATGATTTTTTTTAGTTCGCAAGTATACGCGGGAACATACTTGCAAAGTGAGAATTCGTTGAAATGTTTAGAGGCAAGCCCATGTATGGTTTATTGGTCGACAGATAATGCACAAGTATCAGGACTCATGGACGATCTAGAGACCTTCAGACATCATTAATGACGTCCGTCGAGAGTACGGAGAGATCATGTGATGTCTGGTACCGAAGGTTTGGAAGGTCAAAGAATGTGTGTTGGAAGATTTAATGGGCTCGACTGAGGAGAACTATGCTAAATTGGCTAAGTATTGCCATAACATGGGTACAACTAATCCTGGCTCTGCATTTTTTATTGAGATGAAGGGCCATAATTAATTTAAGTTTTTCTTTATGGCTCTTGGACAATTCATTCGAGAATTTCGAAATGCAATGATACCCCTAATTTTAGTTGATGGAACAACTCTGAAAGCTAGATATTGAGGTAAGTTAATTATTACTATGTGTCAAGATGCTAATATCAAAATTTACCTTCTTGTATTTGGCATAGTCGATAGCGAGAATGATATGTCAATTCAGGGTAGAAACATTGAGTAAATCATTCCCGACGTGGGAGTATCTAACGAAAATTGTAATTGAACATTGGGTGAGATCACATTTTTCAGGACGTCGATACAACATGATGACGTCAAACAATGCGGAGTCTCTCAATGCATTGTTCAAGAAGGATCAAGAGTTACCTATCCTCGCAATGATCGAGAACATTCGTAACAAGCTACAGTAGTGGTTTTACAATCAACGTGCAGAATCACAGAGTTGCATGAGCGTGCTAGCCCCGACTTAGGAGGAAAAACTCTTCAAGGTTGTAGAGGTTGGAAGAAAGTTGAATGTGGAACCACTGGATGAATTGCGCTTCTCCATGAAATGCCACGTAATATGGCATACATGGTAGACTGACTGATAACACATGCACTTGTAATTGATTTCAGTTGGAGAGTTTTATGTGTAAGCATGCAATCGCGGTGGCTATGTTTAGAGACTTTGCAGTGAGAACCTTAGGCTCTCCTTACTACACGACTGATTATTGGATAGCAGCCTACGTTGAGACTATATTTCTTCTACTGAATAAAATCGAGTGGGAAGCTCTCGATCATATTATCCCATTCAATAGTTTGTTGCCACCTGAAGTTGAACTACGTGATCCTGAACGTCCACGTATATTTAGAAAACCATCTACTAGAGAGTTTCCTCTACTGCATAGGTACAATGGTACAGAGTAATATGGCATACTTTCCATTTTGTACAAATCAAATTTTCCTCGATAACAATTAGACCGATGTGTAATGATTTTGCTGATAATTAAACAATATTTACAATTATTTCAGAAATAAATAAACAATTGAAATTCTCGATATTTACAATTTGTTTATAAAAATTTAAATTATTTTAAAAATAAATAAACAATTAAATTTTCGATACATAATAAATAACAATTGCGATATTACACTTATATTGTCAGCAAGCCAAGCACTTGAACTCGTGACATCGTGAAATCACTTATAGGAGTCGGTGATCGTCGTTTCACCTATCATGTGGCTAGCTTTGAAAAAAGAAATAGAAAAACCGTGAAAAGAAGCTAGATGAGTTAGCGTAGCGTATTTCATTAAAATCATGAAATACTGGGCATTATTCTTCGTCACTCTGTCTCAAATGCCTTCCACTTGGCATGGTCCACCTCTTGGAAGAGATTGAGGAACGTTTCATCGATGAACATCCTCTTCTTTACCTCAGCCGTGAAGGGAGAAACGACGTACTGTGACAGCAATCTCAACCTCTTACCGACCACTTCCTCCGGTACGTCAACATGCTTCTTACCCTCCGCCAGACGACATCCTTTCCTCCTCCGCCTCCCTTGTACCTTGGGGCTTACCATTTTCTCTGTCATTGAGGCCACATCCATCCCGAGCACATCTTCTACCTTGGGGACCACCACTACCTCCACCTTAGGGCTTGCCATCTCCTCCATCGTCGAAGCCACCCCCTTCATCTTGGGCATGGCCACCTCCTCCATCATTAAGGTCATCTCTCCGCCTCAAGAACCACCACCTTTTTAGTCAATGGGTCCATCCCATGCACCGCCATCCCCTCCATCCTCTCCTTCTTTGCCACCTCTCCTGTCCCCATCGGGGCTACCCATTTTGGCTCCATAATTGTGCGTGACCCCGATCTCCATCACCCATCTATCATTCCCTCGTATGCTTGCTATATCACCTCAGAGCGATGCAACCTCATCTTGAAGTTCTGTTACATGGCCTCATAGCACTGCAACATCATAGTATAAACCCGATACCTTGTCGTTCACTCCTCATCGTAACGTCCCTATTAACTCTCGTAGCGCGTCCACTTTTCCCATCATCTTTTGTCTTGACGCCCCTACCTTATCTCGTACTGCACCTACTTCCTCCGCCATAAATCCAATCGACGGACATATAGATTATGAAAAAACTGACTCTGGCCGTGTGCAGGAGATCCACGGGGAGGTGTCTGGATAGAGGATAAGAAGATCTCATAGACGGAGGTGATCCCATTGGCAGAGAAGATCTCATCAGCGGAGGTGATCCCATTTGTAGAGGTGATCGTCGATCAACTAGACTGCGCTCCTATACAAATAACAACATTAAAAATTATTAACTTAGTTAAATTATGCTAACTCATACAAAACGGTAATCAATAAATTATATTCAATTTACATACCCAATCTCGATCCAGATAGAATCAGACATCTAGTCCTGTCGAGTACACAAAACAACTAATTCCTGCACAAAACCTTGAAACCTTCTACTCCGTCGACATTTTCAACTCAATTAGAACTTCAAGTTGACATATTGATAGTTCAACTAGTTAATTATCATGTGATGAAATTTTGAAACGACGTTCAATATAAATCGCAAAATGTGTAACACTCACCTAAGGGTCGTCGAGGAGGGCTGCTAACCGTTTGCTAGATGGACATCCATCTACTTGGGATGCTCATCAATGATGCATTCGAGGATAGTGTGTCTCTCCTCACCTAACAAATTGGGTACCCAAGAGGGAAACAGTCTCATATGCCCAAATTAACAACACATACAATTATTATATATAAATTCAGTATAAAAAATATTTTAACGTTGATTATATTAAACATTTACAAACAGCCGGGGCAATCCATAAGTATCGTACTTATGTGTGGACCCCTTAGGCATTGAATGTGATCTAGTGAAAACGTGAATGATGTCCTCAAAATATCCACAACCCCATAGATAGTTGTTCAAGACATCGATGTCGTGAATGACTTCCATATGAAAAAGGTCGATCGCAGTCTTCTTGTGATGACACCTCATCACATTCTTAATGATGTACACCAGTCCTAGCTTCAATCGTCCAACATCTGGTCGTACTACTGTTTGCTCCGATCAACTACGGTAGAAGCACCGTCCTCAATCCCTGAAAATACGTCTTGTGTAGCCTATTGCTTCTTTGTGTACCGTCCGTAGCGGCCTCATGCTCGCCATCTTCAGTCCAATCACGAGGTAAACTCAAACAGGGAGACAGTGGCGACCTTGCCCCCGAGGTCGAAGTGAAGGTCATGGCCGTCGACTAGCCTTAGTAGGCGACATAATAACGCATCAATAATATGTCCAGAGTACTGTACATCTCTCAACTGATAGAGGGGCCACATGAAGGACCAGCGTAGGATAATTGCGTGCTTATCATCCAACAACTCCAACACATTAGTAAAACTGTCAAATCTACTGTTCCACGTACATTTTTCCACCATCATCTCAATACCACAACTAGATGGTACTCCATAATGCAAGAATTCAAATATTAGAACTTTCAACAATAGATAATACAATAAGCATAATCTCAAAATATTAAGCGAATCAATAAAAAAATAAAAAAAATTAAAGAAAATAATAAAACATAGAAAAATAATAATTCAAAAGAATTTTAAATTGAAAAGAAAATGAAAAAAAGGCCTTTATGCCTGATTAAAACAATCGGAAAAAAATAATTCTCAATCAAAAAAATAAACAAATAAGAAATTTTAAAACTATTTCCAAAAAAAATATAAAAAATTAAACAAAAAGAAATTATGAAAATTAAATAAATAATATAAATATTATTTAATTAAAATTGAAAAATTAAATTAACAAAGAATATAATTAAAATTAAAAAAATAAATTTTATCATAAAAAGAAAAGAATTAAAATAAATTTTAAATTGAAAAAAAAAAAATGAAAACCCCACTTTTACCGATTGTAACAGTCGGCCCAAGCAATGGTCCTTTTGGGCTAACTTAGGTTGACCATTAAATAGTCGAGAGCATAGTTGGCCAGGCCGACTGTTTTTCGCTTTGCCATTTTCGGCGAGTTAATGTGCAAAATTTCAAAAAAAAAAAAAAAAATCTTTACGACACCCAAAAATCTACCTAAATAATGAAGAATAAATATTATACATAACAGTAAAGGAAAAATCAATCTCATAATTCAAAAAAAAAAAAAAAACTAACGTTGTTGAAGATAATGCAACGTGTGTAGTGGTCGGTGTTGAATTTCACTGTGACGGTGGTTCTTCGACTGATTCCGACTGTGGATTGTGTGACTAATTTTCAATTTTTTTTCCTTCTCTCTCAGGCTATGACTGTTGGTAAGGAGTGTATTTTTGGGTTTTGGTATTTAACTTACCCCATTATACATTTTAACTTTGTTTTAGTAGTCAAAAGCTAGTATTGAAATATGATCGCGTCAATGAGTCAATTTCTTGTATTTCCTTGTGGGCAGCCAAGATTGGCCCGCTTGCATCGAAGTCGGATTCAAACCCGCAATGAGGCTTGAGTAGTTCTGTCTAAAAATATGATTCAGGCCTAGCTCGAATCGTGACTAGCTTAGAACTCTATGACGTTGCAGGTCGAGCTGGTCCATCCCGTTGTTCTTTCCCAACAACTTTTAATTTTTTGCATAACTTGGCTAACTTGGTAGGTCATCATGGGTTTTCGGGTTGGACAATAACCGAAACAACTTGTTCATTGTGGTGGGCAAACTTGTGAACCGGCTTGTAAAAGGCAGGTTGATTTCAATTCTGTTAGGCAAGCTTTGACACCACTCTCTACGTAAGACTTCTATTTGGTAGGATTACGCTTTAGAGTTCTATGTTAGAGAGAAGTTATTGTTACATAGCTTATAAATAACAGCTATATAGACTCAACAATTCAACAAATCTACTTTGATTTTCGTGACTCGACGTTAACTTCTTAGTAGATTAATTTCTCCTATGTTAGATTACTAATAACAATTGGTTGGAGACTGGAATCTGTGCCACACACCCAATAGTCAGGCTTTACTTTAACTGCCTGTTTGAGTCCCTTTTTTTTTCCCAAAAAATGAATTTTGAAATAGTATTTTGATACAAAATGTAGGGTTAAAAAATAAGGAAAAGTTTTGGATTTGCGTATAATATTATTTTATTAAAGAATATGCGGTTGAAAGTAAAAGAGGGAAAAATATATTTTGAAAATAATGGGATCAAACAAGGGCTATAATTCTCGTATTTCGTATTGCGAAAATTAATGGAATGGATTTATCGCACACACCACCCGCCACTTAAAGTGGAAGTCATAGAGGATGACTGATCATATGAGGGAGATTATCACCGTAAGTTCACTGTTGGGAATTAGTACAGCAATGCAGACATCAAAGTCACAGCAATAACATAGTTCATAAGGCTCATTTTAACCAAAGACAGTTCAACACCCAATCTCTTTACCAGCATACAATAATATAATGCAAACTACTAAATAATCATAGCATAATGTAAACCACCGTTCACAGCATTCAGTAGCTCAAACCAGTATACAGAAATCATCAGAATATACATGAACTATAGAAACCAAAAATAACAATAGAATCGAGAAAATGAACTATTAAATAGCAGAATAATGTTCTTCCCTT
Source organism: Fraxinus excelsior (assembly GCA_019097785.1). Classification (NCBI taxonomy): domain Eukaryota; kingdom Viridiplantae; phylum Streptophyta; class Magnoliopsida; order Lamiales; family Oleaceae; genus Fraxinus; species Fraxinus excelsior. The sequence goes on from CM032642.1 coordinate 7,938,895, forward strand.
TTTACCAACTTAAACCGTTTACCCACTTCGCTCGGCCATGGCTGGAAATGAGGCACAATGTCTAGGCTCAGGAACAGCTTCTACCATCCATAGAGAGTAGAGAACCGGTTCAGAACCTCATTCTTCTTGGCTTGGATCATTGACCAACGGTCTACCACAAACCACTAAGAACACCCTCTCAATCGAAGCTAAACCACCGAGAAACACTCCACAAACTTAGCCACTATTTCAGGCCTAAGAATCCTCAAGAGTTTCCCTCAAACAATAGGCTAAGCTTTTGATTTCATGGACTAATAGAGAAAAATTGGCTGCTCAACAATGGAAGAGAAAGTGAGAGTTTTAAAGGCTGGAGAGAGAAAGAGAGAGAGTCCACCGACCAAGTGTAAATATAATATTGAATTGAAAAGTCTTCTCCCAATTTGAATTCTTTGAAAATACCGTCCAAGAGACTTCCGAGGAAAGCCAAAGAAAATATCCCAATCAAAGTTTTGATCCCAACCATTCATTTAATCAAAGGGCCACAAATAGTCAAGGTAGTACAAATTGGGTCAACTAGTGTTATGGGAAGCACTATTCTCACATTCACCTTATCAACCATTTTTAAGCTTGTCTTAAGATATAGGCCAACGATCTATTTGGTAGGATGACCAGTGAGGAACATGCAACCATTCATTTGGCTGCACCAAGATGAGGTCAAACGCATGAACCATATAGGAGAGACCAAAAATAGACTTCACGCATTCAATCATGACCGACTAGGGCCACCCTTGAAATTACTCGAAATATGCAACTATTAGATGTGAAGAATTCATTCTTGCATGGTCATCTCGAGGGAAAAAGTATTTGTGGAGCAACCATCAGGTTTTGCCAATAGTTAAAGAAGTTTCTTCACTGTTTCAAACAAGTTCCCCATGCTCGGTTTTGTTAGAATTAATGGTTTGATGCATAAGATTTAAATGTGTGAATTGAAAAATCCTCCAATTGGTATGATTACTAGATACATTTCTTCAATTATAAATGATGTATATCAAAGAGTCATGTTCTTTCGGAATGGGTGTGACTATTAAAAAAGGCACACGATGAACAGTCATGACTTTAGGGTGTAATCTATATCATTAAATATGAAATGGTGCGATTCATGGTCAAAATTAATTTGTGCTAAAGGATGCAACCATTTGAAGGGACACATAAAAATCTGTAAATAGGACTCTCATAGTCTCATTTTGTTCACTCCGAATTAATTTCTAATTCTTTCTTTCTCCAAATTCTATCAAAATAATTTTCAACTTATTTTTGAGTTTCGTGTTCAATATTTGGTATTCGATATCTTTTCTTCAAGAAGAATACAACCAAGCATTGGTTCATTTGGCAAAATTAATATCGTTTTATATTAATTTTGAAAGAAGCATTGTATCTTGGGAGATTGACGTCCATTTGATTTCGTTAGCACTAGTGCAGGGGGTGAAATCCGTTTTAAAAAGATTTGCATATGCATACCTTACTTTAATTCTTCTCCTTCTAATTTCTATATTTTAGTGAAATATAAATTATGCATCAATTTATCCAACAAACTTAACATATATTTTGTGTGTTTTATATTTTGTTTAAATTCTAGTCAGAATTAGAAATGGAACATTTGATTGTATATGCATTCTTATTTTGATTTACATATTTCACATAATATGTTTTCTTATTGCATGTGTTATACGGGGTGGTGCAATCTTATTTATATGCATGTAATTATACTCAAGAATTTTGGAATTGAAGTCGCATTCTCGTTTTACATGCAAGACATATTTAAACAGCATGACTATTGAGAATAGAAAAGAAAATGCATTGGATAGTTTAAATTCGTTGTTATGGGTCTACGCAGAACTTACACTTCGCCCGCCACGTGTCAAGGAAAACGGCCCCCTTCACGCCACATGTCGGATGAAGTGATTATGTAGGGGACGAACTGATTACGCAGGGGACGAACTGATTATGGGACGAACCAATTAGGCATAGGACGAACTGAAGTACTTGTCCAACGAAAGAACCGAACTCATCCGCGAGTCGTAGCGGATGCAAAGGCCCGCACTCTATGCCCACGAAACTGCTCGGACCTGTCGCACACTTCATCTCCGCAAAGATCTTTTGTATAAGGATCTTTGCAAAGTCAAATCCCTGACTGATTGATGAGACGTATGGCATGATGCAAACGGTCAACTCAGCTGCCATGTCAGAAACCATCTAATGCCCGCCAACCTATGTATTGACAGATTGATGCCTATGAGAGGATGACCTGTCCGGGACCAAAAGCCACGTGTCTTCCCATCTAACGATTCTCCTATTCTTTTATCTAGTATAAATAATCTCACACTGTGATTAGAAAAATGGGACTCTAATCTCAGCATTTTTTTCTAGTCTTCTTCATTTTAGAAAGACACTATATTTTCTCATATTCTCAACCATCCCTCGACAACCACTTCACCGTCGGGCAACACTTTTCGGTTGATCGAGATTCATTCGCCCTGGGAGCGTCAAGTAACAGAGGTAGCGGCATTTCTGTCACAGTCAGAGTTTACCACTACAACAAAAAAAGGCATCCGCAACACTAAAAAGGCAACATTTGTTGATAAATGTTGTTAAAAGGGTCTTTTGGCAACATTTTAGTAAGTGAATGTTGCCATTGGTTAGTATAAATGACTTTTGGCAACGTCTTTTAGAAAAATGTTGCAATATACCCCCTTTTGCAACGTTTGTTAAGTGTTGCAAATAGTCTCACTTTTGGCAACGTTTATTGAACGTTGCAAAAAAGTCTTACTTTTGGCAACGTTTGACAAACGTTGCGAAAAGGGGTCTATCGCAACGTTTGACAAACGTTGCGAAAAGTAAAACTTTTTGCAATGTTTATTGGGTGTTGCGAATAGTCTTACTTTTGGCAATGTTAATTGAACGTTGCGAAAAGTCTCACTTTTGGCAACGTTTGATAAACGTTGCAAAAAGGAGTCTATCGCAACGTTTGACAAACATTGCAAACGTTTGTTAAGTGTTACGAAAAGTTTTTTTTTTTTCAAATAAATGGGCTCAATAGCCCAAAAACCTCAGTCCAAGCCCAGTTATATTATAACCCCCCACCGCCTTCCCCAAATCATCTTCTTCCCCTATCCTCCCGACTCGAGGAATTTCCCTGCCTAGAATCAGTACCGTCGCCGCCACGAACAGAGATCGGCAGCTCCTCAAACTTCCGGCACCACAAGCTGTTGAGCTCCTAATCAACTCCCCTGGGCCGCCGCAAATGAAGAATCCCATCTGAAACCCAGTATTGGTAACCCCACAATTCCACAATTCCACCTGTTAAAACCCTCATTATCCTTCTCTTCTTCTTCTATTTTAAGTTTAATTTGTGCCTTTTTTCGTTTGCTTTTTTCAATTTTTCTATTTCTGAAGAATTTTAAAAATGGATGGAGGACAGTATAATCCTCGTACTATTGAAGAGGTTTTTAGGGTGTAGCAAATGCTTTGCACATCTAATGTTGGTGATGGTTTGATATTGCTGTTGCTGCTAGGGTTTTTAATGTTCGCTTTGGCTTTTGTTCTATTTTTGTTTTCTCTTTTCCTGATTCCAATTCTACTTTCGAAGGAGTTCAGTAATAGAAACTTGATGTCATGGCAGTTTAACTTTTAAACTCCTTTGACTAGTTGGTTTCATTCTAATGATGCCTGACGTGCTAAAACTCTTGTATCATTCTTTCTTTTTTCTTGATGAAAATCTCAGTAAAAGTGAACGAAACAGGAGAGATTTTTTTCTAAATAGTTATGATATAATAAATTCAGTATAAGCATTTTCAGCTGGTCTGCATAAATTGAGATGCCTTTCAAATTGTATCTAAAACAATGTTTGTGTCAGTTAATTTGTTCGTTTCTGGTTTCGATTAAATTTAATGGGTCTTTGCGTAATGTTGAGTTTTTAACTCGGGTATAATTAGTCGTTCTACCCATATTTTTTGCTGAGTCCTGGGGCTCTTTTGTACAAAAGATTGTTTATGTAGAGGTTGTTGCCATATGATGAGCATCAATTTTTATTTCAAATGCAGGGTATGACTCTCATTTCTAAGCTGACCGATGAGAAAATTTCTGTTATTCACCAAAATAACAAACTTCAACAAGAACTGGTAAGCTTATTTTGTGATCGCCTTCTATTGTCTCCACAATGATATTTAGAAAATGTTAAATTGCCTCTAGGGTCTGAAAGCTATTCGTAAATGTGTATTTAGGTTCCCTATTGTTTCTTGGCAAATGGGGCCCCAACCCACAATTTTTGTAGTGAGTTGGTCCCTTTAGATGTTTTCGTCCAAGAGGGCTGTTAAAGCATCACATGGCTCGCACTCAAGGGAGGCAATGTTTCATGCCATATTAGTTTAACTTAGAAGCCGAAATTGAAAAGACTAATTTTTTATGTAACACAGCTTCTAAATTTCTGGAAATTTAGCTTTAAGTAGAGGAGTTGGCCTACTTTGTGTTGTCATTTCAAGTATGATTACTGTACAGATGTAATGGTTGTAAACAAAGTCTACACTTCTAACCTCCCACATGTATTCATTCGTTATTTGATCACACCTATTCTCCTTTGTCCTTCCTTCGTGTGGGGCATGGTGTGGTTGGTTAAGGGTGGTTCTCTCATCACCAAGCTCCATCAGTCACCCAAATACTACATTTGATGGTTGAATCCCCAACTTTCCATAATGGAAGGTTGGGTTGATGCCATCAAAGAATAACTCGTTCATATTCTTTAATGGAATCCTAGAAAATTCTGATTTGTGACACTGACAGAACTTAATCATCATTCAATTATTCATGAGCTTATCTTTTGCAGGAGATTTTGAGGTGGGGAAGTAGCAGAAATCGAGGTGGTATCCCATTTTTGTATGTTATTATTGTTGGCTTGGTTGGCATCTTGTTGGGATATCTTTTGAAGAAAACATGATCAATGGATCTTGGTCTGCATTTCTGGTATATTTCTTGCTCCGGGTGTTAAAAAAGTGTAGGACATCGAGGACATATGTGTGACTGGTTGGGAAGAGCTGTGTGTTCTATTTTAGCTTTTTTAAAACTTTTTAAGAACTAGGTTTTTAATGGGGCTTTGCGAGGCTCCAAAAGCATTCATTGTGTGACTAATTGTTTTTAACATGCTTATTTCTGTAACTTAAAGAAGATATATTATTATCTAGTGGAAGTTTGCTCTCTTAGCTTTTTCTGTATTTGCCTGGGTGATATATTTCCAAGTGTTTAGGATAACATCAAGCTTTTTATAGCTCTAGTTTCACAAAGAAGTGTAGACGACCACGTGAGAAAATAAATCAGTTTAGCATCCGATAGTCGTAGCAAAATGTATACTTTAAGCCTTTATTCTTGCTGAATGCTATGTCTCAGGTTTTACGTTTTTGCCTTCTCAGTTCTTGGTATTTATTCTCGTAGAGTTGAATCTGCATCGATGCAACATATCACACTCAAGCACTAGATGGGGTTATAGAAATGTTTGCTGCATGCAAGTAATAGGCAATTCTTAATAAACATCCAGAGTTTATCATCTGAGGATGATTAACACATCCTATTTTTATACAAGCAGATAGGAGTTTAATACACTTAATATTCTTCATCCTATCAAGGAAAAGTATTCTGGTGTGACTTATGTTAATTTATTCCAGTTGCTGTGGAGGTAATTCTTTGGTTTATATTTGGCATGAATAACTTTTTTTTTTAATCTGATTTGCCGATACTCTTCTTTGGCTATTGGATGCAGCATGACAAGTTCTTTGGGTTTTGGTAGATGTCCCAAGATTTTGTGGTCTTACATCTAAGATAAAGCTTGAGAATTGCATAAATGGAATCCAACTTTCTCGACAAATTTCATATTTGTTGTTCTTTAGTAATGCAAAGAAGCTATAGTGGATGAAGGAGGAGCAAGAGGATATGTTTAATATTATATCATGCAGCCGTGAAAGCATCGGAAATAAGAAAGAGAATAGCCGTTTATGATCGAGTTTTTCCCTTACCATTTTATTTCATTTCTTTTTATATAAGTGGAATTGTATCACATTCTAATTTTCAAGTGTGTGGATTCAAAATTTTTGTAATGAAATTATCAATTTTTATGCAATTCCAAAATTTGTTCATAAGTTGCATCTTCATTTTTGCCAATCTATTTGCATTATAAATAATAATAATAATAATAATAAAAAAACCCTACAGCAACGTTTGGCAAACGTTGCGAAAGATTGCCTTTCGCAACGTTTGACAAACGTTGCCGTATCTATCTACCGCAACGTTTGTCAAACGTTGCCGTATCTATCTACCGCAACGTTTGGCAAACGTTGTCGTAGACTTTCGGCAACATTCAAAAAATGTTGTCGTATCTCTCTACTCAACGACAACACCTTGATTTGCAACACACATCCAAACGTTGCCGTAGGCCTACGGCAACGTTTTTTGAACATTGCCGTAGGCTATTTTTGTTGTAGTGTACCCCTCACTTACTTGACTGTCAGAGTGGTCGCGGTTGCGGTCGCTTCCATTCCCACCGAAAAAGGCCACAAGTGACTAACAATTGCTAATGTGCGCAGGGAGGAGAACACGTGAAAACTTATCCTGTTGGCCACGTGTCCGAACCATTTTTTGAGGTCAACATTCTATATTTGAGTAATTATTATATAATTATTGTCGAATTTGAATTTAGCTGATTTCTTTGCGCACTATTATAATTAATATATGTACTTGATGAAATGATTTGCTCAAATTAAGGATAAAACACGATTTGTGCCTTTTCATTTGATGTCTCACTGTGAATCAGTGTGTGCATTAGTGGGCGGTGCATTTCATAAACGTGTTACATATATAATAATTTTTCGGTGTTAGTTATGGCAAATTCATCTAGTTTTTGTTCGTGATTTCACCATTACGTTAATGGGGAGACAGTCGAAAAATGCACCAGAGTTGATTTTTATATACTTGGGAGAAGAATTAAGAAACTTGGGGAAATGAAGTTTTGTTCATCATTAACAATGTCAATTGTTACCTAATTCGACAATAGTTGGAATTTCTTAAGTTTCAGGTCATTTGACAGTGTTGTTGCACAGTTGATGCCATGGAGGGGATTACAAATGATTTTGACTACTAAGAGAGAAAGAGATATATATATATTAATGGATGCAACGATTGTTATGAAAGTATATTAACTTTCATTATTGTTGCTTCACCAAAAGAGTATCTCATTTTCATATCATTGTTATCCCTATAGTCAAACTTCGAACTGTTGATTTTTGTTCTATTTTTCTTCATTCACTGCTGATCTAGGACCACTGAATTTGGGCATTAGAAGACCTATTTTGCAACCTGATCGATATGGTGCATCAAAGAATGTGTTGATGTGGTCATATCTGTATGTCCAATTAAAGTTGGGTCAATGACAGTACTCAATAGGATTATAATATCCTTAAGTATGAAAGTGCATAGACTTTAATGAGACGTGGACATTCCTAGTCATTTTATATATTGACTAGAGGTGAAATAAAATTGTTTATCTAGTAGATGGACACATATCAAACTTTATACAGTTCGATGAATATTATATTGTAAAGTTGAGTCCTATCAAGAATCGTGTGGGTAGGATTGTTGTTTGCAATTATTTTCAAATAAAGTTCGGATGCACTCGAGGATTTGTGGGGGGTGGCATAACTTTCTTCAAATTAAAAATTGAGATATTTGAAGAATATTTGAAAAGATAAAATAAACTATGATGAATATCTTGTTAAACTTTAAATGCGCACGATTTGAAAACTGGATATCCAATGGAAGGATTCTAAATTTACTAGTAAATACGATTTACTATTTAGAGTGTAGTTTCTTCACGAAAATCATCAATACACCTTGAGAAATGAAAGAAATTAGAGCTTTCTACAAAATCAGAAGGAAGCATGATGGCTTCAAAAAGTTTAGAAGTATATTCTAATTTGTGAAAATTTGTGCCTGTTATATAATTTGATCAAGATAGCTAGCAACAAATGCAATGGCACAGAATGTCGCGTATAATGATAAATCTTGACATAGATGTTGTAGAGAAAGTACCATTCGAAAATTACTCTCGAATGGAACAATATTGATTGTTTTATCAAATAATAGGTTATCGGGTACATCGAGGAAAATGAGTGTAAAGCCTAAACTAATTGGCCAGCTTCATGAAAATCTAACATGGCAACTAGAGATCCCACTAACTTGGTTCAATAGGAAAACTAGCTATGATTGCTTCGATGAGAAGCACTTCGGAGTTTTAACTCCTTCCCATTTCCATGTTGAGTGCTTCCTACCAATGATTGGATAGGATAAATTATGTCTTTAATGATGATTATATCTTAGAAATAGTACAAGTGGAGTATTGTATAGTACTCATTATAGAACATCACATATGTGAGTGCGAACATAACCAATTCTATGAGAGTTTTACTTAGGAGTATTCTTTAGCGTGTTTGCAGAACCAATAAGTCTCAATACCGAAATAATGAACACAATAGGGAAACTATGTTTGATAGGAAAGATAATATGTTCAATCTATTTTCTAAGCTTACATTAATGGCCGATAGTTCAAAAAGTTGCGTTTACTGACTAGCCAAGTGAGTTGATAAATTTTTACTAAGAAATGTTCAATGCAAAAGCTACCTATCCTAACTCAATATATTTTAGCTATACTCTTCTTCATCTTCCTAGTTCCGAGTCGACTTTTTTAATCCATATGGGGAATTGTTGGAATTAATGACTTATTGTGTAAATTGGAAAAGTTTTCAATGTGTGTGATTAGTAGACACAACTCTTCAATTGCAAAGGATGTATATAAAAGAGTCATGTTCTTTTAGAATGAGTATAACTATTCAAAAAGGTACATGATGAAAAGTCTGACCTTTTGATAGTGTGTCATCTACACCATTGAATATGAAATTGTGCGATCTATGATTAAAATTAATTTGTGCCAAAAGATGCGACTATTTGAAGAGACATATAAAAATCTATAAATAAAACACTCCTAATTCCATTTTCTTTACTCCAAATCAATTCCTAATGATTAATTTCTTATTTTTTTCCTTCTCCAAAATCTGTCAAAATAATTTCCAAATTATTTTTGAATTTCATTTTCGATTTTTAGCATTTAATATCATCTGTTTTGGAAGAGTATAGTCAGCCATTAGTTCGCCCAACAAAATTATTATTGTGCTACATTAATTTAGAAAGAAAGATTGTATTTTGGAAGATAGACGTCTATTTGATCATGTTAGCACCAATACATAGGACGAAATCTATTTTAAGAAGATTCACATTTACATACCTTGTTACAATTCATCTCCAACATTTTAGTAAGTTGAATTTGTATCTTGGTTTTTGTAATTCGAAACTCTATTTGATATTTTGCAAATGTAAGAGAGAGAAATAAAAAAAGTCAGGCATTAGTTCGCCCAACAAAATTATTATTGTGCTACATTAATTTTGAAAGAAATATTGTATTTTGAAAGATAGACGTCTATTTGATCATGTGCTACCAATACAGAGGACGAAATCTATCTTAAGAAGATTCACATTTACATACCTTTTTACAATTCATCCCCAACATTTTAGTAAGTTGAATTTGTATATTGGTTTTGGTAATTCGAAACTCTATTTGATATTTTGCAAATGTAAGTCACAATTTTATCGTCTTTCACATATTTTTGGTTAGCAGAATATAAATTATACACCATTTTATCCGGCAGGTTTGACAGCTTTCACAATTTCATCTGCGTTTTAGGTTTTATTTCTCTCTCTTTATGGATTTAATGATGCTGATCGGACCAATTACCTAAAAAAGACGAAGTCCACCTAGGTTTTTCATTATTCTTGTGGCCAAATGCATTTCTTGGTTCCAAGAAATTGTCGACAATTTCTCATCCTAAATTTGAAGCCAAATATGAATCTTTTGCATTCGCTAGAACTAAAATTTCTTGGTTAGGTTTATCCAAGTTAGAGATGTTAGCCTTTCCTTCTCTCAACCAACTGAAATTACTTGGTCACGACAACTTCCAATATCAATTCTAGAGAACCAAGAAATGGTCTTTGCATGCATATGCTTCTTTGATTAACTTCACTATTCAAATTTTGACATACAGTTCTAACTCGATTGGCCTTGGTTTGTTTCCCTCAAGACACTTCGAAATTCTCGAAATCTTGTGGCCACCAATGAAATTCCTTTGTGATCAGGGGTGAGAGTGGTAATACTTAATCGAGGATCTCCTCTACGCAATCAAGAAACTTATGTGAATCCATCTCGCTATGGAACTTTGACGTATAAACTTTGAAATGTGATTCCCAATGCTAGATAGCATCCAATACATGAAGCATTCCTCACTACCAGAAAATTGTGCAACGACAATGGGTAATAACAGTTGTTGAAGAAGGGTAAAATTTCTCTGTCTAGTTGGTTGATGTAAAAGACCTCCTATGACAACGGTTAGTGTTCATCTGAACACTATTTTCCTTCGCGTGAATGTAGACATTAGTTTTACACATTTTAGTCCATTCGACACTATACAACAACGCTTTTCAAATAAACCCTTGTGATTAATATCATTTATCAACAAAATTTTCCATAAAAAATTGTAGTCTTATCTTATATATTACAATTGTTGGGTTTTTGATACCCAATAAATCTCGGATTATGATGTAATCGAGATATAATTTCATAGGCTGAATGGTGAATGGATTTCAAACAACCAACTCCAAAATCTCGATTTGAAAACAACATGGACCGTTAAAAGTAACTTAAAAAATTAATGTTACTCACGACCCATATATTTTCCTATTGAGTGACTTTTAATCTTGGTTCATTTAAGCCTTTATTGGTCCAATTAAAGACTAACATATTCCTATATATATACACACACACACACACACACACACACACACACACACACACACACACATTTGTGGCTTGCAAATAAACACCGTTATCTTGTCCTTTGTAGATGGAATTGAGAAGCAACCGAGGTAAATATTGATTGTGGGTTGGTGTCTTTTGGGTTGATTGTTTGGTAAAAAATGTGAAATTGAGCCCGAAAAATACCATTTAGAAAATCTTTGGAGTGAGCTTCTGTGAGTATCGGTATCACAGCTTCAAAATGGTGGACTTGGCTAAATGAATAGAAAAATAGATCGAAAAACTATCCAAAAAATGAGGCTATTTATGCAATTTTCAGCCAATCTAGTGACCGGTTTATGAAACAGAGACCACCGGCATGCAGGCGGAGGCAGTCCCGGTGGTCAGGTGCATGTGGCAATCTGGTGGCGCGTGAAGCCAACGCGTAGAGACTTTAGGCGACACGTACAACATTTTTTGAAGATGGCGTCTTCATGCAAATTGTTTGTGACATTAGTTCTAACACTTTGGTGCTATTAGTTTTCTGTGTCAAGTTATAAACTGAAATTTGGACCTTTGTGCGTTTGGGATTTGATCATGTTTAATTAATTGTTGTAATTGTTGGAGTTTTAGGACGAATAGTGGTGGCCCTAAAGTTTGGTAAATTCACATCTCTCGAAATTTATGGACCTTCAGATATATTGGGTTATCCCGTTTAATTTCAAAATTAACGAATCATCTTATGCGAAGACATCAAAATTAGGGTTACCATGTGGGATAACCATTGTTTGTGCTAAAAATTTAAGAATTATTTGTTCTATTTGAAGTGCTGAATTTAATTGCAAGTTGATATTGATATTGTGTTTAATTATCATTAAGTTACTGCGTGAGACTGCATTGCGTGATAAACTACAATTTTGTTGACATACCTTCATAGTGCATTGATTATTCTGTTAGAACACTTGGACCTGACCTGTTTGATCATTCCCTTGATACTAAGACCGTAAATCTTATGAAATCCTGAGAATCTAGAATGGTGTATATTACGGCCCTAGGATTACTTTGTGAGACCTCTTTGTGCACTTTGGTTGTTTAGTTTTTCAAAATGTCTTCACATTTTGAAGTTAGAATTTATTTGGTAACAAAAGATAAATATGATTTGGTTCAACAAAAAGTTTCAAAAGTCATATATGAAAAGATTTCATGCAAATTTGACAAAAGCACAAAAAGAAAAATATGATGAACTTGCTTACATTTTAATCATTTTATATCTATATGATGTTGTTTTAAGAAAAGTTGAAAAATTTGATTCTACAAAAGAAATTTGGAAAAAGTTGGAGGACTTATATTTGCTTAAGTCTATTCTTAAAAATTGTACTTGCTTTAAGGACTTTTCAGTTTAAAATAAATCCTTCAAAAAAATCTTGATGACAATTTGGATGCTTTTAACAGGATGCTTTTAACAAGTTTGTTCAAGACATTGTTAACTATGATGATGAGGTATCTGAAACATATAAGACCATTATTTTGCTGAATTCTATGCTTGGCTCATATAAGGAGGTTAAGAATGTAATTAAGTATGGTAGGGATGATACTCTAACACTTGAGATTGTCATTGATTCTCTTAGAAGTAAAGATATGGAGATTAAGACTGGAGAAACTGATAAGAGGAGTGGTGAGATACATATAATGTGGAGTACAATAAAATTTAAGCAAATGAATTTGGGTAGAGCTCAAGACAGTAGTGACTCGAGTCATGAGGGTGTTAAGAAAAAGGGCACAACCAAGAAGAAGGGCAAGAGTTGTGACAAGTATGGTAGTAAACGGTGTTACGGGTGTGGTAAGTCTAAACACTTTGTGAGGTACTTTCCTAAATAGAAGGGTAAAAGGAAAGGTGAGACGAATGTGGCTATAAGGTCGAGTGATGACCCTACTGAGGTTTATTGAGAGTACACCTAGTTACTATATGTGCATCTGTGTATAATCTTTTTTGCAAGTTTGTGATTGCTTAATTCTGTTACATGGTTATATGTTGTATTTCAATGTGTTTGATATGTACATTTGCATGAATTTGATAGCAATTTGATTACTTGGTGTAATGTGTTTACATGCATAATGGGTTGTGATGTATTAATAGTAAGTGTGTTGTTTGTCTTTTGGTGATGTTGAGTATAAATGCCTAAGGGTACATTGATGGTATGTACCAAGGATGTAGAGTTTGACATTTGGATCATGAGTAGAGAGATGGTAAATTTCTGGAATCCTCTATCTATGAAAGGCCTTGATCAAGTGAAGTGTGAGAGAGACACTTCTGTCATTTCTGTTAGGTGAAGACCCATTATTCACTTAGGTTGGGAAAAATGAGGTTGTGATAGAGGATTTTCCCATGGACTTTGGATCTATTGTAGTTTGCTAGTTAGACATGAGTTTATTGATTAGTCTAGTGAGTATGGTGGTCAATGAGAGAAGATATGTGTTCTTGAGGTGCGAGCAATATGGAATGGGATATGATATGTGTAGTGAGATCTTTTCGTTGGGTCATTTATGCATTCATTGAATATGCCCTGGCATTTTGATTGATTAACTTGGTGTTAGTCTGTTGTTCAGTGTGAACGTATTTGAAAAGATCTATGTTATTTTATATTATATTTTCATTACATGTTTATTTGTTTTTGATTGATTGATGTGATTATCCAAAACACGAGGTTAGGTCTATGATCCCAATTTTATTGGTTAACTCGATTATGCAAGTACTAACTTTGTGTTTTGTTTACTTGCTGGTTGATTGGGTATCAATGTGGAGATTTGTTACACCTAATAAATCCCGAGTTATCACGTCTCCTAATAGGAGTACTCCAAATAGCGTAGACCAACGAACTCGAACATATTTTTCTCCTTCCTATAACCATGACTTTGATGCATAAGAAAACTACTTTGATAAAATGTTCAAAACACAAATTGAAGCGAACCCGGGTATGTGATCAGTGTGGAAATTTTCAAATTAGTCTGAAACACTGGGAAATCCCAAATTCAGGTTGTAGACGATAGAATCGTGACCCGAGTCTCATGAACCAAGAACCTAAGGTATATTAAACCTTAGACCCGTTGATGTGCGAAAACAAGAATCATGATTTGTGAACATCACAAAGGGTACCTAATCATTTGATAAGTTTTAAGAGTTGAACACCACAAATATTAAATCAATATTTGATAATTTCTAATGTTCATTAAAGAACAAGAAGAGAGAAAAATCTCATTAATTCATAATCAAAAGTCTTGGTTTTACATTGAAATAAATCTCCTATTTATACTAATGCTAGAAACCCTAATAAAATGTAATTAGGTCATAGAATATTGTCAAAGTTGGAAATAAAATAAAATCTTAGACTAACAAGAAAATCTCGCGAAATAGGAAAATTCTGTCAACTTGTTCTCGGCATGTTTTTGTGCGATCGCAAGTCCAAAATTACTATACACCCATGAAACCTTGTGCATAATTTCATGATGATTTCGAATTGTACTCATGGGCAAAAATACGACAATCGAGCTGAAAGTTATGCCCATTTTAATCAATGCCACTCGTTTTCTTTCCAAATATCTTCCAAACCTTGAATCCAACTCGTTTCGACTCTCGAGCTCTTCAGGAAACTCGAACCTTAGCTTGTCAACTTTACCCATCTAGACTCCATTGCTTGAACCCCTGACTCATGTGACCCGACCAAGTGATTGTCTGTTCCGGATCATATCATCCATTATCTTTTCGAAATGATTCGTCCTCGAATCCGTGCACGTGGATGTATGGCAGCACAACTCAATCAACCATAGACGTTGTATGAATTCCCACATACAATGATCATCCTGAAAGAAATAATTGGGCAAAACACGATTGAATTTGTTAGCTTCCCCAACGAGATATGGATCCTTGTACTCATAATGTATCGCCTCAACTACATCATGCTTAACAATTAAACTCCACTCTGTATTCTCCACAATATTTTCAACCATTTGCTCAACACACTCTTCTATATTTGCCCACTCTCCTCAATTTCAACTGTATTTCTCAATTCACCATCCTCCATCTCAACTTTTCTATCTTTAGGCTCATCTCGCAATTCAAACTCGGTGTTCTCTCTCGGTGTGGTCATCTCCTTTCTTACCTTTTCTTTTCTACCTCACCTCTCAATTCCATTGGTCTACAAGGGACTGTTCCAATGTCAAACTAGTCGGAGTGGTTTTTTTCCCATCCTGAAGAAACTTATGCATGTTCCTCCCCTTATCATAAACAACATTCCTCTCATGTCTCCAAGGTTTCCCAAACAAGATATAAAAAATTTTAATGGCGCTACATCACACCAAACTTCATCACTATATCTCCCAATGGTGACATTTACTAGAACCTGCTTGGTCACATATAGCTTCACACACTCCTTCAACCAAGTCAACATATAAGGCATAGGGTGTTGTTGTAAAGGTAATCCCAATTTTTCCACTATCATGATATGATAATAGTGCAATTATCACGTCTTTCATACACTAATAATTGTATTTTCATGGTTTATCGGTGCCTAAATATTCTAAGTACACTTGTATTTTGGTTTAGCCTGCAAATGGATGAGTATTGTGGAAATTAGAAGAAAAGAGTGAAAAAGGACCAAAATGGAGGAAAGTGATAGTTCAAATATTAAAGTAAAAATATTCTAAACTTGTTCCTAACCTTGTGATGAAGATTTGAGAGTGTCAGATGTCAATTGGATGAAAAAATGAGTCAAAGGGGTGGAATATCGCCAAAACATTATCACATATCAACTTTCAAGCTGAAAAGGTTGCACCGATTTTCAGCCTCATATTGAGATCAGTTTTTGACATGGAAAACGATCGAATTGGAAGATGGTATCTGCAAAAAAGTTGTATCCATTTGAGTTAGCTTTCCAACACATCTTGAACCATCTCAATCGAACATCAAAATTGGAAGATATGACCAATATACTGAAGGCTATCCAGTTATGTAGCGCAACTTCAAGTATAGAAACCCTTTTTTTTTCTTGGGAGGTGGCGGAAAAATTTCTAGTTTCTTAATTTATGTCAAAGTCTTATGGAAACATCTTTTTTCTTAACTTTTAAACCTTAAAAAACATCACAAAAATTGGAGAACGCCCCCATACACCATTATTCTCCTCTTTGACTTAAGAATCTCCACGAGAAACTAAAAACCAAGGTAAAGCAAGGGATGAATTCAATTGGATATGATGATTTCATATCTATTATTACATGGTTTGTGATAATATGGTGGATTAATAGAGAAATGATAAAGGTCAATTTAGGATCAATATTTGATCCTTTCAAGCCTTTATTTGGTATTCATGTTTATGCATTGAGGACATTGCAATATTTAGTTAGGGGAAGAGTTACTTTAAGTGCTATTATGATTATCATGGATTTTTGTTGATTTGTCATGATGGGTTAAAATTGTTTTTCTTAAGTTTCTAATTTGCTACATGATTGTGCTTTAGAATGACAAAATGTACCACTAGGAGTTAATTTTGTTATGAAAGTCTAGATGTCAAGACACTTACTGAATTATTATTGCGCACATAAACCTTGTGGTAAGATGGTAGTTTAACACATGTAGCTAGATGTGTCTCTTGTTGAAGTTTTTCTTGTGAAATACTTGGTGAGGATTGAGCCACAATATACTAAAATATGGCAATAAGCGTTCATTGATCTTGTGAATTGGAAAATCTCAAACTGAAGGTTCTACTCCATAACTCACGGGTATCAAAGTGTTTAGTGTGGGGTTTCTCTCTATGGAGCCGAGAAAGATGTACACTAAAAATTTGAGGCTTAAATATTTATGAATAAGCAACACGCAAACATTGATCTCATGATAGACATAATA
Source organism: Fraxinus excelsior (assembly GCA_019097785.1). Taxonomy (NCBI): domain Eukaryota; kingdom Viridiplantae; phylum Streptophyta; class Magnoliopsida; order Lamiales; family Oleaceae; genus Fraxinus; species Fraxinus excelsior. The sequence continues at coordinate 7,955,706 of CM032642.1, forward strand.
TCAAATGAGAATTATCAACTTCTTACCGCAACCTACTTGGGATCAAAACGGTCAATACAAAGGGTTATAATGAAGTTCAGGTTGGATAGTATGAGAAGAACGGACATAAAAATTCAAATACTTCCAAGCACATAGTTAGATATCTTATCAAACATCTCGATCGATCACAACTTCCAATAAATACCTATTTTGGCATTTTAAACCTCAAAATCAATCAAAAAAAAAAATCACTTTTTTTTTTTAAACATTTAATACTAGCCAACTCTTGTAGTTTTCCTTGCTTATATTCTTCACAAATAAACCTCAAATACCTACTATACACTTAGAAGTAAAAAGGTGGGAAAATACGTGTATAGGTTATACTTCAACATAGAGGGGTATGGATGACAAATGTGCATGAAGGAAAAGGCTATACGTGTGTATCAGCTCAAAATGGCTACCAGGGGATTGTACTTATTAAAAAGAAATGCTTGAAAGGCTCAAATATCGATCCAAAATTGACCTTTATCATTTCTCAAGTAATCCTAAATTGGCGGTAAGATGGATATGGCTTGACACACACTCACACATTTGGCATGTGTTTTCGATATCCGGATGATCATAAAATTTAATTCTTTTTGTGGTATTAAGTTTGAAAAGAGCATGAACTGTAATTAAATTAGAACTTGATAATATAACTTACAATATTGACTAGTCGTTGATCATTTTATTTTGCATTAAATTGCTGTGGACTAGTAATAAGCAAGTTAAGGGTGTGATAATATTGCAATTATCACGTCTTTCATCCACTAATAATTGTATTTTCATGATCTATTGGCTCCTAAATGTTCTAAATACACTTGAATTTTGGTTTAGGCTGCAAATGGACGAGTACGGTGGAAATTAAAAGAAAAGAGCGAAAATGACCAAAATGGAGGAAAATCATAGTTTATGGACTAAAGTGAAAATATTTTAAACTTATTTCTAACTTTGTGATGAAGATTTGAGTGTGTCAGACATCAATTGGATGAAAAAAGAGTCAAAGGGATGGAATATCACCAAAACATTATCGCATATTAACTTTCAAGCTGAAAAGGTTTCACCGATTTTCAGGCTCATATTGAGACCAATTTTTGACATGGAAAACGATCGAATTGGAAGATGGTATTTGAAACAAAGTTGTATCCATTTGAGTTAGATTTCCAACGTATCTTGAATCGTCTCAATCGAACATTGGTATTGGAAGATATGACCAAAATACTAAAGGCTATAGCGCCCGACCTTAAACTCCAAGTACATAAACCCATTTTTTTGCGTGGGCGGTAGCGAAAAAATTTCTAGTTTCCTAATTTACGTTAAAGTCTTATGGAAACAGCTTCTTTCTCGACTTTTAAACCTTAAAAATCGTCATAGAAAACCAGAGAATGCCCCGATGCACGATTATTCTCCTATTTGGCTCAAAAATCTCCATGAAGAACTAAAAATCAAGGTAAAGTAAGGGAGGAACTCAATTGGATATGATGATTTTATATCTATTATTTCATGTTATTGGTCTTTTCTTGCTGAATAATCTTAGGACTTAAACCTTTCTTTTTATGAATTTATATTGAAATAGGTTTAATAATTACTAGATTTTTCATGGATTCAGTCATGCTTTTTCCATTGTTTAATCAAACTATTTATTGAGTTTCAATTTCAATTACTTGTTGTTGAGATTGGTTTAACATTTATTAAATCCTTTATAGATTCAATCATGTTTCTTCTATCATTAGATTGAACTAATTTTTGAGTTTTAATCTCAATTTTACTTTATTGACAGATTGATTACTGCCTTATGCTTGATGTATTTGGTCAATATTTGATCTTGTTTCAATAAAATTGTGCAAATATGTCATATGTCTGGATTCTAGGATTACATTTATAAATTGAATTGGTTTTCACGATATATCTTTCGATTAGAGTGGCGTGATGAAAACCTCTAATTCTATTACAAAAATGGAATAATTTACGTGAATGATCCAATCCAATTGAGGGAATTTCGACGCTTCACTGCCTCAAATTATTGATTTTAATTTCATATTTCAAATATTGATTTCACTACACATTGAAGAGAACAATTCACTCTTACTGATCCTTTGAGCATTTTCCATCTCCATGTGGATACGACACTCCAAAGCTGCACTACTATTACTGCGTTATTCTTTGGGCATAATCACGATACTAGCCAAATTTGATATGAACTCTTTATCAATATCTAAACTACAAATTGTACTCTCCACAAAACATCAAGTTTGAAAAATGTGCCCCCAATCACCATCCATCCTTTCACGTAGGTGTAATCAAGAAGACTCAAGAAAAGAATTGAATTGGATGAAATTTCGAATGAGATGATTTGGACTTATAATTATTTCGAAATATAACTTTGATTCTTTTTTTTTGGTAATTTTCTGGATCATAACTCAAGAAATAAGACGGACATAAAGAACAAAAAAAAAAGACTCAAAACAAAAGAAAAAATAGAACCTAAATCTAGAGCCCAAGTTTTGATACCAAATGACGTGAACTCGAGTACGAGATCAGTATGAAAATCGCGGAATTAGTCTGAAATGCTGAGAAAGCCCAAATTCAGGTTATAGACGTTAGAATCCTGACCCAAGCCTCACGAACCAAGAACCTAAGGTATATTAAACCTTAGACCCGTTGATGTGCGAAAAAAAGAACCATGATTTACGAACGTCACAAAGGGTGCATAATCCTTTGATAAGTTCTAAGTGCTGAACCCCACAAATATTAAATCAATATTTGATAAGTTCTAATGTTTATTTAAGAAAAAGAAGAGAGAAAAATCTCATTAATTCATAATCAAAAGTCTTTGTTTTACAGTGAAATAAATCTCCTATTTATACTAATGCTTGAAACCCTAACAAAACGTAATTAGATCATAGAATATTGTCAAAGTTGGAAATAAAATGGAATCTTAAACTAACAATGAAATTTCGCGAAAATAGGAAAGTTCCACCAACTTGTTCTCGGTATGTTTCTGTGCGACTGCAAGCTCAAAAGTACCATGTGCTCATGTAAGAATTTTGTGATGAATCAGAATTGTACTCATGGGTGAAAATCTAACACCCTAGTTGAAAGTTATGCCCATTTTAATCCACGCCACTCATTTTCTTTTCAAATATTTTCCGAACCTTTAATCCAACTCGTTTCAACTCCCGAGCCCTTTAGGAAACTCGAACATTGGCTTGTCAACTTCACCCATCTAGACTTCATTGTTTGAACCATTGACTCATGTGATCCAACCAAATGATTGCATGTCCTGGATCATATCACAAATTCTCACTAAACCAACACATCATCAAAATATTGAGCGGATTTACAATCATAAAGTTTGTTTCTAGATGTTCTATAGACTTGACAACTCTAAACTCTATCTTTAACAAGAAACTTGATGTCTATGTGATTCTACTTCTAATAGCTTATGTTGTTGTTGGAATATAGTACAATTGATTTATTGTCATAATATATCTTTAGCAATCTTTCAATACCATCCATAATATGTAGCTCCATGACAAAGTTTTACAGCCATTTTCCATGATTGAATGCCTCATAATAGGCTATGAACCTAGTTACCATTGCAAAAAGTGCAATGAGTATCTTCTTAACACTCTTCTAGGAAATTGCACCTTTGGAAAGAAGATAAATGTAGCCCGAAGTGGATATCTTGCTACCTGGCATCTAGTAAAATAAGAATCAGAATACCTAGCGATTTCTAACTGATCTGATTTTTGATATGTAAGCATATAATCTTTTATTATTGTTAAATATCTCATAACTCATTTGGCTGCTTTTCAATGATCCATTCTAGGATTATTTAAATGTCTTTCCAACTTTCAAGTTATAAATGCTAAATCCGAATGCGTACATACATGTACATATATAAGATTTCTTACAACCGACGCATAAGGAATCTTTTGCATTTCATTCTTTTCAATCTCATTCTTGGGGCACTCATCGAGACTAAATTTGTCTCCTTTAGAAATCAAAGTATCACCTGGATAACAATCCTTCATGTTGAATCTAGGGAGAACGTTTTCAATACAACTCTTTTGTGATGACCCAATGATGCCTCAAGAATGATCCCGATGTATCTATATTTCTAATACAAAATAGGCATTCCTAAGATCTTTGATTTCAAAATCCTTTTTTAGAAATCTTTCGGTTTCGTGCAATAAGTATATATTGCTGCTAGCAAACAATATGTCATCGACATATAACACTAGAAAGATATATTTATTCACATTGAACTTATGTATACACAATCATCATCTACATTCATCTCAAACCAATCGAGATAATAACTTGATGGGATTTGTGAGACCATTGACGAGAAGCATGTTCGAGACAATAGATGGATTTCTTCAATGTGCAGACCATGTTCTTTTTGGTCACTTGACACAAAGTTTTCTGGTTGTACCACATATATTGTTTCTTTAGTGTCTACTGTAACTCTAAATCAAAATAAACCACAAGTGCCATTATAATTCTGAAAGTCTTTCGATGAAACAAGAGAGAAAGTCTCTTTATATTCAGTGCTTTCTTTTTCAGTAAAATCTTTTGTTAAAAAAGGGCCTTATATCCCTCAACATTGTCTTTTGAATCGCTCTTGGTCTTAAATACTTATTTACAACCAATTCGCTTCGCACCTTTAAGCAATTTAACGAGATTCCAGACGTCATTGTTTTTCATGGACTTCAACTCGTCGCTGTCCATGATATCAATTCACTTTTGAGAAATAGAACTCTGTATGGCTTGAAGTAAGTTGATTGGATTATCTTCCATAAATCCTATACCGAGCTCATGTTCTTGAAGAAAGATGATATAATCATTCAAAATCACCATTCTTCTTTCTCTAGTGGATTTCCTTAGTAGCAATTGTTCTTGAGGTTGCTGAGTTTGCTAATTGGGAGCTATTTATTCATTTTAAAAATTATTTTGATGATTTGGATTTGCTTCTTGAATAGTATGAGTACTAGAAAGTGATCATTGTCAATAGCAACTGTAGGGAGAGAAACAAATTCCTCTTTAAACACATTGCCCATAGCCTTATCTTTTCCTCCTAACTCATGGAATCTTGCATTTTTCATTTCTAGAAAGGATTTAGTCGAGAGATCATAGAACTTATAACCCCTTAACCATTCAAAGTATCCTGCAAAGTAGTAGCTAATAGTTCTCAATTTCAATTTATCTTGATTTGGCTTGTAACAAATGTGCAAATGCTTTATACTAAGCTTCTTTTTTTTTCCATACTTCATAAGGGGTTTTGGCTATTGCTATGCTTGGAACCATGTCAAGGATATACGCTATAATCTTTATAGCTTTTCCCAAGAGAGATTTTGGTAAAGAAAAATGACTAATCATGCTTCTTACCATGTCCTTAAGCGATTTATTTTGCCTCTCAGCAATACCATTCATGCTGGGTATGCCTAGCATTGTATATTTTGGGACGGTACCACATTCCTTTAGGAACTTTGCGAAAGGTCCTGGACGTTGTTTACTTGATCCATCATATCGTCAAAGTATTTGCCACAACGGTTGATCTAACAACCTTAATCATTTTACGGAGTTATTTTTCAGCTTTAACTTTAAAAGAATTACAAACATCCAGTGATTGTTACTTCTCATGAATCAAATAGGTATCTTTAGCGAGAATATTCGTTTGTAAATGTAATAAAATGTCGTCGACCAGTAAAAAAAACAATAGGGAATGGTCCAAAAATATCAGTAGAATTAGTTCTGAGATGATAGACTTTCTATAGCACCTAATTTCCTTTTGTTTGTCTATTTTCCCTTTATACTCTCAACACAGACTTTAAAATATGTTGAATCAAGGAATTCAAAAATTCCGCCAGATAAAAGTCTTTCGATTCTCTGTTTAGAGATATGTCCTAAACGCTTATGCCACAATATAGTTAATTTGCATTTTATACCCCCCATGAGTTTGTTTACATTGTTTCATTATGTGAGGTAGCTGTATCCAACATATTCTTATCAATTAAAGAACCAATAGAAATAATATTTGAATCTTGAAAAATACTAAATTTATTATTTCCAAATGAACAAGAGTAACAAAATTTGTTCAAATCAGAAATAGAAATTAAATTCTCTCTAGATAACAGTACTACATAAGTCTCTTCCAAATCCAAAAAAATCCAGACTTTAATGATAACCTTAAGGTCCCCATAGCCTTTACCGTAACTGTTTCTTCTATGTCCACATACTTTTAGCATCAATTGGCTTTCGACTTCGTAGACAATCCTATGTAGACACACTTACATGAGTAGTAAAATCAAAATCTACCCACCAAGTGTATACATGTACAGAAGCTAAATTAACTTTAGAACAAACTAGAGTAAGAAGCATACATTTCTTTACACGCCAAGAAACATATTGTAAAAGTAAAAAGTAAAATCCTTATCATATATCTTTTGCAGTTTCTCTATGGTGTTCTATCTGCAAATTCATTACCTTTGACCCTTTTCTTTTTCTTGTCCTTGGAGGTGGTTGGTAGGTGACAACTTTCCATCTTTTCTTGTTGTACAAAGTGTGATATGAGTTCATTTAGAGTCCATTTGTCCTTTTGAGTATTGTAACTTACTGTAAATTGACTGTATTGTGCGGGAACAGAAATAAGTACTAAATGCGCTGCAAGTTCTTAGACAACTTTAACTTTAGTGCCTTTAATTTGGAAAAGGATATTAGACACTTCTATAATATTATTATGTTCCTTTTTCCTTTATACCTTATTGAAACAAGACTAGCCAAAAAGTTATTTGTTTTTCGTTTTTAGCAAAATGTTTTTCAATTTCATTAAGAAGTGTTTTAGGACATAACAACTCTAAAAGTTTCTGGTATGGAACTTTTTATGATCATTAGACTCGTGTGATTAGAATAGTTCCATTTCTCTAAGTCCCTTTTATCCTCAGAGCAACTTGAGTTAGTAAGAGCATAATGCCGTTCTAACTCAAGTGCAAGGTCAAGATCCATGCAATCAAGAACAATCATTGTGTTCTCTTTCCAATTCTTAAAGTTTGTGCCATCAAGCACCTGGATGAAATTAATATTGATAGATATTGTAGAAGCAGAAGCAAAAACTAAATCAAGAATAAAATAAATTAATAAACTCACAATCAATATCCAAGTCATAACATAACAACAACACTATACATATATGCATGATACAATCAACCAAAATTAAATAATGGTACTCTTCCATGTAGTAGTCAAATATTGACAATGATACATGTCAAACAAACAAATCTTTTTTTGGATCGACTTATTGTTCACATGAAAACTTGATAATCATCATATGTTTATCATCCCAGGTATGCCCGTTATTTGGCCGAGCAATAACATTTCCTTAGATTGGTAGTTATCGCATAAACAATAGACATACTGATCTCAATATTTCAAAATTAATAAATCTACGTAATAGATGTTATTTTAGAAACCTATTGCTTCAATAAATTTATATTCAAATATTAGAACTTTATTTTTCTTATGAACCAGTACCACCATGCAGTGCAAAACCGCAGATCTTTAATCTAAAAAACAATTGAACGGTGAGAACACCCCAATTGGACCAAAATTTGTAGTTTTTATTCAAAATATTTTAAATAAAAAGGTCCAAATTAAAAATAAAAATAAAATTTCACCCTTAGATCAAAGCATAACTTAATCTGAATTTTCCCCCAACAAGTTACCCCTTAAATCAAAACATAAAATTTAGATTTGAATCTTTCCCAACAAATTCATGCAAAACAAAAATTGCAAAATTCATATATATTTATCTCTACATGGGTGAAGTTCTTTATTTTAAATTTATGCATGAAACTCAATAGAGTAAAATAAATAAATAAAAGATTATGAATCCAAATATGTATGAATTTTCTAATAGAGAGAGAAGATACGAAAAATTGCTAGATATCACTTGTTATACTTTATACTTTAGTACATCAAGAATCTTTTCATATCAATTATCAAGAAATATAGTTGAAGTATACCTGAATCCATGGTGACGCTGAACAAGGAGTTATCAGTCTTCCACAGCTAAATCAATATTGCCCTCTATGGGTTCCATCTCAGAGATGGGAAAAGAGGAGAAGAGCCATCGTGTGAATGATTTAATTAAAACCCCATTAACCCTATAACTAGACTAGTATTGGATCTGTACACATTACAAAGTCCATACGAATTAGATGCGATAGATAGCGCATAATAATATAATAATTTATTAAAATATGCTAGCCCATAAAACAAATAGGAAAGCCAGGTTTCCTAATGCTCCAATCCCTCACTTAATCTTAACTACCAGTGTTTATAGCTCTATATGATCCACAACCAGAAATCTCTACCTTAACGCAGAAATCTCTTAGGACTGTGACAAATGTTGGCAAAGGACCAACCACTTCTAAATTTATGGTGAAAACACCAAAAGGTTACTTCTTACAATATCCCCGAAAACATTAGTCTTCAAGAACAAAACCGAGAAGTAGAGTTTTTCTTTGATGCAACGTTTCAGGGCTTATTAGGAGTATATGATTAACCATGGTTCAGTCACATGGACAGAAGAGGGTGGTGTTGGGCTGTGATGCCATGTTTCAGTCCAATAGTGGAGGGGCAATGATGAAATCCCATTTACTATTTTGATCCATTGCCTGATGGCACAAAAAATTAGCCCAAAACCCTGACTCGTCACATTTTGAAAGAGCAATTTTACTTGACACTCAATGCTGATGTCGCTAGTTGCTCTGAACCATTGATTATCATCTGAGATCAATGGTTGATGTGTGTACTATAAATAGGGCCTTACACTGTTGTCCTAATTTACTTCATGTCTGATCTTTTCCGCGCCTTCTAGATTTTTTCTCTCTATGCGTTTTTTGGTTCCCTTATTCATCTCCCTTCATCCTCAACTCTTGGTTGGAAGACCTAAAAATCGTTGAAACTAAGATGCCTTTGGTTGTGTCTTGAGAGTTGTATTTCTAAGAAAATCTGATTATAAGTTGTATTTTTGATTTCTCGTAATAATGTGGTATCGGAGCCTTTGGTGGTTGTTCTTGGTCTTTCGATTGTGTTATATTTGTGGAAAAGTAATTTTCTCAACCGTCTGATAAGTTTATTTTATGCGTTTATTTAGGGTTCAATTCTTATTTATTTATTATTTTTTTGAGCGGATATCTACTGAATTTAGGTTATTTTATAAATGATTTCGGTAAAACTCGAATTAGACAAGTTTGGATGAAATTGGATTGAAGCAATACGGAATTGATGAATTGAGGACCAAAAAATTAAGTCTTGAAGATGAGGACATACCATGCAAATAAAGAGGACTTGGGATGAACAAGAACTTAATGTAGAGGACCAAAGTGAACTTAATAATAAAAAATTACAGCTTTTGTCGGATTCCTAATTACACAACAACATTGGAGATGCTTTAGGACTCCTGTGTAGAGTTATTCTAGATTCACTACAAAAAAATGCGGCTTCAGAGACGAAAATTTCCGTCGCTGAAGCCTTGATTTCCGTTGCAAATAACCTTTAGAGACAAAAAATTGTCGTCGCTAAAATGCCCGCCGCTAATTTTTCCTACGGGTAAAGAATCCGTCGCTAATTACCAACAATTTAGCGACAACATTTTCGTCGATAATTACAAACGGATTGAATTCGTCTCTAAAATAACAACGAATTGTATTTGTCGCTAAATACCAACGGATTGAATCCGTCGCTAATCAGCAACAAACTTCCTTCAAAATTTCCGTCGCTAATTCCATTTAAAATTTAAAAAAAAAAAATTGAATAAATATATATATATAATAATGCTGACATTCAATTTTTAGTGTAAAAACTAACTAACAATTTACATAAAATTGCAAATCTTTAATTACATAATTTTTAAATTTCAAAACAACATGGAATGAAACTAAATTACAAGAATAATTTGTCCAACTATTGAAGACAGTTGAGAGCATCAGGAATGACCATCCTCTTTGTCTTGTCATATGGTGCTGGGATACCCTCATAAACCTTCAAACGAGCAAGTGCAGCTGCCCCTCGCTTAGTCTTGTGGGGGATCATCCTAGAACATGAATATCTCTATAAACAAAAACAAATCCACAATTGCAATTTGCAACATATGAAAACATAAATTATTTAGAACATTCACTGGTTGTCCTGTCCATGCCAGCCACATTCATATGGCTATGAATCACTTTAAACCACTCGTATCACTAAATGTGATTTTAATAAAAAGCAGACCACTTTAACATAAACAAAAGGTTATCATATTTCCATACCAAAATAAATGTGTAACACGTACCTTCCCAAATTGGATTCATGAGATGCAAGAAGATGAACATGCAGATCCTCCAGAAGTCTGTAATTCTTTCCCAATGTCCCTCCCTGCAAAAGACATTATTTTCTTAATAAGGGTAATGTAAATTTGATCAGTCATCAATCAATTTACTGTCAAAAAATGATGAGGAAAGAAAGAGCACTGACATTACATAGTAGTAGATAGTCTGATATGGCATTAAAGCGAAAGAAGTTAAAATTGAAACTAGTAGTGCTTACAAGTAGGGGTGGGCGTGGGTTGGGTTGGGTTGGTTTTTGCCCCAACCCAAACCCAACCCAACATTGTCGGTTTGTTAAAAATCCAACCCAACCCAACCCACGTAAATGTTGAAACCCAACCCAACCCAACCCAATCATGTGTCGGTCGGGTTGGGTTGGGTTGGTCGGTTTGAGAAAAATTTATTGTACAAAAATTAAAATCGTCCATTTTTTTTTTATGTAAAATAACATTAATAATACCCATTAGTCATCCAATATCAATAAACTTGAAAAAAAATAGTAGAATCCATCAAATATTCATCAAAATAATCCATCAAATATTCATCAACAAAAATCACAGTTTAATAAAAAATAACAAAGTACTTCATACATGGTAAAATCATACTTAACATGTCCACAAGAGACTATTGAAATGTAATTTCATATGAAGAAAAATATATCATTATTTCAAGTCATGATTTTAAAAAAATAGAAATTATAACACTAGTAGAATTCAGCATGAAATTCCATAAATATATGTACATATTTTTGTCAAACTATCAACAGATTAATTACTTTCAAGGAATCAATCAAAGAAATAAATATAGTTATGTTGCTCTCAATAACAAGAATTAATGGAGTTGAGCCAAAATAAAAAATAAATAAAACATTCATAGAACAAATCTATATTGAAGTTTGTTAATTAGAAGGTCAAAAAACTTAAAATTTTGTTAATTAGAAGAGAGAGGAGACTTAGTTTTGTTAATTTCTTGGATTCCTTCGAGGATAAACAAAAACAAAATAATCAAAACTAGTAATTGAAAGTTGAAAATGAAAGCGCGTTCAAAGTTTTTTTTTTTTTCCTCGGGTCGGGTTGGGTCGGGTTTGGGTTCCTAACCCGCAACCCGACCCGATTAAGCTACCCGAAACCCGAAACCCGCCCCAAAAATTCAAAAAACCGACCCAAACCGGTCGGTTTGGGTCGGGTCGGTCGGTTTGGCCAGTTTGGTTTGGGTTTTGCCCACCCCTACTTACAAGAACCTTAGTATGGAGAAGTTGGGCATCTCAGTTGAAACACTGCCAATTGTTAACATTTGAGCTGCAATGCTCACAGCATTATCTTGCAATTTGGTATGAATATCTGCAAAATATAGAAAGAACTAATTGGGTATAACCGGTCCAATTTTAAAAGCAAATATTGAAGGGCAGCTTAAGACTGAAGAACTAAGTACAGGCAGCTTGAAATTGCAATTAAATTTACTAACAAGTAAATTTACTGTTGGACATACATCTGGAAGTGATTTGCAACTAACAATCATATTATGTAATCTTTCTAGGATATGGTTACTGATAAGTTTCCATAACCAAAATTCCACAGAAAGATGAAAGCCAGCAGGCATAGCTTTAGCTATTGACTGATCCTGCCATTGTTTAGTTATGAAGAAAATACATGTGGATAGCTGATATAAACATCACAATAGAAATATATCTACATAAATAAGCTCACAAAAGGTAAAGCCAAGGAAGTGAAGGAAATATATATTCAAGTAAGATTAATGAGACTTGTCAAAAGAAAAAATAAGGCTGAACAATGAAAAGAATATGTAGCATCCTTGTTTTCATTCATACATATAGTTGTAAATTTTGTTCACTGATCCATGTAGGGAAGCTCCTAGATAATGAATTGTATGATAAATCTCTGCAAGGAATATAAAAACACACAAAAAAATACCCGGTGCAAGAGCAGTTAATAGCAATTTGTTACCTAGCAAAAGCAAGTCTTTTCTTATCAGGCGGCTGCTCTTCATCATCACCACTCTCCGCGGTCCTTTTTCCTCTCCCACTCATTGAATTTGTCCCCTCCATATATGATATACCTTGTCCGCATTTCACTTTAAAATACCAAAAGACCGAAAAAGAAACAAAAGAACATCAACAAAACTTAAAACAAAACAATAACACAAATAGCTCCAATAGATCTCAATTGACCCAAAATCCACAAACCCTTCTGTAATTTCACATCAAACACCCAGATCCCCAAAATACATTAATTAACAACAAAATACATGTCCCATATTAAAAAATAAACACAAACACAGTCGGACCTTCACTTTCCTGCTTCCAATTTCCACAGTTTTCCCGCGGCAGGCGCACAGCTACAGGTTCTTCTGTCTGGACTCAGTACCGTAACTGTGGAGTGAAGTGAGTTTTAGGTTAACAAAAAAAAATGAAGAAGACGAATCAGGCACAGGCGCTGCCAGCGCCGGTCGGTCCGGTGGATGACCGGCGACCATCGCCGACAACTGGATTAGGGTTGGCGTCGATGAATTGAGGGAAACTGGGGAGGCAGGGAGGGAGAGAGAGAGAGAAATGGAAGGTTATGATTGGATTGGGTTATTTGTTTCTCATTTTCTAATTTTAGCCCACCGCGTTAGAACTTAGAAGATATTTTGTCAATTTTAGAGACAAATCAAATTTTAGGTGGGATTAAAACTATTTGAGTTTTCAGACAGAATTTTTTCGTTGGTAACTATATAGTACTTTAAAATTTTACTTGCAATGTTTACTAACGGATTTTGACGTTGGTATTTTATTTTACCATATTTAATATTTTTTCTAACAAAATCATCCGATGATAAATTTTGTCACTAAATTATTTAATTTATTATTTATTATTTTTAAATTTTTACCGACGGATTAGTAACAAAATTGTACCAACGAAAGTCTTCCGTTGGTAATTCTGTTGTTAATTTAGTATTTAGTTTTTAATAATAAAAAAGTAACAATTTGTTGCTAATTTGTTGTTAATCCGTTGGTATTAGCAACGGAAGACGTTCGTTGCCAAATTTCCGTTTCTATTGCCTCACTTTCTAGTAGTGATTTCTATATATAGTTTTCATTATTCTTTTTTACGGGATACGCAATTTTAGAGAAAAAAATACAACGATCTTATGAATTTATAACGAGTTAAGAGGTGAGTTATATGTTTAGATCAAATAGTAAAATTAAGAAATTAGTGTAAAAGAATAGAGATACATTTTCTAATTAATGCGATCGTTACATGAATTCTTAGATATTTAAGGGTTTAACTAAGGTGTATACTGATTGACATAGAGATATTAAATTGATTTAGTTAAATAGAATTAGACACTACAATATTCATGAATTTTGATTAGCAAATTAAAGGGGCTCTATAGATGAAATTGTAAGTCATAGCTTCCATATTCATACTTCAAAAACCTGAATTTGATAAATTGTGCCCATTAGATTAATACAGTATAATTAGAATAATTTAGATACTCAATCACTAAATCATAATTTCTTTTTCATCAATAGAAGTTAGAAATAGTAAATTACGCACTCAATTATAGTTCTTGTGGGAAAGATAATTCGGATTCATTGTTCCACTCTATCACGTGTTACTATTCACACACTTGTGGGATATAAAATTGACAACACCTTTGTTGTGTTGCAATATGACTTCTCTAGTGGTTCTTGTCAAGAAATATTGTTATAACGAGTAAGGCTGGGGTGTTTACCTTTTGGATCTTGAAGAAAAATTCATACCCAAAGAGTTAAATTGACGAATATGTTACTTCTGGTGTTCTTGTGGTATTTTTGCTAGCACTGGTGACCTTCGAATCTGTTTATTTGGGAGGTTTTGGTGGTCAATGCTTTATACTACCACTCTGGTTTGATCTTTACTTATTAAACCTTAGTTCTTATTCTATATAACCATGATATTTCCTTATTCTAGTGTGTTCTTGTGGTCATTTCTAAGTATTATATACTTGTACATGCATAATTGATCCCTATAATCATTTGATACTAGTTATAGCCCATTGAATTCCTGTGCTGAAATTAAGCATTAACCCGGTGACTTGATCTTCACAAAATCTTGGTAAATTTGTTTAGGTTTTAGATAATTTGTAATTGGCAATTCTGTGAACAAAAGGACTGAAATTGATATATTGTAAAAGTCCAAAGAGTAATGTGTAATTAGTCAAAAGGTAGGTGTTTGAGTCTAGGGTTTCAAGAATGAGAAAAAAAGGAAAACGGCACGGATTTTCGCTAGACTGTCATCAAGATTTGACTCGAGTTATAAAAGTAGAAACATCGTCGCTGAACTGTCGCCAGACCTTTGCTCGGGCGAAAAGGTTATACGGGAAATTTTTATTTCACGATTTCAAGGCATTTTCACCGGCTCATTTGTTTTGTACTCTACCTATAAATATCAAAATTCTTCTGTACGAAATTCTTAAGGTTGAACATTGAGAGAAAAAGGCTACAGAGTGATTCCTTCATATTATATTCTTTTAACCTTCATCTATGTGAGAGTTTTGGTGAGAAAAACATCACGAGTTCATGTCTTTGAAGAACAGGTCGTTCTTCGTGATCCACGGGAGATAAACGAATTCACAAGGCTTGGAGTGTTGCAGGGTAGTAGATTCCACAGAGAGTTTTGGCAACAATAATTAAAGATTAGTGTAGGGGAACACGGGACCACTGAGAGCTATAAAGAGTGCAGTCGAGAGATCAGATAGTACGGGTCGTCTAGTCTAGTAAACCGTAAGTTGGGTTTCTCCTTGATCATCCTGGTGTTGATTTACTACTTTCATTATATTATTTGATTATACAAATTGTCATATTCAAATTTAGGAATAAATTGACTTGTATGAATAATAATCTAGAGAAGAATTGAAAAGTTACTTGTTGCAGTTTAATTTATGAGTAATTTTAGTTCCGAATTATACACCTACTCACCCCCACCTATGTGTTATTAGGGTCGAACTACGTGTTTTCAATTGGTATCAGAGCCTTAAATCAATTCCTAACGGTATCATATTATTCTAGATGAGTTAGTTATTGTCTGTGCCTCCGTCTTCGACAGAAGTAATTATGCTTACTGAAAAGTTCGAATGAGAGATTTCCTTAAAGTATTGGATGAACATATTTGGATTAGCATTAAAAATGGGTGGGCTCCACCAAAAACAACTGTTGCGGGTGTAGTCACACCCACTGATATCTCAATGTGGACCAAAACTAATTTGGATGAGTATAACTGGAACAGTAAGGGCATTCATGCCCTGTTCATGGCTGTGACAACTGAGGAGTTCAGGCGAGTGTCAATGTGTGAAACTGCTAAAGAAGTTTGGGATATACTAAAAATCACACATGAGGGAACTAAAAATGTTAAAAACTATGAACTGTAGATGTTGACCACTAAGTTTTAAGAGATTAGAATGAAGGATGATGAATCGTTCGATGAATTCTATACGAAGCTGAACAACACAATTAATTCTGGCTTTAACTTAGGTGAAAAGATCATCGAGTCAAAAATTGTTAGAAAAGTCCTTAGATCACTGCTTGAAAGGTTTAGACTCAATGTCACTACGATAGAATAAAGTAAGGACTTAGATGACGTTAAAATTGAAGAACTCGTAGGATGACTTCACACGTATGAAATCACAGTCTCACAACCTAAAAAGGTTAAATCCATCGCCATGAATACTGTTAGAGAAGAAGAGAGCAAGTCCACTGATATGAGACCCTTAAGGACGACGAAATAGCTTATTTCGTTAAAAATTTCAGAAGGTGATAATTAAAAGTCTCAGGAGTGAAATAGTGATGTCCCTAGTAAACTCTTGATAGGTAGATGTAAGAAAAACACCTCTAGGACTCCCGTTAAAAAAATCTCAATATGTCCAATGCCATGAGTACAAGGGGTTTGGTCAAATTAGGAGTGAATGTCCTAATTTGAAAAAGTGTTCGAGTAGAGAACATCATAAGGCTTTAGCCATGACTATGAGTGATAAGAAGTCAGATTCCAGTTCTCAGATTGATACATCTAGTAGTGAAGGTGAACAAAATCATATGGCCTTCACCTCGATTACTGTAATCGAATATGACCATGAGATTGAAAAAAGGAAAGTGGATGAAGAGAGTGAATGGTCTGAAGAACACATAAATTGATGTGTGGCTTACCTTGCTCTCAAAGATCAAAATAACTCCATGTGGTATCTTGACAATGCATGTTCAAGACACATGTGTGGTGACAAAGCTTTGTTTTCTTTACTTGACAAGTGGAATGATGGTGTAGTTACATTTGGTGGTAGATCTACTGCACTGATACTAGGAAAATGAGTTGTGAGTATCGCTAGACTACCTGCCATCTCAGATGTGCTGTATGTGAAGGGTCCGAAGTCAAATTTGTTGAGCATCAGTCAGATTTGTGATGCTGATTTTGAGGTTACCTTTGTCCAAAAAAAGTGTTCTATGTATGACTCGACTGGTAACATTGTTCTCGAAGGTATTAGAACAACTGAAAATTGTTATGGAGTCTTACCTAATTCCAATTTCATTTGTAGTAGTGCCAAGATCAACATCACTGAGTTGTGGTATCAACGACTGGGTCATATGAACCGTAATAGTCTATCTAAACTTGGCAAGAAGGAGATTGTCAATGGCCTACCTAAGCGGGATAATGATGATACCACTGTTTGTGGTCCATGTCAACAAGGTAAACAATTTAGAGTACTCCACAAACAAACTTCTAAGATCTTGACAAGCAAGCCTCTTAAATTACTCTATATGAATTTAATGGGACCATCTAGGATCGAAAGTCTTGGTGGTAAAAGATATATCTTGGTTGTGGTTGATAACTTTTCTTGATTTACTTAGATTGAATTGCTGAGAGATAAAATTGAAGTGTTCAGTCATTGTGTAAGAGACTTAGAAATGAGAAAGGTTCCTCTGTGTCCAGAATTCATAGTGATCATGGTAAAAAGTTCGAAAACTCGAATCTTGAGAATTTCTATCTAGAAGAGGAAATCCAACACAAGTTCTCCTCACCAATCACTCTACAACAGAACTGGGTAGTTGAGAGGAAAAATCTTGTGCTTCAAAAAATGGCTAGAGCTATGCTTTATGATAAAGAACTGGCTATGTATTTCTGGAGTGAAACCCTAAACACTACATGTCACATTGTTAATAGGGTTTATCTTAGACCTAAAATAGATATTACACCCTATGAGATCTGGAAGGGTAAACGTCCTACTATCAAGTACTTTTGTGTATGCAAGTGCTACATCCTGAGGGTCAGAGAAAACTTAGGAGAGTTTGATTCCAAAAGCAATGAGGGTATATTTTTGGGATACTCCAAAAATAGTCGGGCTTATCGGGTGTACAATAATCGCACACGTGTTGTGATGGAATCTATAAATGTGGTTGTTGATGATGCTTCTAGTGATGGGGAGATTGATGGAGATTGTGATGAGCTGGACCAGTTGATTGTTGATCCTGACAAGGCTATTGAATCTAAGGACACATCAGTTCCTAATCCCCCATGCATATCGAATGATTTGGTTGCTTCCAATAGGGAGTCTACTTCCGATAGTGAAGCTAAACCACCTGAAGAACATTCGTCTAGAGTTAAGTCGAATCACCCTAAGGATAATATCATTGGAGATTTAGAAGAAGGTATGAGACTTCACATGAGGGTTTTAAACAACCTGTTATATGTGATCTATGTGTCTCAAATTGAACCGAAAAAGGTGGAAGAAGCCCTTAGGGACGAATGTTGGGTAAATGCCATGCTGAAGAATTGAATCAGTTTGTGAGAAATAAACTGTGAGATTTAGTTCCTAGGCCTGATGATTGCAATGTTATAAGTACTAAGTGGATATTCAAGAATAAAACTGATTATCAAAGTACCATAACTAGGAATAAGGCTAGGTTAGTTGCCCAAGGATATACTCAAGTTGAGGGTGTTGATTTGATGAAACGTTTGCCCCAGTAGCTAGGCTTAAATCTATTAGAATCCTTTTGACTGTTGCATGTACTTTAGGTTTCAAACTGTATCAAATGGATGTCAAACATGCATTCCTAAATGAAATTCTTCAGGAAGAAGCCTATGTAGAACAACCTAAAAGGTTCATTGATCTGAAGTATCCTCACTATGTGTATTGATTGAATAAAACCTTGTATGGGTTGAAACAAGCTCCTAGAGCCTAGTAGGATAAGCTTACTACATACCTCTTAGAACATGGTTTCATAAGAGACGGTGCTGACAAGACCTTGTTTATAAGACAAATTGAGGATACCATCACCATAACTCAAAATTTATGTGGATGACATCGTCTTTGGTTCACCTGTTGATTCTTTTGCTCATGAGTTTGTTGAGTATATGAAACAAGAATTTAAGATGAGCATGAATAGATAATTAATGTACTTTCATGGTCTTCAAGTCAAGCAAAGTGATGAAGGATTATTCATATCTCAATCAAAATACGCCAAGAATTTCATCTAATGTTTTGGACTAGACAGTAAGAAACATACTAGAATCCACATGAGCACAAGTGTTAAGTTAAGTCTCAACCCCACATGTACAAGTGTTGATCAAACATTGTATATGAGTATGATAGGTAGCTTACTCTACTCACTGCTAGTAGACTTGACATTGCTTTTAGTGTTGGAGTTTGCATGCATTTTTAGGCTGATCCCAAGGAATCATACATGAGCGTTGTACGACACATTATTATATATGTCAATAGCACGGTTGATTATGGGATCCTGTACTCTTGGGATTCTACCCTTGATCTCGCTAGTTATTTCGATGCTGATTGGGTTGGAAATGTCGATGATAGAAAAAGCACTTCTGGAGGTTGTTTTTATGTTGGTGCTAATCTCGTTGCTTGGATGAGTAAGAAACAAAATTCTATCTTATTACCTACAGTAGATGCAGAGTATATTGCAGTAGGAAGTTGCTCCACTCAGCTGCTTTGGATGAATCAGATGTTGAGTGACTATGGAATTGAACAGGGAACTATGACTGTATTTTGTGATAATACCAGTGCTATTAATATTTTGAAAAATCATGTTCAGCACTCTCGAACTAAACATATTGATATTAGACATCATTTTATTCGGGAGCTTATAGAAACTCAAACGGTTACTCTTGAACATATTTCCACTAAAAACCAATTAGCTGACTTTACTAAACCGTTGGATGGGCTTCGGTTCTAATCTCTTAGAATAGCTATCTGTATTTGTGTGCCTCATTAACTGGGTATAATTGATGCATGATCGTATTCTATTATTTTGTGACATTGAGTTATGCATACATCATGTTTATTATTTATTTGTTCTCATGCATTTTCACTTTCTATTCTTTATGTTTTGTTTGTGTGACTTTTCTCTTGTTTTGTGTGTTCAGTGTATTCACGTTTGAATCTAAAACAAAAACAATTTTTTTAATTGTTATGATTTTACGATATTGTTTTTACAGCATGATATACAATACATTTGATTTTGTAGGTCGTAATCAAGCATGAGTCTATTTAGTGAGCTGTAATATAATTCTCATTGCTAGCTTAGGATACTTTTGGAGTATTTAATATAGGTCTCTTCATATATTGTCCGCACTGCACACACTATGAACTTGATAGTGTGACTTTACCGCGTGTGTGAGATTCAGGATGACAGTCACATGTTAGTGGGTGACTTTGAACATGAATTGACCATCTTATTTAGACATAAACTCAAGATTATCCCTGCAATTATAAGTGATTATATGAAAAAAAAAAAAAAGGAGTTCAATATATTATGCTACTTTTCGAAGCCTACTTGACTTGAGTAATTAAGTTTCCGGGGTTTCTCATAACCTTGTGCCTATGGTCAACTGACTTAGGTTAACCGGTCTAAAGCTCGTTACAAGGGTCATGTGAGTCTCTTAATTAAAAGAAGCATGTACTTAAGATGAAAATAATATATATGAGCATTCCTGCTTACTGTTGTGATATAAGATAATTATTTTATGCTGCAAGTCAGGGAGAGAAGACTTTCTCCATAAAATTGAGCTTTCATATGTAGGTTCTAATGTGCTTTATGGTTTAACTTTCATAAGTAGAAGAATATACTCATTAGCAATGATGTTTTGCAAGTCATTTCTCACAAAATTAAGGTTTGGAGTCCTACTATCAAAGGATTAGTGACACTTAATATATATATGGGTCACCTATACCATTTAATCCATGGGCAGTCCGAGTTAGATTTGTGGAAAAATTTATTGTTCATTGCATATACTTATGACTGCTTACGCTTCCTTTATTAAGTTGTTGTATGTTATTCGTTATCCCTTGTCATTTTGTGACAAAAAGGGGGAGTAGAAAATCAAATCAAAGAGCTTATCAAACTGCATATCATTGTGTTTTTCATTATGTCTAAGGGGTAGTTGTGGTGAGACAGATATATTTACCTACTGCTTTAAAATCTATGAAAGTTTGCAGTAAAGGAGAGTATTTGCATTTTTAATTTCAGTTTCGCTAAATTAAGTTTTTGATGTTTTTATAGTGTTAATATTTCGTTTTGGAATGTTAGGTTGCATTGACACTATGTCTTAGTTTAGCTTGTGACATAAAACTGAAAAATATGCTTTATGAGTTACAATTGCTTAAATAATTCTTACACTTAAATTGTTTGAACTATATTTATTATTGATCATGTTTTCCACACATTTTACACTGGGTATTTGAGTTGTCTATTTCTAGAAACAGGTACTAAAACATGAATTAAAGATTTCGTTCAAAATAGTTTTTAGTTGAAGTTTGAGTCATGTTTTGAGTCTATAATTTTTATTTTATTACTACCTTAACTTAGAATGTAGTTTTGTCACAGAATGTTAAATGGGGAGTTTTTTAGGTTTTATATAATTTGTAATTGGTGATTTTGTGAACAAAAGTACTGAAATTGATATACTGTAAAATTTCAAGGAGTAATGTGCAATTAGTCAAGAGGTATGTGTTTGAGTCTAGGGTTTCGAGAATGAGAAAAGAAGGAAAATAGTGCGGATTTTCGCTAGACTGTCACCAAGGTTCGACTTGAACTACTAAAGCGAAACATCGTCACTAGATCGTCGCCAGACCTTCTCTCGAGTGAGAGGCTGTCGCTCAACCATCACTGAGCTCTCGCTCGAGCGACAGGGTTACACAGAAAATTTTTATTTTACGATTTCTAAGCTTTTTCCCTGGCCCATTTGTTTTGTACCCAACCTGTAAATACCAAAACTCTTTTGTATGAAATTCTTAAAGTTGAACATTGAGAGAAAAAGGCTACAGAGTGATTCCTTCATATTATATTCGTTCAACCTTCATCTGTGTGAGAGTTTTGGTGAGAAAAAACATTAGCCCAATAATCTAAATACCAAACCACTATTTCATCTACTTCTGTTCAGAGTTCTGAAGATCGAAGGAAGTTGGCAAGAGTTCCTGTCTGTGAAGAACGGGTCGTTCTTCGTGATCCACGGGAGATAAACGAATTCACAAGGCTTGGAGTGCTGCAAAGTAGCAGATTCCATGAAGAGTTTTAGTAACAACAGCTAAGGATTAGTATATGGGAGCACGGGATCCACGAAGAGCTATAAGAAGTGCGGTCGAGAGATCAGATAGTACGTGTCGTCTAGTCTACTAGATTGTAAGTTGTTAAATTCATTTATAGTGGATTGACTGACAAAGTGCCCAGAGTTTTTTTCGTAGTTAGGTTTTTTCGTGATCATCTTGGTGTTGATTTACTTCTTTCATTATATTGTTTGATTATACAAACTGTAGTATTCAAACTTACGAATAAACTGACTTGTATGAATAATCGTCTAGAGAAGAATTAAAAAGTGACTTGTTGCTGTTTAATTCATTAGTAATTTTAATTTCGCATTATACACCTATTCACCATCCTAGGTGCTATTAGGGTCGAACTACACGTTTTTCAATTTGGACATTTGAAGTCTAAAGGGACCTTGCTATTATCACTGCTGTTACCTTGGTTATTGTGCACTTGGGTTCTTTTGAAACTACATTGTACTTTAAACTTTTGATAATGCGTGTTATTAAATTTTTTGGTATTTCTCTGTTGAGCACTGAACTCCTCAATTAAATTTTTTTTGGGCGTTGATTAAAAACATCACAATGATGACTATTACTTTTGAACTTTGAGTTTTTAATGTAAAAGGGAATCTTCCCATTTGGCAACAAAAAGTGACGAGGGTCTTTGTTCAACAAAAAAATTCTAAATTTATAACACAAGAACTTCCTGAAACTATGACCGTTAGTCAAAGAAAGGAAGATAATAAACTTGCCTATACATCTATCATACTACATTTATCTAATCAAGTGCTAAGAAAAGTAGGTAAATTGGATACTGCTAAAGCCTTGTGGGATAAATTGGAAGAACTATATTTGGTTAAGTCTTTACCCTATAAAATACACCTTCAAAAGAACTTGATGACAATTTAGACACATTTAACAAAGTAGTACAAGATATTACTAACACCGATGATAAAGCGTCTGGGGAGTATAAAGTTTTGCACTTGTTAATGCCATACCTGAGGTATATAGAGATTGTAAGTCTGCCATTAAGTACAACAGGGATACCCCTAACCCATGATGTTGTCATCAATACTTTTAGGAGTAAAGTGGTGGAATTAAAATTTGAGAAACATGAAGAAGATTCTAAGAGCTTGTATGTGAGGGGTAGACCTCGGAATAAGAAAAGTAGAAATCATGAAAATCAGAAACTTTTTGGTAACAATAACAATAGGAAGAAGAATAATAGAAGATTTAGGTCAAAATCTGTGACCAAGAATAAGAAGTGTTATGTGTGTGAGAAAACTAATCAATTTTTAAAAGACTGCTACAAGAGGAAAAATGAATAGAAAGATAAGAATTTAGATGAAGGAAACTTAGTTAAGCCTCTAGAATCCAACAATGTTGATGTTTATGTTGTCACTAAGCCACTCCCTGATTTGAATACTGTAAGTTTTGCAGATAACAACGATTGGATCTAAGAATGCCTCTTGGATTTCGGGTGTACTTTTTATATAACCTCTAGGAAACATTGGTTGGAGAATTATGAGGAAATGACTGGAGGGGAAGTAGTTATATGGAATTATGTGGCCTATAAGGGTGAAAAGGATAGGACA
Organism: Fraxinus excelsior; assembly: GCA_019097785.1. Classification (NCBI taxonomy): domain Eukaryota; kingdom Viridiplantae; phylum Streptophyta; class Magnoliopsida; order Lamiales; family Oleaceae; genus Fraxinus; species Fraxinus excelsior. Next base: position 7,979,269 of record CM032642.1, read on the forward strand.
TGATACATTGAAATTTGAAAATAGATATATCTATACTCTTGAGAGAGTAATATATGTTCCTGAACATAACAAGAACCTAATCTCAATGGGAGACTTTGATGACATAAGTTTGGATGGTAGAATTGAAAATGGCACATTAAAATTGATTAAAGGATTACTTGTGATTTTCAAATGTACTAAAAGGAATGATATCTACTTCACCAAGGCTACTACTATCACGACCCGTCCAGAATCACCTTAATGGACCTAACACGTGTTGCGCGCCGATGGTAGATACCAGCAAGTGTCGGACCCACCACCAAGGCAACCTAGACTTGCTTGACTGAAACATATTTTTACGAAAATTTGACAGAGTTCCCTTGTAATATAGACTAAAAATCACCTAAAATATACTCAATTACCTCAAACCTGTACATATAACTTAAATCATAATACATCAGTCCCTTAAAATTCAAGCTATGCCAAATACAATACTAATAAATCAACCTTTACAATTACTCACCATCAAAGTCCCCAAATATTTACTCAAATACCCAATATGCAGCGAGCCCATCATATGGAGACACAAATTAACTTCTCTGATAATGCATACGCGTCTCCCAAAAGAGTATAAGCTAAAGAGACTAACAAAATGAGTCATACAGGTAATGACGATGCGTGGCTCAACTCGATGGATCAACAGTCTCCAATACTGCCAAACTCAGCTAACATCTGTTAAGGAAAAATGTAACAAAAATATATGAGATTGTAACTCAGTGAGTGGATAGTTCACAAATACATATACTTTTCCATTTATACCTATTTACAGGAAAATCTGCTTTATTTTCTTACATCCTTAAGAAAATTCTAAATTTTGATCATCTCTCTTTAGAACTGAAACGTGCTAAATTCATAAAATTCTTACTCTTCAATCTGAATCACCAACTGTAAAATATGTCGAGTATAAGTAATCTCGTATTAACAAAATCTGTGTAAAGCTGTCATTTCTGTAAGTTAAAATTGTAATTCTGTATTGATTAAGCTGAATTCTATAATCTGAAATGAACTATTATCTGATATATGAAAATCTATGAATCTACAACTGGATAAACATAATATGATGTGCTAAAGAGACACACCAAGAAATACCCAACGAATAGCCTTGCACGTGTACAGAGTAATTTCGATGTACAAGGCCAAGCCATTCAAATCTGATAATCTGATAAACTGATAATCTGGTCATACGTACGCAGAGTTGCCCAAAGGCTAAGCACCCTAGTACACGGCCCAAAGCCTATATGTGTACAAGAGTGGGTCCTAAAGACCTCTGATAATCTGGTCATACACTGTGGAAACACATTCACATCAGTGCAGACTAGGGTAAAATCACCTGGGTACTTCCTGGTGGGTTTTTAAAATAACTTTAAATATACTGAAATAAGTAAACTGAACATAACATGCTGAAAAAATGATTTCAATGAACTACATTTAACTTTAAAAGAACCGACTATAAAGTCCATTTGATTCTGAAAATCATGATGTTAAATCAAGTATATGAAATCATTAACTTGCTGATATGAAATAAATTTAATAAATATTCATTTCTAAAAAATAAGCTTCTCCACTCACAGAGTATGAGCTACAGGTTAGACTGGTTGATAGATGTTCCAAATCTACTCGTCGCCACCTGAAATACGACATGAATAACCAATATAATATCTGATGCTATAATATTTAAACTTTCTCGATACTTGACTAAATTCCCCAATTTATT